>CM042179.1:45019321-45034321 GCA_023376005.1 Doryteuthis pealeii
GGAGAGAGATAAGAATTTTTACTGCTGTAAGTTTATTTATTCCATTTTTCAATAAACTAAAATTTGTATAAGCAACAAAGCATAAGTTTTTTATTTTATTTTGTAATTTGGATTATCCAACCTAAATTGTCCACATCTTTATTGTTTATAATACAATATTTAGGCTGTGAGCCCTCCTGCGTTCTTCAGGTGTTTCTTGTTGAATTCTGGAACATTCTCTTAAAATTTGGTGAACCTTCTGTCAGATTTCAGCCGAAAACATTGTATATAATAAACAATAAAAAGAGGAGAAACAAGTCTAAAAAGTACAAATTATTAAGCCTCATCTAAAAAATTCAGACAAAATTTTATCTTTCCTCTCTATAACAATAAAAACAAAACAAAAGATAGGACCCACCTATCATACGTGATAATTTCAGTTTGGACTCCATCACTTACTGATTGTTGTCAAGCACCAGTTCCCAGCTAGATCGCACCAAAGTTAAGCGCAACAATGACACCTGTTAAATATTGGTGACACTTAAGAAACAGCAACTGAGTCCTTTAATTATCAGAATAACTTGATTCGACATTAAATGATCCTATAAGACTGGTTTAAAATGACATAAAAAAAAACAGCCCAACGCAAATCAATCCATTCCAGTGTTGTTGTTTTTACCATTCTGTTCTCTCATGAAAGAGGTCTAAGACACATATATCTGAGGTGTATGACACAAGGCTAATTTAAAAAGAGCTAGTTTGTGTATTTTATGTCTTTTTACAATACAGTTGAATGGTATCACGTTTGCAGTGATGTGATTTAAATGAATTGAATAAAATAAATAAAAGCAACACTAATAAGATAGATGAATGGTACCAGTTTGCCACGTAATGTACTTTTAAAATGAATAAGATAAAATAAAATAAATGCAACATGATAAGATAGATGATGGTATCACGTTTGCCAAGTATGTAAAATTTTAAATGAATAAATAAATGAAATAGCAAAACAAATAAAACAAAAACCATCTCAGAGTTGCCGAGGATGGAATAAACTGCCTGCATCTTTAAAGCCTCCATGCTTCGCTGTAATCCGTCCAACACTATATGTCTGATACCCTTCCTCACACACATGCACACATACATGTATATTATTACTGTATACTATTCATGTTCCTGACACTAATAACATTGTTCTATGGACTACATTAGACTTTTGATGATTTCAGGTGCCTAAGCACTGTACAACAATAAATTTACTTATTTAAAACAAAACAAACAAAAAAATCCCCTTGTTTTTCATCACATTTCCTGGCTGTGCACTATGGAGACATACAATCCTAGTATTATTAGAGGTTTACTTTCTTTCTTTTTTCAACTTATTGCTTACTGATAATTGTAGAATGATAATATGACAGTTAAAATAAGCATCAACTGAATTTAAGATAAAAACAACTAAAATTGCTAAATGCTTCATCTAAGAGAAATTTTCTCGAAAAAAATATGGTGAACCTCGGTTCTCATAACAATTTTTCCAAAATTATGTTCGAGAACAGATTCATTCAAAAATGAAATATTTCCCAATAAAGAAATAGTGTAAAGTGGAATTTATGCATTTTGACCAATCAGACCTCACAACTTTTTCCCTTTACAGTAGTTATCACTGCAGCTTTTTCTTAGGATACATCAATAAGGATTAAAAGTAGCCGTAAACACAATAATCGAACACTTATTAAAAGATACAACTGATGCTACTGATGCTGCCTTGGGTAGATTCCGACCAAGCTACTCAAGCCATATTCAGTTGCCTCTACAGTCATTCGCCATGACTTCCCGTTTTTATCGACTTGTATTTCTGAAGTCCAAAAACTTTTTTTACTCAAAATTTTTGTAGCGAACTCTAAATTGTTTGAAAGAACCTGTAGTTCCATTGTATTACGTTATGAAATTAGTTGACTTGATGTCCCTTTGTCATTATTTATTTTATTTTATTTATTTAAGTAATCCTCCCATTAAATGTTGCCTTTGGTGACATTTAAGAGCTAAATGTAAAGCGGTTTCTATCTGAGAATTTAAAATAAAAAATTTATAAGTTTCAGGATTCCTTCTCCTGCTATTCTGTCCCCTTTTTTTTTTTTGAAAGGGGAGATAATTCTATAACTAATGATTGGTTACTCCGCCTGGACTTTATACTAAAACTTTACTTTGGAAAACGGTGGCCCAATTTGATTGAAAAAATGTTTATTCTTCAAATTAGAACATTTTCAACTTAAATGTAGCGTTTTTGTTTGTGTTAGGGTAAGATGTACAAGCAATTATATAGACCATCTAAACATCATCAATCATAATCATTATCAATAGATAAAAAATATAAATCTTTTTGGCAGAATACAGAAGTGAAATATAGATAATGTCTTTTGATTGTTAAGTAATTGAAAAAAACATCAACTGAAAGATTCCGTGTTAAACCTTTTTTTGTTTTATTTTATTTTTATTTTTCACGCCCTATTATTAGGATTTTTAACATTATTTCATTTTTTTCTCCCCCTTCAAAATTCTTTCACAGTTTTGCTTTGAATGATACAATACCCTCGTGGTCATGATAACCTGCCTCTTAATTTGCTACATTTTCTCTCTTTCTTCTTCTTTCTTTCTTAATAACTGTTGCCTGTTTAAGAAATGTTGTTGTGTTTCGTTTTAGTTTTTTATTTATCTTTTTTTAATAACTTGTAACCCGAATTTACAAACTGTGATAATGTCACCATTTATGGCCTTATTAAAAAAAAAAAAAAATTGAAAAAAAAATTTAAACTGTAGAATCCTTCTCGATTCTAACTCTCGACTTTGTCTCATTTAAAATTTGTATAAGGTTCTAAAAAAAAATTTTGTTTTTTTCTTTCTTTTTTTTCTTTTTTCTTTTTAAATCAAGATACTTAACATGCTTTGATACTGGAATTTGAATATGCTTGTTTATTTTTTTTCTTTTTTCTTTTTTTCTTTTGTCATTTGCTCAAGCCAACAATGAATTTTGATTTTCAATAGTTATTGCTTTTTTTTTTCTTTTTTTTCTCTTTCTTTTCTTTTCTCTGTTTTCTTTTTCTTTTCGTTTTTCTTTTCATCGGTTTTTCTTTTCCTTTCTCGTTTTCTTTTCTAGTTCTTTTCTCGTTTCTTTCTTCTCCGTTTCTTTTCCTCAGTTTCGTTTTCTCGTTTTCGTTTCTCGTTTTCGTTTCTCGTTTCATTTTCTACGTTCTCAGTTTTCCTTTCCTTTTCCGTTTCTTTTCTCTCTTTTTTCTCCTTTTTTTCTCTTTTCTTTTCTCATTTCTTTCTTTCCTTTTTTTTTAATTTTTTTTTTTATTTTAAAGTGAATTTTCTGAATGGTAGAAATGACACATTTAGTGTTCTATCAGTATATTCTTAAACAAGCTAGTCTCGCAAGATCGCATTTAATACTGATAGTGAATTTGATTCTCACTGGATGCCCATATTTGTGACCTTGTGTCCCCTATCTGTGGCGAACAGTTTAGGGTTAACACCTTATTATTCTTAATTGCTAAGGGCAACCCATTTATTTGGTGTAATGGTTTAACAAGCTAGTCTCACAGATCAATTATACTGAATAGTGAGTTCAATCCTCACTGAACATGTCAAATTCTGCCTATAGAGGATATAATTTTTTTTTTTTTTTTTTTTTTTTTTTTTTGTGATTTCTAAATTTTTCTGCTAATGTTCTTGTTCAGGCTTTAAGCAGTTGCTTCAAATTCTAAACTTTAATCATGGCTACTTTTTCAAGTTTCTAAATTGTCTGTCTGTAATAAAAAAAAAAAAAAAAAATTTTTAAATAAACAAAATTCCTGTTAAATGGAACAGCATTTTTCCGGGTGAATAATGAATATATCATTGCAATAAGTTTTTGTGTTTTTTGTCTTACTGTTAGATTTTTTTTTTAAATTAAAAAAATTTTTTAATAAAAATAAAAACCATTCGAAATTTTAGAAATCAGTTATCAATTCTTTAAAGACAATGTTTACAATAAAAAAAAACCTTATTATGATATATAGGGATCTTTTAATATTGTAATCTTGAAATGTTTTTTCAATGTAAGTTAATTAAGGTGGAATGGTCTATTATTAGTATTAGCAGACAGTAGGGAGTCTATCCGCCTTTTCACTAGTACTAGACCAATGGAAATTGTTTTTTGTCTGACGTGGAGCGCTATAATCTACTATCAGCCTCCACTTTAAACCACAAGTCCAAGTTGTGCTCACTCATACACTGGTTATGTAAGGGCTAGTATCGAACCAGAACCAATGTGGTTCCAACCCAGATGCTCTACTACTGACTGAAATAAAAAAGAAGAAAAAAAAATAGTGAAAATATGCGTTATTATAGGCAAAACAAATCTCAACTATTTTAAGAATTTTTTTAAATTTTAATTTAAAAAAAAAAAGATTCCATTTCTTATAATTAAATTTAGCTCTGATTTTTCATAAAATTTCAATTATTTTCTTTCTGCATTAGGTTTGAACCACTAACTGCCAATTGTAAGTGACAATTTAAAAAAAGTTTCATGGCTTTTTATCCTATTTTTCCTTGTTTTTCTTAAAATCATTGAAAGGTTTTTTTTACTTTTTTTTCTTTTTTTTAAAAGGGAAGACTACTCGCTTATAACATTAGCAAACGGTATTGGGACTATGCAATTCCACTTTACAATTCAGGTTGTACTCTTTTTTTTTTTTAAAATAGTAATGTCCACTTACACACAAGTGAAATCCACTTATTACTTTCAATATCAGTAGACATGTGCACACTTACAGGTCCATCCACTTATTACTAACATCTAACCCATCACAGACAGATTTTCAGGCCATATCGTCACAATTCTGGTCATTCCATTTTTAATCGTTTAGGGTTCTCCTATTGGTAAATCCAATGATGAAGAGGGTCCAGTCTCAGTAGCAGAAAGTCTGTTGCCTTCCTTGAAATCAAGGTAGAAACCAAGATGTAGCTCCTTGTTGCAAAGAATCCAGTTATACTCCCTTCTGGTATTAAGTCCAGTTTAGCCAACTGATTTCAAGGTCAATTACCCAACACCTTAAAGCATCTATGTCATTTCTTATCGCTCCAATGTCTGCTGCTTAATTTTGGGGAATGTTCTATAAATAAAGTGGTGATTCTTGGTATATCTTATAGCCATAGATAATCCAACTGTTGAAAGTCTGTGGATGATGTATTGAATATGAAAGTAAATTAGCGGACAGACTTGTGTGAGTGTACTAGAATTACCCTAAAATAACCAACAACACTTTAAATTCATATTTTTTAACTCCATCCCACTTCTTCTTCTCTCACCTATTTAACTCTATCATATTTCTAAGTCTGCTTGTGATTTATTTCGGATAGGTAAATGATAAATTTCAGTGTGTGTGGTATGTGTGTGTTAGTAGTAATAATAATATAATAATATATATATACATACATACACAACATACACACACACTGAAATTTTATCATTTACTATCCAAATAAATACACAAGCAGACTTAGAAAAATGAAATAGAGTAAATAGGGAGAGAAGAAGAAGTGGATGGGTAAAAAATATGAATTAAAGTGGTTGTGTTTATTTTGGTACATCTAGTACACTCACACAAGTCTGTCCGCTAATTACTTTTCAATATCAATACACATCCACAGACTTTCAAGAGTTGGATTATCTATGGCTATAAGATATACAAGAAATCACCACTTTTATTTATAGACATTCCCCAAATTAACAGCAGACATTGAGCGATAAGAAATGACATAGAATGCATTGAAGGCGTTTGGTAATTGACTTGAAATCGGTTGCTAACTGGACTTAATACCAGAAGGAGTATAACTGGATTCTTTGCAACAAGGAGTACAATCTTGTTCTACCTTGGATTTCAAGGAAGGCAACAGACTTTCTGCTACTGAGACTAGACCCTCTTCTATCATTGGATTTACCAATAGGAGAACTAAACGATTAAAATGATGACCAGAATTGTGACGAGTAGGCTGAAAATCTGTCTGTGATTGGGTTAGAGTTAGTAATAAGTGGATGGACCTGTAAGTGTGCACATGTCTACTGATATTGAAAGTAATAAGTGGATTCCTTGTGTGTATAGTGGACATACTATTTAAAAAAAAAAGAGTACAACCTGAATTTAAAGTGGAATTGCATAGTTCCCAATACCGTTTGCTAATGTTATAAGCGAGTAGTCTCCTTTGTAAAAAAAGAAAAAAAAGTAAAAAAAACTCTTTCAATGATTTTAAGATAAAAAATCAAGAAAAAATAGGATAAAAAGCCATTGAAATTTTTAAAATTGTCACTTACAATTGGCAGTTAGTGGTTCAACCCATAATGAGAAAGAAAATAATTGAAATTTTATAAAAATCAGAGCTAAATTATTTAAGAGGAATCTTTTTTTTTTTTAAATTAAAATTTAAAAAATTCTTTAAAAATAGTGAGATTTTGTTTTGCCTTATAAAAATAACGCATATTTCACTATTTTTTTTTCTTTTTTATTTCAGTCAGTAGTAGAGCATCTGGTTGGAACCACATGTTTCTGGTTCGATACTAGCCCTTACTAACCAGTGTATGAGGAGCACAACTTGGATCTGTGTGGTAAAGTGGAGAGCTGATAGTAGATATAGCGCTCCACGTCAGACAAAAAACAATTTCCTTGGTCTAGTACTAGTGAAAAGGGGATAGACTCCCTACTGTCTGGCTAATACTAATAATAGACCATTCCACCTAATTAACTTACATGAAAAAACATTTTCAAGATACAATTATTAAAAAAGATTCCCCTATATATCATATTTAAGGTTTTTTATGTAAACATTGTCTTAAAGAATTGATAACTGATTTCTAAAATTGGAATGGTTTATTTTTATTTTTTTATTAAAAAAATTTTTTTTTAATTTAAAAAAAAAAATCTAACAGTAAGACAAAAAACACAAAACTTATGCAATGATATATTGCATTATTCACCGAAAAATCTGTTCATTTAACAGGAATTTTTTTTATTTAAAAATTTTTTTTTTTTTTTTATTACAGACAGACAATTTAGAAAACTTGAAAAGTAGCATGATTAAAGTAGAATTGAAGCAACTGCTTAAAGCTCTGAACAAGAAACATAGCAGAAAAATTAGGAAATCACAAAAAAAAAAAAAAAAAAAAAAAAAAATTATTTATCCTATAGGCAGGATTTGACATGTTCCAGTGAGGATTGAACTCACTATTCAGTATTAATTGATCTGTGAGACTAGCTTGTTAACCATTACACCATAATAATGGGTTGCCCTTAGCAATTAAGAATAATAAGGTGTTAACCTAAACTGTTCGCACAGATAGGGTGTGACACAAGGTCACAAATATGGGCCATCCAGTGAGAATCAAATTCACTATTCAGTATTAAATGGATCTGCGAGACTAGCTTGTTAAGAATTATACCATGATAGAACACCTAAATGTGTCATTCTACATTCAGAAATTCACTTTAAAAATTAAAAAAAAAAAAAAAAAAGGAAAGAAAGAAAATGAAAGAAGAGAAAAAGAAAAGGAAAGAGAAAAGAAAACGAGAAAGAGAAAAGAAAACGAGAACGAGAAAGAAACGAGAAACGAGAAACGAGAACGAAAACGAGAAAAGAAAAAAGAAAACGAGAAAAGAAAAAACGAAAAAAGAAAAGAAACGAGAAAAGAAAAGAAAACGAGAAAAGAAACGAGAAAAGAAAAGAAAAAAGAGAAAAGAAAAGAAAAGAGAAAAAAGAAAAAAAAAGCAATAAACTATTGAAATCTAAGAATTCATTGTTTGTCTTGAGCAAATGACAAAGAAAAAAGAAAAAAAGAAAAAAAAACAAGCATATTCAATTCCAGTTATCAAAGCATGTAAGTATCTTGATTTAAAAAAAGAAAAAAGAAAAAAGAAGAAAAAAAAGCAATTTTTTTTAGAATCCTTATTACAAATTTTAAATGAGACAAAGTCGAGAGTAGAATGAGAAGGATCTACAGTTTAAATTTTTTTTTCAATTTTTTTTTTTTTTAATAAGGCCATAAAGGTGACATTATCACAGTTTGTAAAATTCGGGTTACAAGTTATTTAAAAAAGATAAATAAAAAACAAACGAAACACACAGACATTTCTTAACAGGCAACAGTTATTAAAGAAAGAAAGAAAGAAAGAAAGAGAGAAAAATGTAGCAATTAAGAGGCAGGTTATCCATGACCAGAGGTATTGTATCATTCAATAGCAAAACCTGTGAAGAATTTGAAGGGGAAAAAAAATGAAATAATGTTTCAAAAATCCTAATAATAGGGGTGAAAAAAATAAAAATAAAATAAACATAAAAAAAGGTTTAACACGGAATCTTTCAGTTGATGTTTTTTTCAATTAACTTAACAATCAAAGACATTATCTATTTTCACTTCTAGTATTCTGCCAAAAAGATTATATTTTTTATCTATATGATAATGATTATGATGATGATGATTAGATTTCTATATAATTGCTTGTACATCTTACCCTAACACAAACAAAAACGTACATTAAAGTTGAAAATGTTCTAATTTGAAGAATAAAATCATTTTTTTCAATCAAATTGGGCCACCGGTTTCCAAAGTAAGTTTTAATATAAATGTCCAGGGGAGATAACCAATCATTAGTTATAGAATTATCTCCCCTTTCAAAAAAAAAAGGGGGGGACAGAAATTAGCAGAGAAGAATCCTTGAAACTTATAAGATTTTTTTAATTTAAATTCTCCATATAGAAACCGACTTTACATTTAGCTTAAATGTCACCAAAGGCAACATTTAAGGGAGGATTACTTAAATAAATAAATAAAATAAAATAATGACAAGGGACAATCAATTCAACTAATTTCCATAACTGTAATACAATGGAACTACGGTTCTCAAACAATTTAGAGTTCGTACAAAAATTTTGAGTAAAAAAGTTTTGGACTTCAGAAATACAAGTCGATAAAAACGGAAGTCATGCGAATGACTGTAGAGGCAAACTGAATATGGCTGAGTAGCTGGTCGAATCTACCCAAGCAGCATCAGTTAGCATCAGTTGTTATCTTTAATAAGTGTTCGATATTGTTTTACGGCTACTTTTAATCCTTATTGATGTATCCTAAGAAAAAGCTGCAGTGATACTACTGGAAAGGGAAAGTTGTGAGGTCTGATGGTCAAAAATGCATAAATCCACTTTACACTATTTCTTATGGGAAATATTTCAGTTTTTGAATGAATCTGTTTCTGAACATAATTTTGGAACAAATTGTTTGAGAACCGAGGTTCCACCATATTTTTTTCAGAAATTTCTCTTAGATGAAGCATTGGCAATTTTAGTTGTTTTTATCTTAAATTCAGTTGATTCTTATTTTAACTGTCATATTATCATTCTACAATTATCAGTAAGCAATAAGTGGAAAAAAGAAAAGAAAAGTAAACCTCTAATAATACTAGGATGATGTCTCCATAGTGACAGCCAGGAAATTGTGATGAAAAACAAGGGATTTTTTTGTTTGTTTTGTTTTAAATAAGTAAATTTATTGTGTACAGTGCTTAGGTGCACCAGAACTCATCAAAGTCTAATGTCTAGTACATAGAACAATGTATTAGTGTCAGGAACATGAATAGTATACAGTAATAATATACATGTATGTGTGCATGTGTGTGGAGGAAGGTATCAGATATAGTGTTGACGGATTACAGGAAGCATGGAGGCTTTAAAAGATGCAGGCAGTTTATTCCATGCCTCGGCAACTCTGAGAATGGTTTGTTTTATTGTTTTGCTATTTCATTTATTTATTCATTTAAAAGTACATTACTGGCAAACGTGATACCATTCATCTATCTTATTAGTGTTGCTTTTATTTTATTTTATTTATTCATTTAAAAGTACATTACTGGCAAACGTGATACCATTCATCTATCTTATTAGTGTTGCTTTTATTTTATTTTATTCATTCATTTAAAATCACATCACTGGCAAGGTGATACCATTCAACTGCTATTGTAAAAGAACATAAAATACAAAAACCTAGCTCTTTTAAATTAGCCTTGTGTCATACACTCAGATATATGTTCTTAGACCTCTTTCATGAGAGAACAGAATGGTAAAAACAACAACACTGGAATGGATTGATTGGTTGGCTGTTTTGTTTTACGTCATTTAAACCGTCTTTAGGATCATTTAATGTCGAATCAAGTTATTCATGATAATTAAAGGATTCAGGTTGCTGTTTCTTAAGTGATCACCCAATATTTAACAGGTTGATCATTGTTGCTTAACTTTGGTGATCTAGTGGGAACTGGTGCTTGACAAATCAGTGATGGAGTCAAACTAGAAATTAAATCACTATGATAGGTGGGTCCTATCTTTTGTTTGTTTTTTTTTGTTATAGAAGAGGAAAATAATTTTGTCTGAATTTTTTAGATGAGGCTTAATAATTTGTATTTTTTAGACTGTTCTCCTCATCTTTATTGTTTATTATATACAATGTTTCGGCTGATCTGACAAGAAGGTTCCCAAATTCTAAGAGAATGTTCCAGAATTCAACAAGAAAACACCTGAAGAACGCAGGAGGGCTCATCAGCCTAAATATTTTGTATATAACAATAAAGATGTGGACAATAGGTTGGATAATCCAAATACAAAATAAAATAAAAAACTTATTTCTTTGTTGCTTATACAAATTTTAGTTTTATTGAAAAATGGAATAAATAAACTTTACAGCAGTAAAAAATCTTTATATTTTTTATTTATTTATTTTTTATTTAATGTTTCACAGTTGATTCGGGAGCTATGTTGATTTTTTTTTTTTTTTTAATGCTTCAACATTTACATTCTACATCTGTTCCATAACAATTGTTATATTCAAGACAGGAGTAGCATTTTTTTGGTTTTTTGTTTATGTGATGAAAGTGATGTATAAACTTGTGGGGGCGGAGGGAGTGGTAGTGTAGGAAACACTTATTTGTTGCATTTAGAAAAAAAAACATTTTTTTTTAAAAGACATTAGGAAATTTTTTTTCTTTGGCACATATTCTATAAAAGATATGTTTTTTGTAACTTTTTTTGCATACATTCTATAAAAGATGTTTTTTGCACATATTCTATAAAAAATGTTTTTTTTTGCACATATTCTATAAAAAATGTTTTTTTTGCATATATTCTATAAAAAATGTTTTTTGCACATATTCTATAATAAATGTTTTTTGCACATATTCTATAAATGTTTTTTGCACATATTCTATAAAAGATATGTTTTTGTAAGATTTAAAAAAATTTCATATGTAGTAAGAATTAATCTTTGTTTTGATTGTTTAAGAAATTTAAGAAAAGTAGCCAGAAAGTTTCATCACAAACCAACAAGAGAAAGAACTATCTTTTTGACTTTCTCCTTATAACATTGTGTGTGTGTGTGTGTGTGTGTGTGTGTGTGTTTCCCCTTATTAAATGTTGATTGAGCAGAGATATTTATGCATTTGCAAAGTTCACTGAAAAACATTAAATTTTACCTTGTGTATTTATTCTGTATAAGCTTAAAAAAAGTAAAAGGGACTTAATTGTATATCCTCAAGGAAAAAAAAACACTTTTGAAAGACCCTACACCCCATGGATTAATTTATTATATTATATATATATATATATATATTATATATATATATATATAATATATATATATATTATATATATATATAATATATATAGGTGTTAGAATGAACAGTAGGTAAGACAAGCATTTAAATTATTCAAATTATCAAGTTGAGAACAGTCTATATGATATTTTTGACATTGCTGTCCATATAGGCAATTAGAGGTTAAATCGAACTTAATGGACCTAAATTCCACAGTCGTATGTCATCCCACCAAAAGATTAAAAAAAAAAAAAAAATCAAAAAAAAATAGAAAAAAAAAAAAAAATCAGGGAATTAACCAAATTTAATGAAATTTTTCAGTGTTGAAAATGCACCAGTTATTTTATTTCAAAACTTATACATTTTTTCAGGTTAGTAAACTTTGACCCACGTATCTTTAAGAATCTGTTATGCCTCAAAGATATGTTGTTCAAAGTTAATTGACCTGAAAAAATGTAAAAGTTTTTAAATAAAATAACTGGTGCATAATATATTTTATTCATTAATATATCAACACTGAAAATTTCATTAAATTCGGTTAATTCACTGATTTTGGGGATTTTTTTTTTTCTTTCAGTGGGGGGTGACATATGATGGTGGAATTTATGTCTGTTAAGTTTGACTTAACAAGACAATTAGTCACTTTAGAGTTTAGAAAATAATTACTAATCAAATGGTTACAAGTTGGCATTAACTTTTCCAATAAAAATTCTAACCTTGAAAAATTCAACAGCCCTGTTTTTTTGGGTTTTTTTAAACCCTTTGAAAGGTTACTTAAAAAATTGATTTTAAAATAAGTTAAACTTTAGTACTTGTTTGTTACTGTAGCCACTGATATTTATTATCCATTATTGGGGATTACCATAAGATCTATATGGTCAAGACAATCACATAAGTGCTAGAGCTTGACGTGACCAGCCAATTGATGAGAGGGGGGCTCTCCGACTGCCAATCTAGCCTAAGTAAAGGCCAAAGTGGAGTGTTGCAAGTGTGAATCTAAACAAAATAGGAATAACAGTCAACCGCCCTAGATAAAAAAGAAAAGAAAAAGAAGTACCAAAAACTAGTTCCACCTTAACTGAAAAGTTGATTTTATTTTTTTTTTTTTTTTTAAAGAATTTTTTAAAAATGTTCATACCTGTATGTATTCCAATAAGACCCACCTTACAAAATTTTATCTACATCATTTTGGCAGAACAATGGTAAGTGTTGGCAATGTAATGAGTTAATGTTTATTTCCAAGATTGCAGGTAAAAAAAAAATTATTTTTTAAATTCTGGTTCCTGCAACACTAAAAAAGGCACAATAGTAGACTTATTAAGCATAGTTTAATTGAGCCACATGGTAAGGAACATAGCATATACTGGCATACCTTAGACTAAAGTTATCGTCAGACGTTATTAAATTTCCGAAATTCAGAGTTATCGTCTCTTAAAAATACCTAGACTTGAAATTACATCGAAATTTCATGAAGATTTATCTTTTATTTAAAAAAAAAAAAAAAAGAAGTTTCCTAAGTAAACGCTTCATATATAGGATATCAAATGTTTCATAAGATAAAATGTATGCACCAGTTTATAAATGAAACGAACGAAGAAAAAAAAGAAAAAATTAAAATCTGAAAATATTCTACCAGTAAATAATTTTAATTAGAGAAATGTAAAATGTAAAATATATATATATATATATATATATATATATATATATAATTATAAAATATCAGTTATTTTTATTTTAATCTAGTCATGGTAAATAAAATTTGATGTATACATAATAAATTGAGTAGGGAAATTAACAATGATCAGAGATCTTCTTTTTGTTTGTTTGTTGTGCGATCTATACATATGAATGTTTGTCTTTCTTGTTAGTCCATATAATATTGTTGGCAGGCAATAAAAACAAAAAGAAAAAAATGAAGGGGAGGTAGTTTAAAAATAATCAAATTCAAAAATGTCATCGAAAAGTTAGGACTAAAATGCCTGAAAGTTTAACAGTAAGAACTGTTGCCACTTTTCTCTCTGGGTGGAGTCCTGCCTTTTGCTAGTTCCATTCGCCTTGGTGCTGTAGAAACAAAAAAAAAAAAAAAAAGATATTAAAAAACAAGAGAAACATTAAATTTGAATATACAGATCTTTTAATTTGTAGCAATTTGTGCAAAGATTTGATATAAATAAAACTTAGATTGACATAAGGAAAATACAAGCAGCATATACCGTATATTTTTTGGTACCATTATAGTATGTGGCCTACGAAATTATGTCTCTCTTATAGTATGTGGCCTACGAAATTATGTCTCTCTCTCTCTTATAGTATGTGGCCTACCATAAAAAGCATATTATAAAGGTTATAATAATAACTGCTAAGTCTAACCCTATTTTAGAACTTTAGAATATTTCAGAATTAAATAGATCTGATTCATGTAAATTATGGATAAATTCTTTTTTAATTATTCTTAATTACTATATACGGTTTATGAGTGAATTGCATTTCTTGAAATTGAATATATGTGAAAAATAATTAGTTTCAATAAATTGCCTACTATTTATATCTATGAATATACTCTTACTGAGGTAGGACACATTCAAACTGGGGAGGCCACATACTATAACAGAATCAAAAACGTAGGCCACTTACTATAATGGCACCCAATTTTTTTCTTAATGAAATGTTTATTTTATTCTAAACCAAACATAACAGGATTTTTTATTATATCCTGAGGAAAATTCTACATTTAAAATGGATATTATTAGGTATCATTTACAGTATATCCTATAAATAAGTAAATCATAAAAATATTTTTGGTAATCTGAACATTAGTTACATAAATAGGAGTAACCTCCCTTGTTTGTTTCACTTTGAGGAAGCCATATGTTTTGGTCGACCATTTTCATTTCACCGTAAATCTACACTGAAAATATGAATTTGTTTGAATCAATACAACTGCTATTAACATGAAAATATAAAATGTGTTCTTAATAACAATTAAGTTCATTTCAAATAATGCGCAAGCACAATTAAGAACACATTTTATGATATTTTCGTGTTAAAATATGCAGTTGTATTGATTCAAACAAATTCATATTTTCAGTGTAGATTTACAGGGGAGGTTACTCTCATTTATGTAACTAATGTTCAGATTACCATATTTTTAATAAAATGTTGATTTATTCTAAACCAAAAGATAACAGTGTCTACAGCTGGATCTGCCAATCATGAAATCTCATAACAGCAAAATTTGCAGACTAGTTTTACACAGATCTTTCCACGGCAACCTACAGGCAACTCATTCTTTTCTATGACATGTGGTCTACAGCATATATATATATAATAATTTCTTTTTATAATCATTCAA
>CM042179.1:45036821-45106342 GCA_023376005.1 Doryteuthis pealeii
CTGAACATTAGCTACATAAATGAGATAACCTCCCCTTGTTTACTTCACTTTGAGGAAACTGTCTGTTTGATCAGCCATTTTCATTTCACCCTAATCAATAAAACTGCATGTTTTAACGCAAAAATATCATAAAATGTGTTCTTAATAACAATTAAGTTCATTTCAAATAATGCACAAGCACAATTAAGAGCACATTTTCATTTTTTTTTTTTCATGTTAAAACATGCAGTTGTATTGATTTGAACAAATTTGTATTTCAGTGTAGATTTACGGTGAAATGAAAATGGCCAACCAAAACAGATAGCTTGCTCAAAGTGAAAGAAACAAGGGGAGGTTATTCTCATTAAGGTAGCTAATGTTCAGATAAAGCCCGAAATTGAGGGTACAAAAGGGGTCATGATTTTGTTAAAAAAATGTCAAATCATGGACCAATTCAAAACAGTTCAGTAATTTCTTTAACATTTCTTTATTTTGGAACAATTTTGATAAAACTTTGCATTCATATGTAAAATTGTATGTTCTTTCTGATTCTGCATTCAAATTGTATGTATCTATGCCATTATTTAGAGAATAAGATAGATTTTTTTAATTTTTTTAAAGTTTACAAGATTATTTAACATTTTCATTTTAATACTGCACATATTTTTTCTAGAGTGTTTAATATGTGGACAATTCCCCTTTATGCTCCATAGTCAGCCATCATATTTACATCCCATATACTTTGATACCATTCCTCCATGAATTTCAAATCTTGGTGGAATCATTCATCTTGTTCATAGCTGACCACACTAAAGTTTTCCAAGAAGTTAGCAAGATGGCTATGCAGAAAATGGAACTTGATGCTCATATTGCAATCAATCATTTTTGTGGCTATCCAAATTCAATGTAATTCTTTGCTCGTTCATTTCCAAGAAAGTTCTTGACAAGGTAAATAACTTGTTGAGAACTAAGCATTCCTTTCAATTTCTGACACTATCCTGATGAAATATTCATCTTTGATAACTTCAAGAATCTGTAGACCATCAAACACACTGGCCTTGATTTTTCTCAATTGACAGGCCAGGAAATGACAAATTTGTGGTACTTTAAACACATGCCTTCAATTGGCAAAGCTTTAATGAAATGCTTCAAGAGACCTAGTTTCATGTTTCATGGGTGAACATTTTTTTTTTTTTATGTCAAACAAATAGTTAATGTAGAATGATGTGATCAACAGGTTTGAGATTAGATCTTGGAGGCCAATTCATCTCCACCCAATGCTTCTCTCAAGCTCTACTGCCCCACACTGGGATTACAGCTGAATGAATACGGTGAAGTCTTCATTAAATAAAAGTAACAGTCTGTGCAATGATATTTTGGCTCTCACCAAATCATATGTATACCAAATGCCAACTTATCACGTTCCCTTAATCAACATTTGTAAATTCTCAGCACACTGCTTTCACATCTTGTAAAAGACCCAAGACTTGTCTTAATTGATACGTTTTAATTTAAAATATGCGAAATAGACTAGCTTCACAAATGCATTAATGATTGTTTTTTGACTGGGAATCAACTTTGTCACCAGATCTGAATAATTCTCCTTCATTTTCAATAAAACAATGCAATCAGTTGACCAGTTCTATTACAGACAAACAATAGAACTGTTCTTATTTTGGGAGTAAGCTGTAGAGATAAGAAACTTTGCAAGATTGAAGGAAACAGACTTCAGTTTTAAAATCAGTATTCCAATATTAATCTAAATCAAATGTAAAATATAACTCAACAGAAATTAGGTACAAAATTGTTCCCCAGTGTTATCAATCAAGTAACTTTAGGATTTAAAAAAAAAAAAAAAACTTTTTTTGGTATTTTGCTGTTTATTAGAGACGTCCAAAAATCTGCGCAGCTGTTTTGACCTTAAAATTCAAAACGATTTTAAATATTCAAAGATTTTTTCATAAAAAAAAAAAAACTTCAATAAAATTAGGATTTGTCATATTTTTTTTTATTTCTCATTTTAAAACTTTTTCATTTTCTTCAATAAAACATTAAAATTTTCAAAATTTGCCAGAATTATTTAGGGCCGAAAAGTAAATGAGTAACTTTAGGAATTCAAAAAATAGAATAAAATAGATGATACCATTTTTTTGTATTTTGCTGTTTAAGTCCAAAAATCCACGTAGCAGTTTTGACCTTAAAATTTAGAACAATTTTAAAATATTAAAAAGATTCTTTCATAAAAAAATATGAATAAAAGTTGGATTTTGTCAAATTTTTTTTTATTTTTTTATTTTTTTTTTTTAACTTTTTCATTACTTAATAAATATTAGAATTTTTAAAAAATTAATGAATTCATGTTTCAAAAGTTGCCAGAATTATTTAAGGCCAAAAAGTAAAATATTTTAGATGTTAATTATAAATCAAGTAACTTTAGGAAATTTTTTTTTTAATTTGAATTAATTCAAAAAAAATAAAAATAGATGATACCATTTTTTTGTATTTTGCTGTTTATTAGGGACGTCCAAAACGAATCCTTGCAGTTTTGACCTTAAAATTTAAAATGATTTAAAAATTATCAAATAGATTCTTTCATGAGGGGGAAAAAGTATTTTGTGATTTGCTTGAAGCATTGCTAAACAAAGTTATAAAATATTTTATCACATTCTATTTATTTTCTTTTGAAGGCTATTGCAATGCAAAAGTAAGTGTCTGAAATTAATAAGACCTTGGACACGTTTTCAATAGCCTTAAAAAATAATTTATATATGTGTGTGTGTGTGTGTGTAAGTTGAAAATGGAAGCGAATCCAACAGTATGTTGAAATGAAAAATAAACAAAAGAAAATGTTGAATGGATAAAATAGGATTTATTTTATTTTACTTACATGTGTTTCGGCCAGGAGTTTATCAATGCATACATGTATTCTATCAATTATTATTTTACATACAAAATAAAATAACAATAACAATAACAATAACAGAAAAAACTACAGAAATTATATTTTTTTTTTTTTAGTATACAAAGAAATAGCGGCCTTTGCCAGAGTAAATCCTTTTGTTTTAAATGAATTGGTTGAAATACGGAGAATTTTTGAGATGTTTGAAAAAATAACTTTTTTGAAATCGCTTGTAGAAAGTGTTCTAACCAGCAATGGAGAAAAACTTTCTGTATTTCTATATTGCTATTTTCTTTTATTTTGTATTTAAAATAATAATTGATAGAATACATGTATGCATTGATAAACTCCTGGCCGAAACATGTCAGTAAAAATAAAATAAATCCTATTTTATCCAGTCAACATTTCCTTTCCTTTATTTTTTATTTCAACATTATATATATATATATCTCAAATCTGCCATTATTAATTATCAAAAAAATTGAATCTGATTTTAAAAATCTCCCAAAAATCAATTAATCTAAATAGAAACTAAAATTGTTTCATTTATAAATTACATGAATTTAAAAAAAATTTTTTTTTTTTAATTAATGGTTGCTTTTGAATAGAAAGAAAAATACATCAATTCTATACAACATATTGGCTATTTTTCACTAACAAAAATGTCCACAAATAGGTGAATCATTATGACCTTTTTGCGTAGTCAAAATTCAATGTAAACATTAATTTAAACATGATTTACAGAATTCTATATGAAAAAAATTTTCTTTTTTAAAAATCAGAATTTTTGTTAATCTTATTTCTTTCAAATGATTAAGAGATTTTTTTCAATAATTAACTTAGAAAAGTTTGTAATTTTTCCCGTCATGTGTACATTTAATTGTGCAAAATTGATTGGATGTCTGTACTGTTTGAAAGTGGAAATAAAAATACTTTTTAAGGTTTTAGCAGAGTAAGAGGAATTCTACCTTAAAAAAAAAAAAAAAAAAAAAAAAAAAAAAATACTAGGGAATTAGAACACCATTCCACAAATATTGTAGCACCAAAATGCTGACCCCCAACCACAATTTTTTTTTATTTTTATAAATCCGTTACCACCTTACCATGTATGAAAACAAAATCGAATTAATAAGGAAAAAAAAAAATACATAAAAAAAAAGCCATCAGCATGTTTATGAGTATTATCTTATTTGTATACCAAAAACTAAATCTAACCCATTTTTTTTTTTTTTTGTCTTAAGGTACATGCATTGAACAACAACTATAACCATGCAAACACAACAGTTAATAGAAACACACTTCCGATTAGTTACAACACAATACAAATAGTCAACAAGAAAAAAATAGGTATATATATATATATATAATATATTATATATATATATATATATAATTTTAGGATACATTTTTGTGGGTGGAGGAGAATATAGAGTGCAATAGTGCTTCACACTATATATTTTTAGTCAACTAATATATATATATATATATAATATATATATATATATATATATATATATATGGGAGTAAATATGGAAATTAAATAGTCCCTATTCTTAATACAAATAATTTACTGTTATATGACATCAAGTATTCCTATCAATAATGAATGATTTTTAAACAGATCAATTTGACTCATAGACAGGACTCTAACAGGTACTAACACTCCAGGTCAGATGTTTTAAACATCGATAATTAAATTCATCACATTTTCGGAACACTTGTTTTTTCAAATTTTCTTATATATATATATATATATATATATAAACCTTAGTAAAAGAGAGATGTAGTCTTTCAAAATATCAGGAAAATATTTATTTTCTATTTAGAACTTAGAACATAATATGCAATGCAGTTTTTCATTTATTTTTCTCATTTCTTTCATGCTTCGAATAACAAACAAAAAATTATTTTCCTATAGATATATAATATAGACACACACATTGAAAAATGCAACATAATCTGACAATTATGTTGAAAAAAATAAAGGAAAGAAATTTTATCCATTTAACATTTTCTTTTTTTATTCATTTTTCCAACATTCTAAAATGTCTGGATTTCTTAGATACAGTGCTTTTTTTTTTTTTTTTTTTTCATTACCTGTTATTTTTTAAAAGTTTTGAGAATTTCTAGACAAAATTAAACCCAATATTCAGTCTTGTGTGTATGTGTGTGTAAAAACTTTGAATATCTGTATGAATTGCCAACTGAAAGGCTAATATATATATATATATATATTATATATTATATATATATATATATATGAGGAAGTCAGTTGAACAGGAAGCTAAGATATATACTGTATATTTTTGTTAGGCTTAGAATTTTTAATTTTATCATTGTTATCCATCATAAATTTTGTAAATAATTAGAGGAATTTTTTCTGGTTATATAATTTTTTGTCAGGGGGTCCCTGTATTATGTAAAACCTGTCTGATGAAACTAGAGCTCAAAAGAATTTAAAAAAATTTTTTGAGTTTCTGGTTGAAATAAATTATAATGGAATGACGGTTTGTTAAGTTTTCTTTCTTTGAAAGTTTTTATATATATATATATAATATATACTATATAATATTATATTATATATATATATATATATATATATATACATACACAGCCTTTCACTTGCCAGTATATATATATATATATATATATATATATATATATATATATATGTGTGTGTGTGTGTGTGTGTGTGTGTGTGTGTATACATGTATACATACACAATTTGTTCTATATAAGAAGAGTCCGAGATGGAATTCTCCGCTCAATTCCAAACAGTATGCCATTACATACTGGCCCTTTTGGGTCAACCACCTACTGCAATTCAGGAGTGGGAGTTTCCAGGATAGTTACTAAGACTTTTTTTTTTTTTCAATTTCAGCTATTGCTTTACAACAATACCCAAAATTTCTAGCTATTCATTTATTTATTTCATTTATTTAAATCAAGTTATATAAACGGAAACTGAAAAAAAAGTTATTCATATTTAAATATATGCCAATGAATAAATATGATATTTGAATGATTTTGTTTAAATATATAAAGAAATTTTATAGTAATCATAGATGTAATGGTTTTAAATTACTTGAATTTTTGAGTTGAGGCTGGATTATTTGGATTATTCATACTACTATTCTCATGTTTATTGTTATATACATATATATATATATATAACAATAAATAATTCAAATAATACATAAAAACAATTAGAACAGTGTGATAAAAAGCAACAGAAATAAGATGAAAGATAAATTAGCAATAAAGATAAACTAATCTTAATTAGTATTAACAATATAGAATACTTTAATAACAATGTTTCAATTTTTGATTAACTGAAAAAAATAAATAAATAAAAGCTTCTATTTCATTTATCAGATTATTTTGAATATGTAAATGTAAAAATAAAAAAATAAAAAATTTCTTTTACATCAATTTGTGGATGGGACAAAAAAACACCCGACCACCACCACACAAACGACTTTTAAATAAACTATGTTGCCTAAAAGTTTATATCAAGTGGAAAGACTTAAACGTAAGACTTAAAAGTAAAATTTAAGTGAAATGCAATAATCAAAACGATATACCAATTGGGATTTAACGGTATGGCCACAGGCCCCATCGATGTCTAACGGTATGGCCACCATCGACGTCTAACGGTATGGCCACAGATCGATGTTTTACGGTATGGCCACACATCGACGTCTAACGGTATGGCCAGCTTCGATGTTTATGTATGGCGGCTACACTAAATATGGTATTTTAAGATATTGCTGTACACCTATATGGCATAATACGATATTGAAGAGTATTAATTTGAAAAAAAAAAAAAAAAAAAAAAAAAAAAAAAAACTTCACTTAATAAAGATTACAAAATTGTTCAACAATTTATAAACATTCCTGTTGAACATAAATCAAACCAAGTGTGACTGACTGAAAAATACGAGCACCAGATATGGTATCTGCTTTAGTTTCATCAGCGATCAATGCAAAAATAAACATGAAGATTGGGTTCTCCTTTAATGTTGGAATGGGCAAGTCAATGAGAAATACCATCCACCCTTGAGCCAAACGGCACTTGCACAAGGATTTAAAAAACAATCGTTTTCTTTTTAAAGGTCTGCATAAATGAAGTCTTATTGCGAATGAGAGAACGCAATGTAAATGAGAGATCTGTATTCGCGCAATGAGGAAAGGCATGATATATTGAAGTCTTATTGAAATCGAGCGAGGAGCAGTGCTAAGCGACAAGTCTTATTGTAATCGACGGGAAGCACGTATGAAGTCTGTATGTGGAATTGAGGAAGTGGCATGTTAATGAAGTCTTAATTGGCCATGCAGGAAAGCATGTAATGAAGTTCTATTCGGAAATGCAAGGAAGCCGTCATCGTAATGATAGTCTTATCGGAGGAATGAGGAAAGCCCCCTGCGTAATGAAGCTCTATTGGAATGAGGAAAGCCATGTAATGGAAGATCTTATGGAATGAGGAAGCCATGGTAATCGAAGTCTTATGTTGGAATGGCGAGAAGGCTATAAAGCTAATGAAGTCTTATTGGAATAGAGGCGAAGCATAATAATCGAAGTTCTTTATTTGGCATCGAGGAACGGCAAGAATGAACGTTCCTTAGTTGGAGATGAAGCAGGCATATAATGTGCAACGTACTAATTGGGATGCAGGAAGCAATATACATAGAAGCGTCCTCAATTAGCGGA
Organism: Doryteuthis pealeii; assembly: GCA_023376005.1. Lineage (NCBI taxonomy): Eukaryota > Metazoa > Mollusca > Cephalopoda > Myopsida > Loliginidae > Doryteuthis > Doryteuthis pealeii. The sequence continues at coordinate 45,044,411 of CM042179.1, forward strand.
AGTGAGGAAGGCAGTATAATAAGTCAACTGTAATTGGACATGAACGGAAGGCAGTATGAATCGAAAGTCTTGTATTGGAATGAGGAAACTGCATGAGTAAAATGAAGTCACTAGTATTGGAAGAGGAAGCAAGTATAAATGAAGTCTATTGGAATGAGAAGGCATATTAATCGCAGGTCTTGGTGGTCTTAATAAATAATAATACAGTATAGATTAACGCGAACATAATCAATATCATGTACGCGCCATTGTTCCTTGCACGAGTATAGATTTCGTACATCATTGGACTGATAATTTTTAGAGCCAGATCCAACTTGATGATTATCTTATCGAATTTTGTCCAACAACAGCTAAACATCACACACAGACTATAGGAGATATCATATTATATAGATAAATCTAATAGATATAGTACGGTATAATTTATAATGTATGTAGTGGTGGTAATATTCTTTTAAGTAGAAAGGTCAGTGCTCCAATATAACATGATTACTGCCAATGCATTTTAGGCTGCTGAAGATTCACATAAGCAAGGAAACTTGTTAGTAACATGGGTATTGTCATTCATGTCCACGCTACCTATCAACGTTAGCTGTTATGTATAATTATGGAAACACATATGTATAGTAATAAATAATTTTACGTACATGTTTATATATATTGATATATAAAAATAACCTAGCACTTTATTTTTATATATTAGAATTATACCTGTTTTTTTTCACAAACACACTAAACAGCACAGAGGAAGAAAAAGGGAAGGGAAGGTTCCAAGTAATACTAAATTACGGCACCAAGAAAAAGAAAAAAACACAGAAACTATATGAAGGGAGTAAAAATTCTGAATAAGGCCATCTCGAAACTAGCAAGAAAGCAACTAACACATCACAATGCAATGTCACAGGTAAAAATCGCAATTTATGACAATCGCCCATGCAACAGATAAAGGAGGATTAGTAAAAGGGTCCACCAATCATCATAATAATTATTTAGTAAATCATATTGAGCGACACGTACGGCCCTGGCGTCTGGATCTTGAATAGTGCTTGACAGTCGATCAGTCTGAGAATAAGGGGTAAAAAAAAGGTAAAAATGTTACTATTTCCTCACCATTTTTAAAATATAAAGAGACCGAATGTATGAGAGGGAGAAAGTGAGGGAAGAGGGAACGGGAGAACAGGGGAGACCGAGAGGGCAGGCGAGGGAGCTGAGAAGAGACGAATATTATGAAGGGTAGAGGTAGGGAGAAGAGAGACGATGAGGGAGGAGACGAGACGAGAGAACGCAGAGGGAGGGAGAGTACGGAGAGGGGGAGAGAACGAGGGTGGACGGGAGGGAGAGACGAGAGGTCAGGGAGGGATGAGACGAGAGGACGGGAGCGGAGGGAGAGACGAGGGCGCGTGGAGGCGAGGAGGAGAGGGAGAGAGAAGACAGGAGGGGGGGAGGGAGGGAGTGAAGAGAGACGAGAAGGGGGGGGAGAGATGAGAGGGAGGAAGAGGAGAGGAGAGCAGAGACGAGAGGAGGGGGTGAGGGAGGACGAGAGGGAGGGAGCGAGAGAAGACCGTGCAGAGAGGGATGGTACCGAGAAGGAGGGAGTGAGAGAGGACGAGAGAGAGGGAATGAGAGTGAGAGAGAGACGAAGAGGGAGGGGCAGCGGAAGTGAGAGAGAGACGAGCAGGGGAGGGAGTGAGAGAGACGACAGAGGGAGGGCCGAGGGACAGTGAGAAGAGAGAATCGAGGCAGGGATGGAGAGGGGGAGGGAGTGAGAAGAGAGACGAGGAGGGTGAGTGAAAGAGAGACGAGAGGGAGGGAGGGATGTGAGAGAGAGACGGAAGGGAGGCGAGGGGAGTGAGAGAGAGACGAGAGGGGGGAGTGCGGAGAGGACGAAGACCAGGTAGAGGCGAGAGGGAGTGGTAGAGGAGGGAGCCGAGGGACGGGAGGGGACGGGGGAGAGGGAAGGGAGGGAAGAACCGGGAAGAGGGTGGAGGGAGGCGAGAGCGAGAGGGGAGGGAAGGCGGAGAGAGAGACGAGAGGGAGGGAAGGGAGAGAGACGAGAGGTGAGGGGAGGAGAGGACGAGGAGAGTAATCGAGAGACTGCGAGAGAGAGGAGAGACGAGGAGGGAGGGAGGGATGTGAGAGGAGAGACGAGAGAGGGAGAGCACGGAGGAAAAGGGAAGAGAAGAGAGATGAGAAGGGAGGGTAGGAGAAGTGAGAAGAAACGAGAGGAGAGTGGCGGGGAAGGGAGACGAAAGGGAGTGGGAGGTGAGACGGAGAGACGAGAGGGAGAGAGGCACGCAGTGAGAGATGACGAGAGGGAGAGAGGGAGTTCGAGAGGACGCAGAGATGCAGGAGTGAGGAGAGGGGAGCAGGAGAGAGACGACGGAGACCCGAGCGCTAGGGAGATGAGGCGGTGAAGAAAGCAGAGAGACCCGAGAGGGAGGGGGGAAGGAACGAGAGACGCGATGAGAGAGAGACGAGACGGTCGACATACGAGGGGAGGGAGAAGAGAGGAGAAGCGCTAGAGGGAGCTTAGAAGAGAAGGGAGGCAGAGCACTCGGAGAGGAAGAGAGAGAGGGAACTAGGAGAGAAGGAGAATGTGTGTGATGGGAGAGAGAGAATATGAAGAGAGAGATGAATACAGGAGAGAAAATATATAAAGGATGATAAATAATAATTAAAGAACAAGATAAGATGGAAAAAGCTGTATTAAAAAATATTATTATGAAAGCAAAAAATTTAAAAAAGAAATTTGAAGATATATAGGAATGTGAAGGGTCGGTTGGATAGAAAATTAGTAACATTAAATAAAAAGAAAAAACAAAAGAAAAAAAGAAAAACGAATGAGATACAAGAAAAAGAGGAATTTTTCTTATTAAAAAGGAAAAAAAACAAAAACCGGAGTGAAAAATGCGGGAAGCTAATGGCCTCGCAGACACAAAAGAACAGGGACGTAAAATCGTAAAGATGAGAAAGATAGGAATATATAACAGACGAATAAAAAAAAGAGAAACAGAAAAAAAAGAAATATAAATTTAAAAGGAAATGACTGAGATAGAGGCAGAAACACCAACAAAACTTAAAAACACCTCAAAGTAAATAAGTAGAAATGATTTTTGTTTCTACAGATGAGAATTAAAAGATTTTAACTAGCGTAGGACCTGTGGTATACCACAGTACTGATAATTTGATTATGCATCGTTTGATATGTTACTTAAAGAGTTAAGAGCGTATTGCAATATACTTCAATATGTGAAAAAGTATATTACTTTTTTTCTTTTCTTATCGTTTCATATTTTCAAATCAGGATTGTGTTTTGAAGTTTGAAATAGATTTGGGAGTGTATAGGCGCTTCCACCGGCCCCCGCCAGATAATTCTTGAGCTTCACGGTCAGAGTAGGACGGAAAGCAGGGGAGAAGGTCGGACATGGGAAACTGTGGATATATCACGAACCTCTCTCTCTAGTCCTTACCCTACTGGGTTAGCTTTCTTTGTTTCTATACTTTTATTTAAGTGGGTGGACGCGATAGCTCAAAAAAATATAGACATTCGGAGTAGAGTGGATAAGCAGCACAAGATAAGTCAGCCGAAATTTAAAGATTTCCTTTGCAAAATTTTCTCATCTGTGGGAATGATAATTTACCACAAGCAGTCTGATTTTTAAACAGACAGAGGGGTGTTTCAGAGATTTTAACGGTCATTGACAAATAAGGAACAAGAAGTTTAAAATTATGTAGGATAGACATTTTTAACTTTTAAACATTTTTAAAAAACAAATTTTTTAACTTGGCCTTAAAAGAACAAAAAGTAATTTCACACATTCCCATGATTGATTTAAGAAAGATGCTGAAGATAAAAATTCCGTGGCTTGAATTCAACTGAAAAAGGAGTGGATCAATCGGGGTTTTATGTCTTTCTTTCTTTAATTGGCATACTAGTCAACCTTTCGATGACTTATGTTAATGCCAAAGGCCATGTCTTGCGTAGAAGAACAGAAAACATTTAGTGGTACTTTTTAACGCCATACGGGGATAAGGGGGTCTGAAAAGTGAACAAATAGCACAGGACATGCATAGGTAGCCAATCCATAAAAGACAGATAACAGGTCCATATAGTGGGATTAATTTTAAAGAAATAACATTTTTGTGTACTTTTTTATTCAAAGAAAGAATTACCAAAAGCCAGTATCTCGTTTTTAATAATAACAGGATTTAATCTTGGTTTCTCCGAGAGCTTGTTTTAGAAACATCACGCCGGAGACGGTCAATCGAAAGGGCTTAGACGTGCTTCCTTAATGGTTGAAGTGGTGCGGACAGAGGGGTCCCACGTGCCGGAGAAAAACACGGAAGCGGAGAGGAAATTCTCAGAAGCGAGTAAAATACTTGAAGATAAGTTAAGAGTTTTAACACAAGACCCCAACACAAAGCAATGGGGTTAATAGTAACACTACTGCTTCATACCAGGATGCAGCTTTGGCATTAAATACCGCAAAAAAAGGTGGATATCGACGCGATTGAATAGGAAAAAAAAAAACAAAAAAAAAAAAAAAAAAACATCAAATGACGGCGGGAAGTGTAACTTTCACTAAACCTTTTCTTTGATTACAACACCCATGAGATTTAGCACTTCTGAACTACCGGGAATGACCTTGTTCGGGTCTCATCAGTGGGTCAGCACTGAAGATTGTATTAAATCCGGGCGAGGGCAGTTTTATAATATAACGTGGTTACACCAATAACTTTATAGGGTAGAACGACTTTACTTTGTGGTAAATAAGAAGAAATAAAAATAAAAGTGTTAATTCGCACCGGCCGTCCTGCGAGGCTGCTTGGTGTTCCTGCTCTTGCTCTTCTGCGCTTTTTTTCCTGGCCCTATGTCATTAAATGCCCGAACTCAAGTAGTTAATGGCTTGTAGCACAATTAATTGTCAACGGAACTCATGATTAGCGCTCATCGTGTAAAATCAAGAAACAAAAATCTTAAAAATCTCAAATCATACCACCGAGTGGAAAAAAGACAAAACAATACATCACCTAGATTTAGGCCATTCTGGCTGGCAGGTGTAGCTGAAAGTATCCAGTTGATTTTTTGGGCTTCTAGTTATAGTAAAAGGAATAGTGTTAGGCATGTCTGGTGGGCTCAGGGCGTATGAATACCCAATCTACTAAAATGCGATCCCCATGATTTTGTTGTTCTCCTGTTACAGTAAAAGGGATTTATAGGATCACAAAAAACTTAAGTAATATTTCACCAGCTGTTTGCGGGAACTCGCCTAAGCAATTTGTTATTCATCCGCCAGGCGGTTGACTTTGAGAAGTCCTAGAACAAAGTCAGAAAGTATGGAAGTAGAGAGGTGGGAGCACTTTAAAGAATCTGGTGTGTTTATGAAATGTTGGTTGTTTGGAATTTTAGGCAGCATGTCAACCACCCTTGTTGGGTTATTTTATGCCAAGACATTTTGTTTTTATTCATTCTGATTGGGTCTACCTTCAATTTTTTTTTTAAAATAAACAATTTTTTTTGTTTGTTTTTTTTTTCCTCTCATTTTTTTTCTATTTAACCCGCCTATGAGATGGCGCTAAACCGAGGTACTACATCTTCCAGGTCAGTGTGGATCGTAAGAGCAATGGTGATGAAGGGGTACTCTGCCACATTCCCCAGAACTCCCCCAATGGGAACTTCAGATCTCGTCGAATATGGAATTTAATTTGTTTAAACCCAGGACAAATAGCACGTAAAGGACCAGCACCTTTTGTCTAAGCACATAATATGATATGGGGTTTGGGAGGCTTGAGTATAAGGCCAATAGGCCTCGGGACAGATCATATAGATAGGTGCTCAGGGGCCTGTGAAATTGTGACCTACGGTCTTAACCGAACCGGAGCTTTGACTCGAAAGTGGCCTTCTCTGATGCCCGTGAGCTAGCCTAAAAATATGGGCCACAAAGTCGGAGTATGGCAGGTACATGAACTGCTCAGTCACCTCAGGATTCCAATCCTTTAAGGCATGCAAATGTTAACAAGTGGCCGCTATTGCGAGTGTGGGTGTGGCGGGTGGGGTGAGAAAGGGGGTGTCTCTCTCACCCCATACTGCAAAAAAAAGGTGCAGTTGATGTATTTTTTAAAAGTTCCGTGCAGCCAACAGGGCTAGTAAAAGAAATTGAGTAAACAAAAAATATGATATAGAATGAATACAGCACGAGGAGGATTCTTGTAAATCTATTACATTAGTGGGATATTAAATTAAAATCAGGTTGTTTTGTTTGCCGGGGGGGGGGGCAGGGGGGGGGGGGCTGAATTTTTCACAACCAATCCTGGGCATCAGGCTGTTATAAGTTTGCAGAACACGACCACCATCAAGCAAGGAATCATTTTTAATGCTGATCTCAAGGTGGGTTAAGTGCGAAGTAAAGTCCTGATTGTCGACCTAATAAGTTGTAAGTTGTGCCCTATAATATGAAATAAATGGTAACTACGTTTATTATATAAGACTGATTACACTGCTAAAGGCACAAGATATATTGTAGATGCATTTGTAAAATCCTCGTAACAGGATACAGGGGACCACACTCCAGAGGGTCGGAATAAGATAATTCATTTCCCCAGAAAAGTAGGGAGTGTTTTTGTTTTTAAAGAGGATAAGCTCTAGGTATTTGGGAATAATATATATATTGAGAGGATAAATAATATGGAGGAGAAATTTTTGAATGGATAGAATCTGATTGTGAATGATGTTGAACAGTTTCATGCAAAGCAGGATAGTAGTTTATCAGCCAGGAGTTTGTTTCATCTATACACATGAATCTATCTATCTATACTAATCCTTTAATTATTAGATTAATTAAAGTTATTTACTTGATGTGAAAGTTATTGTTAATAAACTTAAAGTATAATTCATTCATTATTGGCTCTTACCACTGATTGGTCAAGACGGGCGAAAATAGAACAGCACCACATATTACAAATCACATTTTTTAATTCCCAATTCAATGACCATTTCTTTCCTCATTATCCTTTCCCATACTAACGACACACATAATATATGTGCAAATGAACTCAATACACGTGATCGACTGCTACTTAATGCGGGTGTTCGATTAATCAGTGGATTTAAACGCCCCATGCAGATCCTTCATGATGGTGAACNCACATGTTTCGACGTTTATGTTTCACAGTGTGACTCAATTCTTTTAACAGCTACTTCTAGCAGGGAGGTGAAACCTGACAGAATTTTGTTTGCCAAGCTCCTTACCCTTACAGCCGTCGGTGACTTATCAGTCAGGGGCAAACAATTAATTGATATAAGAATGTATGTTTTTACAATCACCAGAGAACTCAAGTCTGTAAACAACAGGCGATATATATAAACCCTTTGTATGAGCAGGATGTGATGCAATGTGATCAATTCTTTCTTTCTGTTTTTTTGCTTTTTTTCTATTTCATTGAAACAGACGATAAATACTATTGCTTCCTATCTCCCACCTTTCTTTCTTTCTTTCTTCTTTCCTTGTTTCTCTTTTTCTTTCTTTAGTTTCTTTTTCTCTCTGATGTGCAGCACATTCTTTTTCTTCCAACAACAATATGGTCCATTTTTAATCTGATATGATGTCAGGTCATGACACATGTAAGTAAAAGAAATAAAGTTGTCGGGGTGGCCTAAAGTCAGTACCAGCCAAGACAGCAAAGAAGTCTATCCCCTTTTCATTAGCACTAGACCAAGAAGATTGTTTTTGGCGTCTGGAGGTGAACACCACACTACCATCAGCACCCCCACTTTACTGTACAGATACCTATGCTACTCATACGCTGAGTTGGCAAAGGCCAATATCGAATTTGGAACCTTGTGGTTCTGGTTGGGTGTTCTACCAACTGATAAAAACCAGTCCTATATAGATTAGCCTTTCTTGTTAAATATTACATTATTATTACTTATTACATTATTTCCTATATAGATTAGCCTTTCTTGTTAAATATTACATTATTATTACTTATTACATTATTTCCTATATAGATTAGCCTTTCTTGTTAAATATTACATTATTATTACTTATTACATTATTTCCTATATAGATTAGCCTTTCTTGTTAAATATTACATTATTATTACTTATTACATTATTTCCTATATAGATTAGCCTTTCTTGTTAAATTTTACATTATTATTACTTATTACATTATTTCCTATATAGATTAGCCTTTCTTGTTAAATATTACATTATTATTACTTATTAATTATTTCCTATATAGATTAGCCTTTCTTGTTAAATATTACATTATTATTATTATTACATTATTTCCTATATAGATTAGCCTTTCTTGTTAAATATTACATTATTATTACTTATTACATTATTCCCTATATAGATTAGCCTTTCTTGTTAAATATAACATTATTTTACTTATTAACATTATTCACTGATACAATCTTTGCTCTTTCAACTTTTATCTTTTTATCTCTGGTTGTATTGTCTACTTCTCATATTGGGGAGATTTCTGGACCATACGACCTTTAGGCACCCCCTTTTTGGCGATCTCGTTTCCTAAGGACATTTTATTCATTTTACACCATCAAGAATCTGGTTGTTGTTAACAGATGATTTTTAGAAGGTTTTTTTTTTTTAATTATAAAACTAACCCTAACTCTAACTCCTAACAACACAACCGGATTTTGATGGTGTAAATGAAAAAAATGTCCTTATGAAACGAGATCCGCAAAAGGGGTGCCTAAAGGTCATATGGTCTGTATTTCTCTACATTCATCAATGTTAGTTCTGATCAAAATCAGTGTTAGCTCAGTTGGTAGAGCTTTCGGCTAGAAACCTAGTTCAATTCCGGCCCTCGCCACCTCAGCATATGAGTAGCACAGGATCTGTGTGGTAAAGTAAGTAGCTGATGTAAGGTGTGGCACTCCACCTCAGATGCTAAAATAATCACCTTGAAAATAAAATATTTTAATATTATAAAAAAGCCCTCATCTATGTGCGTTATGTTGATGATATTCTTGTCCTTGTCAACAACACAAATGAACTAATTGATCCAACAATAGCATCCAAAAAAACTCTGTCCTCAAATTTCACAAGAACTAAACATAAAAATCAACTCCCGTTCCTTGATGTATTGATCACACACTAACAATAACACTTTTACAACATATCCATATAAAACACCCGTAACTGTTAACTCAACTACTTCAAATTTTAATAGTGAGTGCCCTGAAAGGTACAAAAAAAAAAACTATAAATAAAAAACCTAATATCGGCGCAAAGCTCAATTTCTTCCTCAAAGCCGATATTCTACTCCGACTCAAAAACATCAAACAGACGCTGGTTAATAACGGATTTCCTAATCATGTCATTGACGGACAAATCAAACAGACCATCCAAAAAATAGACGCTAGCCACAAGGAAAAACATACTACAGCAATAAAATGAAAAATATAAAAAGTAAAATAGAATGAAATTAAAAAAATAATTATGGTAAATAGGAACATATGAAGAAGAAATAAACTACTAAATAAATGAAATCTAAATGAACTGGGGTTGCCCATTTAGCTGAAATCTGGAATAGATTGATTTAACAGAAATTCCTAACAAATTTACTGGACAAGTGGTAAGATTATTTTTTATTACCCTACAGCTGAGGCGATACAGGACAATAATAAAAATCTGTTTTCAAATGCCTTAAAAGTAATAAAGAATTCATCATTCGCATTTGATGAGTCGGGAGAGTTAGACACTTTGTCTAAGCTCCCGAAATAGACTATAAGGCAAAATCTCTAAGTCTTTTGTTATTTCTTTACTTATATATATATATATATATATATATATATATATATATAATATATATATATATATATATATATATAAAATAATAAAATTCGAAGCAATACAATGCGTAAAAAATAAAGACAAAAAGATGTTTATATGTCTTATCGGATTTCAAAGCTAGAGCTCATCACTCAGATTTATTTTCAAGAAATGACGTGCTTATGTTTTTTTTACTTGTGTGTGGTTAATAATTTCTCTTCTTAATTTCCTTTTCTCTCCTTTTTTTTCCTCTCTTTCCTTCTTCTCCTTTATGAATGGGCGAATAAACTGTAATTCTTATTTCTCTCTTCTTCTTTTTCTTTTTCAAAATTTTGTTGAGAACAAAAAAAAAAACATAAGCACGTCTTTCTGAAAATAAATCTGATGATGAAGCTCATAGCTTTGAATCGATTAGACATATTAAAACATCTTTTGTCTTTTTTTTTTACGCATTGTATTGCCTTCGAAATTTATTATTTTAATTAACATCTTAACAATGACTTCAAGCAAATTACCAATTACTTTTATATTATATAATATATATATATATATAATATATATATATATATTATATAATACCTAAAGCTGAAGTTTATCAAGCTTCGCGCAGCTAAAAGGTATTTTTTTCTTGATGCAGTAATAATATAGAAATAATATCCCCAAATATTATCTAATGATAAATCTAACTAATTGTTTGAAAAAATTCACTATTTATTCTTGATCTAAATTATCGTAATTTACAATTAAGTCTAAGACCGACCAATCTCTGTCTGTAGGGTATTTGCCTGCTCATCATCCACTTATGAGGGCTGGACACAAGTCCTCGTTTTTACGTGGGCACATAAAATTGCAAGGATCCTGGGGGGCATAGCCCCCTGGGATCGATGCTATTAATTGTACTTTACCGGTCCAGAGGCCGAAGCAACACTGGAGCCCCAGCGAGGCGGGTATAGAAGGTAAAGGGTCAAAGCATAGAATCTGGAACAGGATACACCTTTGAATCCTCCTCTCTGTCTGTAAGTATAGCATTGCTCTCCCTCTCCTCAAAACATGTAGAAAGCCTTGTATGAGATGTTAAATAATAGTTATAGGACGGGGTGGATTTCTTTGGCTGCTTCGACTGATGATTTGCACCTTGTCTATCTATCTATCTTTTCTCTCTCTCTTAGTTTTGTAATAGCTATACTTATATATATATATATACTAGCTAAAGTACCCGGTCCAATGACCGGACTAAAAATAAAAAAAAAAAAAGAGAAAAAAGTGGTTGCTTAATTTGGGCGGACTGAACTTTTGGAACCCCACCAGCCCTCGTAAAATTTTCGTTTTTAATTATTTTTTTTTTCAACGATTAATTATCGATTGCAAACCAATCTAATCCGATTGTAAAAAAAAAACTAAAAAAAAGTATTTATTTTTCGAAGTTTTCAGGGTGCTCATTTCCCGTATAAGTTTATAGTAAAATCAAACCCCCATATCGAAGCCGCTCTATCTAACAGTTGGGCTGAATTTGCACTAAGGTATAAAATTAAGGTGACGCAGAAAAACAGAACCCACAAATTTTTAATAAACTGTTAATTCAAGTAGGGGGGGTAGGATTTGGGGTTAGGGTTAGGGTTAGGGGTTGGTGTTGGGGTTGGTGTTTAAGTAAAGTTAAATGGGAAAATAAATAAATAATTTGGGTTCTGTTTTTTCTGGGCCACCCCTCTTTGAACACATTTGCGGCCAGTTTTTCCTTCGGAGCAGTTTCCGATATGGGGGTTCGATTTACTATAAACTTATAGCGGGGAATTGAGCACCCGCTGAAAACTCAAAAAATAAAGAACTTTCAAGAATTTTTTAAAAAAACTGATTTGATTGGTGTGATCGATAATAATCCATTGAAGGAAAAATAAATTTTTAAATAAAATTTCTTTTTTAGCGGTTCCAGATAAGGGGGGTTCAATTTTACGATAAACTTATACGGGAAAACTGAGGCACGCCTCGAAAACTCGAAAATAAATAACTTTTTTGAATTTTTTTTTTACAGTCTGATAGATTGGTGTGCAATCGATAATAATCCATTGAAAGAAGAAAAAATTAAAAACAAATTTTAGAAGGGGTGTTCCAAAAGTTCGGTCCGCCCCTTAATTTAAAAAAAAAATCTGCCTATTTTATTTATCATTTAGAATTATGAGAAATTAAAGAAGCACATTTTTCATTCAAGTTAACGTGCCATTAAAATCATTTTTATTTTTATGTTTAAAGGTAAAGAAACATATGCATACACTGTTTTGTTATAATACGAAATGTTAACGTACATCGTATTTTTATTATAATTTTGTTTTATTTTTATTAATACGAATACAACTTATGTTTACTTAGTTAGGATAAGTAGTTATAAATTTAACTTCCTATTTTTGTAAAAGGCTTTTCTTTCTAAATTCTTTTGTTTTTTAATTTTTTCGTATATATACAAAGTTGATTTTATATTATATTTATATTAAAAACGAAATAAAATTTAATTAACAATAATACGCTTATTATTTATTTAATAAATAATAAGCGCTTATTAATTGGTTTTTTTAACTTCGCTCTTTCTTACCAAATAAATATTTGTAAGATAGAATATTTCATTTCATTCAAACTAAATTTAATATTTAAAAGACAGGAAATAAAAAGATTGCGATATGAATAAGATTTGATTTTTCGTTAAAAATACTTTTTGCTGTCCGAAGCAAATAATTTTTTTCTAACACCGCTATAGAAAAATAATTCAATTGATAAAGACTCGTACAAATTATAAATTGAGAGATTATTTTCTCTTCTTTTCACGAAGAAGTTCACTGAAACTACCAGTTTGAAAATAATAATAGTATTTGGGGACAATTTTAAATTCAGTTTTATTGCTTGATAAGTTAGAAAATAGATTGTAAATTTATTTCTTTGAATTTTTTTACATGACAATTCAAATCTAGTTTTTTTAAACGATAAAGAGAATGCAATATATTTATTTTGCTTACATTTAAAACGTTTCATTAGTTTCTCTAAACTATTAAGACTTTTTTTTAAAACCATTAGTATTATTAACAAAACAACTCGTTTTAATCATTTTTTTATTTTACCATTTATACAACCATACTGGTGAACGTGATTTTTATTGACATTTAAAATCTTAATTTTAAAAAAATGTAACCGTAAACTTGTGTTTTTGAAAACAATTTTCAATTTTTCTACAATTTTTTGTGCAATGACAACAATTTAATTAAGTGTGGTGTACTAGGTACCACCTAATTTGCCCTGTGCAATTTACCCCCTAACATTATAACACAATGAAAGCTTGGCAGAAAAAGTTAATATTTTCTTTGCAAGTTTTTTTCCATTCGAAAGAAAAAACATTAAATAAACTCCTGAATGATTTTTAAAATTTTTTTATCAGCATAGCGAAATAATGAAAATTATGATTGAAAAACAAATGTTTTCAATTTTTGCAACTGTTAATCAAACGAAATTTAACGTAGCTAAAAAACAAAGTTAGATAAGAGGATTTTTTAAAAATTCTATGAAAATTCAATTAATGGTCAACGATTTTCACGAAAATTCCATAAATGTTTACCATTGATGTAAATACATCTGAATAGTTTTTTCTAAAATATATTAGGGGAAATATTTTTTTACGATTGTCTATCACCCCCCTAATTTTATTTTATGAAGTAAAAAAAAAAATGATTGTGGAAAAAAAATTTGGTACTTTTTTTTCTATAAAGAATAAAGTCTGATAACCTATATCAAATGAAATTGTATAACGTACCGAATTATAGTTTTTTAGGAAAAATAATGAATCGGAAATAAAAGTGCAAAAAAATGTCATAAATTAATATTTGAAAACTTTTTTTTTCTATGTAATTGGTTGTACTAATATTCATGAATTTGTCAAAAAAAAAAATTTTTTAAGAAATTATTTTTAACGAGATTTTCAATCTTTTTGTGTGATTAAATATTTTTTATTTCTGCGTGAAATAAATTAAATTTTTTTTTTTTTCCTGTGGAAAAAATAAATTTTCACGGATATTTAAAACATGAATTTTAGAAATTCAGGTGAACTAAAAGTTTTGGTCCGAATCCGTGCTCGATTAATATTTTTAAAGAATTTTGTAATTTTATTGTTAATAGTAAATGGTGTTCTTAAGAATTACGGAAGAGCAAACTGACATATGAACGAGACGTCTCTCGTGACTAAGTTGTTGTTTTCTGAAACGTAAAAAAATATTTTATTTAACTTTAACGACAATTAGAATAAAAATAATATATTGAATGATTGTTTTATCAGTTTTTTTCTCTTAGAAAAAATATTCAAATTTTCATTTATTTTCGAATTTAGAAATTAATAATAAAACCAGAAGACATTTTTACGTCAATTTCACTGCGTAAATTTTAAGATTAAAGTTTTTCCAAGTTTTTTCATAAGTAAATTGTAATTAAAGTTTTAAAGTTTTATTCATTTTTAATTGTAATATTAAAGTTTTTTAAGAATTTTATTCATATTTAATAGAAAACATTTGGCTAAAAGTTTGTCGCGTTACACCCATCCGTCATTAGATGCATACTGTAAGAGGGTAATAAATATGTAATTTCTTTTCGTCTCTAAATCGCGGCCTGAAAAATTACCTTTCGCAAACGTTAAATGGATAGGTTTGTTTATTTTTTAAGATAACCGATGGTAAATTTTTCCCGAATCGGATAAATTTGATCTTTGAATTAACATTTTTCTTTGTAACAACCGTGTACCGATCTTTTTTAACGGAGATTTTTTGATAAAACAAAGTTCGGAAATATCTATTTCCGTTTTAATCAAGATGACCTAAACGGTCTGGTGTACCTAGTGGTGGGTACATTGTAGCAATAAAAGTAGTTTTCAAAAACATACGATAAATATAAATAAATATTTAGAAAGATTATAAAAAACGAAATTTATTTAACGTTTAAATTTAGTTTTGTCGCTAAGTTTTCATTGTTTGTTTTGTTTCTTCTTTCTTATTTCTTTCTTTCTGCTGCTAAAAACAGCCAGGCGAGTCGCTAAAACATTTTCGTTGTTTCTTTCTTTCTTTCCTTTCTTCTTGTCGTTTCTTTCTGCTGATAAACAGTCAGCGAGCGGCCCTCCTGTTGATAGACGTATTAAGGCAGCAGAGCAGCTATGCTATGGCTATTCGAAAAAATCGTTTGATTTTTGTTTGATTAATGCGATTCTAAAATCCCTTTCATAAAAATCAATAACCAAAATTTGGAATTTTTTCTTAGTTAGAACGATATCAATGTTGTAATGCAAAGATTTTGAATTGAGTGACCTCCCGTTTTTTTGTTATACCGTCGAACGTACATACCAAAATCTCTGTTTTATATATTAGTATATATTTTACAGCAAGAAAACAAATTTTATTTCTTATGTTTTCGTTGCTCGGTAAATTTAGAATTTACGCGAGAGCGGAACGAAACATAAGAAATAAAATTGTTTTCTTGCCTGTAAAAAAAAAATAAAAAATTAATAATGATGTTTTAAAATAGTATTTTTAAAAATACTTTAAATTATTAATTTTTAAACTTATAAGGGTCAATAATTGTGAGTGAAAATGTAGGAAGAGTATGTTACATAAACCTATATTATGCTTTTTACCAGCCGCGTAAATAATTCTTCATGTGAATGCCAATTAATGTTAATAACAACATAAATTTACAAAAGTTTATTTTTATTCATATTATAGGCTGAGTGACTTTCTGATTTAAGAATCGAAAATTTAAAAAAAGTTTTTAGTGGTACCGCAAGACAGTTTAACTACAGTCTATGAATTAAACATTTTGCGAATTGGGGTTTAAGCGGTTTCAGGGGGAATGTTAAGGTTGTTTTTAATTACGTACTGCTTAAAAAATAACAAACAAAAACCAAATTACTATAACATTTTAAAGTTGAAAAATAATTTTTTAAACAAGTTTAATTGAAATTAATCATTGCAATACTAACACAAACACACTGTCCTCAATAATAGATTCAATAATTTAATTTCAATTGGTTAAGTATAATAAAGAAAATATCAGGCACTCGGCAAGTTGCCGTAAAATCCAATATTTAACAAAAATGAATTGAAAAAAAATTGAATTGCGCCGGATTGAAAAATTGAATTGCGCGGATTGAAAAAATACCAACAATCCAGGGAATTAACTCTAGGGACTGTCAAATTGGAGCCTAAAATGCGTTTTTGACAAAATGACTTTAGAACACACACAGAAAATAATTTACAAAATGCGGGAATTATCAGGATTTTAATGAAATTTCCAGTGTTTTATTTATCAAATGAATGATCTTTTATTAATGCATTATTTTATTTTATTTAGAAAAACTTTCTCATTTTTTTCAAGGTCGCTTAAATTTTGACCCCCCGCTTTGTTGGGGGCGTACATTTTATTAAAAGTTGGTTTTATATATTGTACTAATTACAGTATAATAAAGAGATAATAAAGATCGGTAGTTATGGAATAGAAACAAAAAAAATTTCTGTAACTTCGCGTTTGCAAAAAAAATTACAAAAAATCAGGTATTATCCCGATTTTAATGAAATTTCTCAGTATTGATTTATCAAATTAATGAATTTTTATAATGCGATCACGTTATTTATTTCAAAACTTTAATTTAGTATTTTTTGCTATGAAAAATTAATATATAAAATTCGAATTAAAATATGAAAAAGCCTGACTTCAGTTTAAAAATCTTATTGTTTTAGATCTAAAAATACAATACTACTTAAATGCATAAACCTTATTTTAGGTGCAAAGTAAATAAAGTTTTGAGGAAAAACTCTATTGGAATGTAGCGCAGAAAAAACATTGATGTATAATTTTTTCTTTTGTAAAAATAAATAGCCAATTGAATAATTATTGAAATGAGTAAAAAAGAAATCCTCCAAAAAATTATTTTATTTATTTTTTTACATTTTATTTTTTCGATTTTCGGTACTTATTTTCCATAGAAAGCCACCGTATAAAATTATTTTTTGTTTCTATTCCTAACTTCCGGTCTTTATCTCATTATTTATACTGTAATTTGTATAAAAAATGATCAACTTGCAAACATTTTACGGGGTCAAAATTAAGCGACCTGATAAAAATGGAAAGTTTGAAATAAAAATAAATAATGCGATTAATAAAGATCATTTTTGATAGCATAACACTGGAAAATTTCATTAAAATCCGATAATTCCCTGATTTTTGGTAAATTATTTTCTGATGGGGGGCTAAAGTCATTTTCTCAAAAAACGCATTTTAGGCCTCCGTTTGCCAGTCCCTACTATTATCTTATAAAAGAAAAAGTATACAATTGATATTGTTCTGTTTAAAAGGAGGGGGTCTAAATTTTCATATAGGTGTTTCTAAAAATTATAAATAACATAAATAACTAAAGTAGTTAAATTGGATATTTGTTTTTAGAATCTAAAAAATAGGAAATTTGAAACTTGAAAATTAGACGTTCCATATTGGTAATAAATTCTAAATATTAAATTTACTCCTAGCAGAATACCAATTAAGTCGAAAGTTTTGAAATAAAATAACTGAATGCATTATAAAATTCATTCAGTTGATAATCAACACTGAAAGATTTCATTAAATTGGAAAATTCAATAGATTTTTGGTAAATATTTTTCAAATCGGTGTGTGTGTGTGTGGGGGGGGGGGGTAAATTTTATTTTTGTTAAATACAGATTTTAACGTCATCTTAGACAGTGTGCCGTCATGTTTACGATAAATTTGGCAAAATTTTTGACGAAATAGTTTTAGAAGTATTTAAAAATAAATTACATATATTTTTTAACAAATAACTCTAGCTCATGGGTGACCCAACCGGTCCACGTCATTTCTAGTTATTACTAAAGCTGAGTTTATCAACCTTCCGCCAGCTAAGAGGATTTTTTTCTATTTGTTATGGACAACAATATTTATACTTAGATAATTCTTGGTTTTAAGCACTACCTAAGTGGTTTGAAAAAAATTCAGTTTAATTGGTTTTTAAATAGGCGTATTAGCAATAAGTCAATCAACCGACCAATTCCCTGTCTAACAGACTACCATTACACTCTCTTCCCATCTCTCTATTTTGTCAGTTAAGTTAACTCTCTTCCCATCTTCTATTTGTCATGTTAAGGAAGAGTGAGAAAGCGTAACAGCCTGTAATAGCTGTAATTAACTGAAAATCTGCAGTGAGACCCCTCCTATCACCCATTAAATTTGGAAAATTCCCTGATTTATTTACATTATTGTGATTTTTTTAACAATATAACCCCGAGCTCAATGGTGAACCCAGCGGGTCAACGGGTTTTCTAGTATAGACTAGATTTTGGTATGTTAGTGTCGATGTATAAGTACATAACGGAGGTTCTCTGATTCGATAACTGCATACATATTAATATCCTTCTAACTAAGAAACACGCCAAATTTGGTTATTGGTTTTTACTAAATTAAGGGATATAATTAATTAATTAAGCCAAAATCACCGATTTAAGACTATCCATATACCAGAACTTGCCTGATAATAAAATATTGTCCGCTGGCTGACTTTTTTTTCACAGCGATTTATAGCGATTTACGAGCAGAAAATGTATCAGTTTAGCGAATAAATTTCGCAGTCCTAAGCTAGGAATTTTTTACCTAGTTCTTGGATCCAATCTTTAAAATATTTATATTTAAAATATATTTATTGTTGAAAAGAAAATAATAATAATCTTTTCTTGATAGCAATTTTTATGGTTTTATTAATTTTGAATTATTTTTTACCAGCGAGTTAAAAAAAATTGGCTTCAGAGAGCTGATATGTATAATTTTTTTTTTTCATTCTAAATTTCAAGAAAAAACAAATCTTTTTTCTCGGCCTATTTACGGTTCAATCTTCTTTAAGATATCCAATATTGCTCGAAGAGAAGAAATAATCTCTCTAAATATGTAATTTGATGAGTTTTTATATCAATGGAATTATTTTTTTTACAAGCGAGTTAAAAAAAATTATATTTTGTTTTCAGTCAACCTAGATATTCGTAGTATCATTTTTTCAATACTTGAAATTTTAACATAAAATCAAATCTTATTTATTCGCATATTTCTGTTTCTAATCTTTAAAAATATTTATTTCATTAGTAAAAGATCTTTCTATAATTATGTTAATTAGTTAAGTATGTTCTTTTTGTACATTGAATTATTTTTAAAAAAACGATTAAAATAACAAATCAAACGAAAAACACTTATCGAACAAGACACACTCAACTTTGGTTTATAAATTCCCGTCGTTCGTCAATTCTAAACAATCAAACTTTTTTTTTAAATTTTTTCATGTCGCGGTAATTTTATCTATTTTAATATTAGAAATACAAATAAATCAATGATACAATGTAGAATAGTTTCGCAAGAGAATAGTATTACCATTTGAGTTACCTAATAATTCACGAAATACCTGAAAACTCAAATATGATATAGTGAACCAATTATGTTTCCTCTGTTCTTATTTTCGAGGAAATAAAAAAATTACCTAACAGTCCTTGGATTAGTCTATTAACAATTTTTTTCTTTTTATTAATTTTTATCCTGGATTTTTTTATAGTAAAGAAAAAAGAGAAAAAAATTTATTAAAAATCGAAAGATTTAATTATTTTCTACAGCAAATGATTTAAAATATTTTCTAAAAGAAGTTTAGCGTTCGTTGGGATTTATTTAAAATTTACAAACTAACAACAGTAAATTATTTGAAATTTACGACTAGCACTGAAATATTTCAAAGCTTTCCATTTTTTTTTTCTTTTTGTAATAACGTAATTTATTTTCAATTTATAATTTATTTGATTTATTTTTAATTTTAAATTAAATTACAACAGTAAAAATACTTGGTTCAATTTGACATTCGATCGACTTACGTTTTTTTGAATTAATAATGTTTACATAAATTTGATTACTTTTTTAATTTTTTTTTTTTTTTCAAATATTAATTTGAAATTTACAAATCGCGTCATTTTATATTTTTATTTAAAAATATAGTTCATCATTGATTAAAATGTCTACTATATGCATTATGGATGGGCAACTTGGCAAATCGGTCGGAAAATTTTAGGGTGACTGCAGAAAAAACACAGACGCATAAATTTTTGTAATAAAACTGTTAATTTTAACAAAGGGGTTAGGTAGGGTTAGAGGTGAGTTTTAGGGTTAGTTTAATGGGAAAATAAATAATTTTGGGTTCTGTTTATCTAAGTCACCTGTAAGTAAGTAAAGTCGTCGGGGCGGCCTATGTCGGTATCAGCCAGTCAGACGGAGGGAGTCTATCCCTTTAGCGATAACCGAAGGAGATTGTTTTTTGCAATCTGGGTGGAGCGCCATCAGCTGCCTTAACTTTACCGCACAGATCCTGTGCTACTCAAACGCTGATTTGGCGAGGTGCCGGTATCGACTAGGAACCTTGTGTTTCTAGCCGAACGCTCTACCGACTGAGCTAACTCGGCTGTAATATTTTTCATTTTTCGAACCGATTTGCAAAGTTTAGCCATATGATGTCTTCCCTCTCAAATCTGACGAAAAGAAATTCCCTGACGTCCCACCAGTAGAATTAAATTAAATCGTTTTATTTGGTGATTTTTATGGGTCATTCCTGCGAGGACCGAACCGCTATTCAATAGTAATAATCTGAAACGATTATAAACCAACTGTTTCTTTTTGTAATGAAACCTAATTTTAACTAGGAGGGTTTAGGTTAGGGTTGGGGTTTAGGGTTAGTTTAATGGGAAAATAAATAATTTGGGTTCATGTTTTTTTTTTTTTTTTTGTTTGTTTTTTTTTGTCAACTAGGTACCGACAAAACCGTTTAGGCCATCTTTGAATAAAACGGAAAAGATTTTTCCGAACTTTGTTTATCAAAAACTCGTAAAAAAAAAAGATCGTCAGGGTTGTTACAAAGAAAAAATAGTTAATTCAAAAGATCAAATTATCCGATTGGGAAAAATTACATCGTTATCTTAAAAGATAAACAAAACTGCCCGTAATGTACATCAAGAGTAATTTTCAGACCGTAATATAGAACAGAAAAGTTACTAATTATTTCCCTTTTATACGATTAACTAGTAAATTTATGGAATTGAAAATTTAAATATTTTTTCTAAGAGAAAAACATAAAAATAATCTATTATACTTACTTTTTATTTAATTATTGAAAACAAGTTAAATAATAATTTTTTCACGCTAACACTGTCAGCCTAACAGGAACAAACTTCGGTACCTTAGATGCGTCTCGTCTCTTTGTAAAACAAATATGTCGCTAATGCCTCCCTTCCGTATATTTAAGGATCATACATTACTATTCAAAACAATCAAATTACATTATTCTTTTAAAAAATATTAATCAGCTCGTATCGGACCAATGTTTAGTGCACCTGAATTATAAAGATTCATATTTTTAAATATCCGTGAAAATTTCGATTTTTTTGGACGCAGGAAAAAAATATAATTTATTTCATGCAGAAAAATAAAAATATTTAATCACACAAAAGATTGAAAATCTCTTAAAAATCATTTCTTAAAAAAATAATTTTTCTTTTTGACAATTTAATAGAATATAGTACATATCAATTACAAAGCAAAAAAAAAGTTTCAAATATTTGAACATTTTTGCACTTTTTTATTCCGAATTTTATTAATTTTTTTCCTCAAAAAAACTACACCTCGTACATTCATGACAATTTACATTGATAAGTTATTCAGAACTCTTCTTTAATAGTAAAAAAGAAAAAAAGATTTTCTGACGCGTCATTTTTTTATCTCATAAAATAAAATGTGGGGGGGGGGGGGATAGAACTCGTAAAAAATATTTCCCCTAATATAATTTTAGAAAAAAACTATTTCAGATGTATTTACATCCAATGTAAAATTTATGGAAAGTTCGTGAAAGATCAGATTATTATTGATTTTTCATAAGAATTTTTAAAAAATCCTTTATCGTAACTTGTTTTTAGCTACGTTAAATTTCAGTTGATTTTAACAAGTGCAAAAATGAAAACATTTGTTTTCCAATCAATAATTTTCTTATTTATATGCTGAAAATTTTTTTAAAATCATCAGGAGTTTATTTTATGTTTTTTTCTTTTAGAATTGGAAAAAAACATTTCAAGAAATATTTAAATTTTCTGTACTGGGGGAGTTAAATATAGTGGGGGGGGGGAAATTTCACAGGATCAAATGGTGTGGTACCCTATTGTCAACCCTAATTTTTTGGACCGTTTTTCAAGTTCAGGCCCTTAATCTTGAGATTCTTTTAATCATTTAATAAACATTTTTTAAATAACTTTATAAATCAACTTTAATTCATTGCATATTTAGTGTCGTCTCGAATATAATATTTATTTCGACCGTTTATTCATTAGAACAATTCTCGGAGATTTTTTTAAAATTTTCATAAATAATTATCTCTTATTAGTTACCACCAAATTTGGTCCTCTGTGAAATTTACCCCACTCTATATTTAACACATAAAACTTGGCATAAAAATTAATATTATCTTTAAAAAATTTCAGTTTGAAAGAAGATACATTAAACAAACTACTGATGATTTTTTAAATTTTCGCTAAAGGAATAATGAAATTATGATTAAAAACAATGTTTTTCAATTTTTGCAACGTTAATAATTGACTTTTACGTGACAAAAACAACTTACGACAAGAGGATTTTAAATAACTATGAGAATGATTACTATTAAGAATCCGATTTCACGAAAATAATATTAGGGAATATTTTTTACGAGGTCTACCCCCATCCCCTATTTTATTTTATTGAGATATTTACAAAATGAACCGAAATTGGGTATAGCCCAAGACCGGCTTTTTTCTTTAGTCCGGTTCATGGACGCGGGTATTTAGCTAGTATATATATATATATATTTCAGGCGCGATTTAGAGAGAAAGAAATACATATTATTACCCTTACAGTTATGCTCTTAAGTACGGATGGGTGTAACTGACAAACTTTTTTTAGCCAATTTTTTTCTAATAAAATGAAATAAAATCTTTAAAAAACTTTAATATTACAATTTAAAATGAATAAATATCTTTAAAACTTTTAATATTACATATTTACTATGAATAAAAACTTGAAAAACTTTAATCTTAAAATTTTTCAGTGAAATTGACGTTAAATGTCTTCGTTTTAGTATTAATTTCTGTAAATCGAAATTAATAATGAAAATTTGAAATATTTTTCTAAGAGAAAACTGATAAAACATCATTCATATTTATTTTTTCTAATTGGCCGTAAGTTAAATAAAATATTTTTTTTACGCTCAGAAAACAAACTTAGTTTAGCCGGAAAGCGTCTTCGTCATAATGTCAGATTTGCTCTTTCCGTATTTCTAAGAATCACACATTACTATTCACAATATTACAAGATTCTTTTTAAAAATATTATCGAGCAACGGATCGGACACACTTTTAGTTCACCTGATTCTAAATTCATTTTTAAATATCCCGTGAAAAATCGATTTTTTTCCACAGAAAAAAAAAATTTAATTTATATCACGCAAGAAATAAGAAATATTTAATCACACAAAAAAGTCAAAGATGATCTCGTAAAATTAATTTCTTAAAAAAAATTTTTTTTTTTACAATTAATAGAATATAGTACATACCAATTATATAAGCCAAAAAAAAGTTTTTCAAATATTAAATTATGACATTTTTTGGCACTTTTTATTTCCAATTTATTTATTTTTTCTTAAAAAAAACTATAAGTTCGGTACGTTATACAATTTCATTGTATAGTTTATTCAGCCTCTTATCTTTATAGAAAAAAAAGTACCAAAATTTTTTTTCCACGTCATTTTTTTTATCTCATAAAATAAAATAGTGTGGTGTGGTGTGGGGGGGGGGGGTGATAACCCTCGTAAAAAATATTTTCCTAATATATTTTAGAAAAAACTAATTTCAGATGTATTTACATCCAGATGATAAACATTTATGGAAATTTTTTCGTGAAATCGGACGCATTAATTGATTTTTCATAGAATTTTAAAAATCTTACGTAACTTGTTTTAGCTACGTTAAATTTCAGTTGATTAACAGTGCAAAAATGGAAAACATAGTTTTTCCATCTATAATTTTCATTATTTCGTAGCTGATAAAAAAATTAAAAATTCATCAGAGTTTGTTTAATGTTTTTCTTTCAAATGGAAAAATTTTTCAGTAAGATATAATTTTTCTGCAGTTTCTTCATTTGTGTTAATGTAGGGGGGGGGGTAAATTGCACAAGGGTCAATTGGTGGTACCTATTGCTTCGTAATAACGCCCAACTTAAAAAAACAAAAAAAACATATATAATAATAATATATAAATTATATATATAATATATATATATATATAGTTGAATGAAGTGTCAAATAAAAGGTTTAGCTCTTTATTCATTTATTTTGGAAACGAATATTACAACCAAGGTTTCCTGCTAAAGCATTCATCAGATAAACGAAATAGTTTGGGTTTTTTTAAATGACAGAAATGATGTAACTGGTTAAATATGTGCGGTTTTTAACTTTATTCTCGTGTTGGCAATGTTTACGTGTTTACGTCGATGTGGAGATGTTTTTGTTTTGCTTGTACGTGTGCGTATTTTTGTTTGTGCCGTATGTGTATGATGTCGATGGCGCGTGTGCGTGAAAATGCGTGAAGGTTGTGATGATATGATTGTGTCCACGCGCATGTGTGCGTATGAATAATGCGTATTTGGGTTTGGTATTATTGGTTACGTAATGTTTTTTGTTTTTTTAACTCATCAAATATGTTTCAATATATGTAGAAATAATTTAAAGAAAAAAAATTAATATGTAGTGCCACATTGTGATTTTTTCACTTAATTGATCTTGCATTGAAACATCAGTAACATAAAAACATTGAATATTGAACTAAGTATGATTGTTTACTGTTTAAAAATGATTGTGACTTTATTTTATACTTATTAGATCTTAAAATATTGAATATTGCAACTATAGTAAGAAGTGTTTAACGCTCTGTTTAAAATGATTGTGAACGTTTAATTAATCACTTAGATCTTAAAATATTGATATTGCACTAGTATGAAGTTTTACACTGTTAAATGATTGTGAACTTTATTAATACATTAGATCTAAAATATTGATTATTGCCAACTAAAGTAAGAAGTGTTTACCTGTTTAAAATGATTTGTGAACTTTATTAATACAATTAGATCTTAAATATTTGATATTGCAATAAGTATGAAGGGTTTACCTGTTTTAAGAATGTAGTGAACTTTATTAATACATTAGATCTTAAATATATTGATATTGCAACTTAGTATGGAAATTGTTTACCTGTTTAAAATGATAGTGAACTTTATAATACATTAGATCTTAAAATATTGATATTGCAACTAAGTAAAGAAGTGTTTTAACCTGTTAAAAATGATAGTGAACTTTTTAAATACATTAGATCTTAAATATTGATTTGGCAACTAAGTAAGAAGTGTTTACCTATTTTAAGATCTAATGTATTAATAAAGTTCACTATCATTTTACCAGGTAAACCCTTCCATACTTAGTTCAATATCAAAATTTTAAGATCTAATGTATTAATAGTTCACATCATTTAAACAGGTAAACCCTTCTTATCTTGTTGCAATATCAATAATTTTAGATCTAATGTATTAATAAAGTTCCACAATCATTTAAACAGGTAAACACTTCATACTTAGTTGGCAATATCAAATATTTTAAGATCTAATGTATTAATAAAGTTCACAATCATTTGTAAACAGGTAAACACCTTCTTACTTAGTTGCAATATCAATATTTTAAAGATCTAATGTATAAAATAGAAGTTCACAAATCAATTTTTAAAACAGGTAAACATTCATACTTAGTTGCAATATCAATGTTTAATGAATTCTGATGTTTTTCAATGCAAGATCAATAAGTGAAAAAAAATCACAATGTGGCACTACATATATTTTTTTTTCCTTTAAATTATTATTCCTACATATATTGAACATTATTTTGATTTGAGTTTAAAAAACAAAAAAACATACGTAACCAATAATACCAATACACAAATACGCATATTCATACGCAACACAGCGCGTGGACACACATATCATCACAACCTTCACACATATTCCACGCACACGCGCATGACATCATACACATACGCACAAACAAAAATACGCACACTTAAAGCCCAAAAAAAACAAAAAAACATTTTCCCCCCAAAAACCAAATTCCCAACTAAAAAAAACCCAACGTTTTTAAAAACCCCATGCCCGCAAAAAAAAACACGAGGAAATAAAGTTAAAAAACGCACATATTTAACCAATTTACATCATTTCCTGTCATTTAAAAAAAACCCAACTATTTCGTTTAATCTGATGAATGCTTTAAAGCAGGAAACCATTGGTTGTAATATCGTTTCCAAATAATATGAATAAAAGAGCTAAACTTTTATTTGACACTTCATTCAACTATATATATTATATATATATAAATATATATATATATATATATATACTGTTTTTATTTATGTTTTTTTAAGTTGGGCGTTATTACGAAGCATAGTAACCACCAATTTGACCCTGGTGCAATTTACCCACGCCCCTAAACATTTAAACACAATGAAACTTGCAGAAAAATAATATTTACTGAAAAAATTTTTCATTTGAAAGAAAAACAATTAAACAAACTGCCTGATGATTTTTAATTTTTTTTCAGACTTACGAAAATAATGAAAATTATGATTGAAAACTATTTTTCATTTTTGCAACTGTTAAATCAACTGAAGATTTTAAACCGTAGCTAAAAACAAGTTACGAAAAATAAGATTTTTTAAATTCTATGAAATCAATTAATGGTCGATTTTTCACGAAAATTTCCAATGAATGTTTTATCATTGGATGTAAATACATCTGATAGTTTTTTCTAAAATATATTATGGGAAAAATATTTTTTACGAGGTCTATCACCCCCCCCCCCCACACACACACACACTATTTTATTTTATGAAGATAAAAAAAAATGACGTGGAAAAAAATTTGGTACGCTTTTTTTCTATAAAGATAAGAGGCTGAATAACTATTCAATGAATTGTATAACGTACCGAACTATAGTTTTTTTTAAGAAAAAATAAATGAATTGGAAATAAAAGTGGCCAAAAAAATGTCCATAATATTAATATTTGAAAACTTTTTTTTGCTTATATAATTGGTATGTACTATATTCTATTAATTGGTAAAAAAAAAATTTTTTTTTTATAGAAATTATTTTTACGAGATTTTCAATTCTTTTGTGTGATTAAATATTTTATTTTCTGCGTGAAATAAATTAATTTTTTTTTCTGTGGAAAAAATCGATTTTTCAACGGGATAATTTAATATGAATTCTGAATTCAAGGTGAACTAAAGTTGGTCCGATCCGTGCTCGATTAATATTTTTAAAAGAAATTGTAATTTTTATTGTTTGAATAGTATGTGTGATTCTTAGATATATAACGGAAGAGCAATCTGACATATGACGAGACGCTCTCGGTAACTAGTTGTTTTTCTGAGCGTAAAAAAATTTTATTTAACTTTTACCGACCCAATTAGAATAAAAATAATATATTGATGATTGTTTTATCAGTTTTCTCTAGAAAAATATTCAAATTTTCATTTATTTTCGATTTTTTAAAGAAATTAATACTAAAACCGAAGACATTTTTAACGTCAATTTCACTGAAAAAATTTTTAAGATTAAAGTTTTTCAAGTTTTTTTCATATAAAATTGTAATATTAAAGTTTTAAAGAATTTTATTCCATTTTAAATTGTAAATATAAAGTTTTTAAAGAATTATTATTCAATTTTAATAGAAAAAATTGCTAAAAAGTTTGTCAGTTACACCATCCGTACTTAGATGCATAACATGTAAGAGGGTAATAATATGTATTTCTTTCTTCTAAATCGCGGCCTGAAATATACTATATATATATACTAGTCTAAAGTACCTCGGTCCCATGACCGGACTAAGAAAAAAGCGGTCTTGGGGTTCCCAATTTCGGTTCATTTTTAAATATCTCATAAAAATAAAAAATAGGGGAATGGGGGGTTAGACCTCCGTTAAAAAAATTCCCTAATATATTTATCGTGAAAATGCGGATCATTAATAAGTAATCATTCTCATAGTATAATTTTTACAAAATCCTCTTGTCGTAAGTTGTTTTTTGGCTACGTAAAAAGTTCAATTTGTATTTAACGGTGGGCAAAAATGAACATTGTTTTTTAATCATAATTTTCATTATTTCCGTTAGCTGAAAATTTAAAAAATCATACAGTAAGTTTGTTTAATGTATCTTCTTTCAAACTGAAATTTTTTAAAAGAAATATTAATTGGTTTTATGCAAGTTTATTGTGTTTAAAATATAGAGGTGGGTAAATTTTCACAGGGAAAATTGGTGGTAACTAATAAAGATAATTATTTATGAAAATTTTAAAAAAAATCTCCGGAGAATTGTCTAATGAATAAACGGTCGAAATAAATATTATATTCGAGACGACACTAATATGAATGAATTAGAGTGATTTAATAAAGTTATTAAAAAATGTTTATAATGATTAAAAGAATCTCAAGAAAAGGTTAAAAGGGGGCCTTGAACTGAAAACGAGTCCAAAAATTAGGGTGACAATAGGTACCACCAATTTGATCCTGTGAAATTTCCCCCCCCCCACTATAATTTAACTTACAGAAAATTTAATATTTCTTGAAATGTATTTTTCGCATTCTAAAGAAAAAAACATAAAATAAACTCCTGATGATTTTTAAAAAATTTTTTCAGCATATGGAAAATGAAACATTATGAATTGGATAAACAATGGTTTTTCATTTTTGCACTGTTAAATCAACTGAAATTTAACGTAGCTAAAAACAAGTTACGATAAAAGAGGATTTTTTAAAAATTCCTATGAAAAATCAATTAATAATCTGAATTTTCACGAACATTTCAAATGTTTAACCAATTGGGATGTAAATACATCTGAAATAGTTTTTTTCTAAAATTATATTTAAGGGGAAATATTTTTTACGAGGTCTATCCCCCCCCCCCAGCTATTTTATTTTATGAGATAAAAAAATGACGCGTCAGAATAATGTTTTTTTTCTTTTTACTATAAAAGAATAAGAGTCGATAACTCATATCAATGAAATTGTATGAATGTACGAAGGTGTAGTTTTTGAGGAAAAATTAATAAAATCGGAAAATAAAAAGTGCAAAAAATGTCATAATATTTGAAAACTTTTTTTTTGCTTTTGTAATTGATATGTAGCTATATTCTATTAAATTGTCAAAAAGAAAATTATTTTTTTTTAGAAATTGTTTTTAGAGATTGTTCAAATCTTTTTGTGTGATTAAATATTTTATTTTCTGCATGAAATAAATTTAATTTTTTTTCCTGGTCAAAAATCGAAATTTTTCACGGATAATTTAAAAATATGAATTTATATTCAGGTGCAGCTAAAACATTGGTCGATACAGCTCGATTAATATTTTTAAAAAGAATAGTAATTTTGATTGTTGATAGTAATGTATGTCCTTAGAATAATACGGAAGAGCATAGCTGACCATATTTGTTTTACAAAGAGACGAGACCGCATCTAAGTAAACCGAAGTTTGTTCCTGTTAGGCTACAAGTGTTAGCGTGAAAAAATTATTTTTATTTAACTTTTTTCAATAATTAAAATAAAAAGTAAAGTAATATATTAGATTATTTTTTATTCAGTTTTTCTCTTAGAAAAAATATTCAAATTTTCCATTCCATAATTTTTACCTAGTTTAATCGTAAAAGGGAAATTATTAGTACTTTTCTGTCTATATTACGGTCTGAAAATACCCTGTTTGCATGTAATACGGGCAGGTTTGTTTATCTTTTAAGATAACGATGTAATTTTTCCCAATCGATAATTTGATTCTTTGAATTAACTATTTTTTTTTGTAAACAACCCTGTACGATTTTTTTTTTACGAGATTTTTGATAAAACAAAGTTCGGAAATATCTTATTTCGTTTTTAATTCAAGATGCCTAAAACGGTTTGGTGGTACCTAGTGACAAAAAAACAAACAAAAAAAAAAAAAAACAGAACCAAATTATTTATTTTCCATTAAACTAACCGCTAACCCCAACCCTAACCTAAACCCCCTAGTTAAAAATTAGGTTTCCCATTACAAAGAACATGTGTTTATAATCGTTTACAGAATCTATTACAATTGAATAGCGAGTTCGTCCTCGCAGGATGACCCATAAAAATCACCAATAAAAAACGATTAATTTAATTCACCTGGTGGGAGGTCAGGGAATTTCTTTTCGTCAAGATTTGAGGGGGAAGACCATCATATGGCTAAACTTGGCAACTTGCTCGGTCGAAAAAAGAAACATATTACAGCGCGGGTTAGCTCAGTCGGTAGAGTCGTTCGGCTAGGAAACCACAAGGTTTGTTCGATACCGGCCCTCGCCAACTCAGCGAATGAGTAGCACAGGATCTGTGCGGTAAAGTAAGGAGCTGATGGGGGGCGCTCCACCTCAGATGCTAAAAAATTCCTTGTCTAGCGCTAAAGGGGATAGACTCCTCGCTGCTGGGGACTGATGACATTAGGTCGCCCGACGACTTTACTTACTTACGGTGGAACTTTAGAATAAACAGACCCAAATTATTTATTTGCCCCATTAACTAACCTAACTCACCTCTAACCCTAACCCTACCCCTTGTTAAAATTAACAGTTTTATTACCAAAATTTATGCCGTTCTGTTTTTTTCTGCGTCAGCCCTAAATTTTCCGAACCGATTTGCAAGTTTTGCCCCATCAACATAATGAATAAGTAGACATTTAATTCATGGATGACTTATTTTTTTTAAATAAAAATATAAATGACGCATTTGTTAAATTTCAGAATTAATATTTGAAAAAAAAAAAAATAAATAAAGTAATCAATTTAATGTAAACATTATTAATTCAAAAACGTAGTCGATCGAATGTCAAATTGACCAAGTATTTTACTGTTGTAATTTAATTTAAAATTTAAAATAAATCAATAAATTAAATATTGAAAAAAATTACGTATTACAAAAAGAAAAAAAAAAATGAAAGCTTGAAATAACATTTTCAAGTGCTAGTCGTAAATTTAAAAATTTCAGCTGTTGTTAGTTGTAAATTTTAAAATAAATCCCAACGAACGCTAAACTTCCTTTTAGAAATATTTGTAAATCATTTGTTAGAAATAAATTTATTTCTTTTCGATTTTTATAAACATTTTTTTTCTCTTTTTTTTTACTATAAAAAATTCCAAAGGATAAAATTTAAAAAAGAAAAAATT
Organism: Doryteuthis pealeii; assembly: GCA_023376005.1. Taxonomy (NCBI): domain Eukaryota; kingdom Metazoa; phylum Mollusca; class Cephalopoda; order Myopsida; family Loliginidae; genus Doryteuthis; species Doryteuthis pealeii. The sequence goes on from CM042179.1 coordinate 45,075,592, forward strand.
GTTAATAGAACTAATCCAAGACTTTTAGGTAATTTTTTTATTCTCGAAAATAAGAGACAGAGAGAAACATAATTTGGTTCACTATATCATTAATTTGAGTTTTCAGGGTATTTCGTGAAATTAATTAGGTAATCAATGGTAATATAATTCTCTCCTTTGCGAACTATTCTAGCATTAGTATCAATGAATTTTTATTTGTATTTCTTAATATTAAATAGATAAATTAACGCGACCTATGAAAATTTAAAAAAAGTTTTGTTTAAGAATTGACGAACGACGGGATTTATAAAAAACAAAGTTGAGTTGTCTTGTCCGTTAAGTGTTTTCGTTTGATTTGTTATTTAATTCGTTTTAAAAAATAATCAAATGTACAAAAGACCTACTTAACTAATTACATAAATTTAAGAAAGATTCTTTTTAACTAATGAAATATATTTTAAAGATAGAAACAGAAATATGCGATAAATAAGATTTTGATTTTATGTTAAAAATTTAAAGTATGAAAATGATACTACGAATTCCTAGTAGTTGAACTGAAACAAAATATAATTTTTTTTTAACTCGCTGTAAAAAAAATAATTCCTTGATAAAACTCAATCAAATACATATTTAGAGAGATTATTTCATTCTCTTTCGAGCATATGGAATATCTTAAAGAAGATGAACCGTAAATAGGCGAGAAAAAAAGAATTTGGTTTATTTTTCTTGAAAATTTAGAATGAAAAAAAAAAATTATACATATCAGCTCTCTGAGCCAATTTTTTTTTACTCGCTGTAAAAATAATTCAATTATAAAAAGCATAAAAATTGCATATTCAGAAAGATTTATTATTTTCTTTTCAACAATATAAATATTTTTAAATATAAATATTTTAAATGATTGGTCCAAGAATAGGTAATAAATTCCTAGGCTTAGACTGCGAATTTATTCGCTAAACTGATAATTTCTGCGTATCGCTAATAAATCCGCTGTGAAAAAAAAGTCAAAGCAAGCGGACAATATTTTATTATCAGCAAGTTCTGGTAATATGATAGTTCATTCAAATCGGGTGATTTTGGCTTAATTAATTAATTATATCCCTTAATTAGTAAAAACCAATAACCAAATTTGGCGTGTTTCTTAGTTAGAAGGATATTATATGTATGCAAGATTTCGAATCAGGACCCTCCCGTTTTGTACTTATACATCGACACTAACATACCAAATCTTAGTCTTATACTAGAAAAACCCGTGACCCGCTGGGTCACGCCCATTGAGCTCGGGTTATATTGTTAAAAAAAAATCACAATTAATGTAAAATAAATCAGGGAATTTTCCAATTTTAATGGTGATAGGAGGGGTCCTCACTGCAGATTTTTTCAGTTATTAACATGCCTATTCAGGCTGTACGCTTTTCTCAACTCTCCTTAACTGACAATAGAGAGTGGGAAGAGAGTTAACTTAAAACTGACAAATAGAGAGATGGGAAGAGGAGTTAGGTAGTCTGTTAGAAACAGGGATTGGTCGGTTGTTGACATTTAATTGCTAATTACGCTAATTAAAACCAATTAAACTGAATTTTTTTCAAACACTAGTAGTGAGCTAAAACCAAGGAATATCTAATTATTAAATTATTGTGTCGAAAAAAAAAAAAAAAAAAAACATAACATAAATAAGAAAAAAATCCTTTTAGCTGGCGAGGTTGATAAAACTCAGCTTTAGTTAATAACTAGAAATGAACGTGACCGGTTGGGTCACCCATTGAGCTAGAGTTATTTTGTTAAAAAATAATGTAATTTATTTTTAATACATTTAAACTATTTTTCGGTCATTTGCGCAAATTTATCGTAACAGACCGTCAACACTGTCTAAGATGACGTAAAAATCTGTATTTACAAATAAATTTACCCCCCCACACACACACACACCGATTGAAAAATATTACCCAAAATCATTGAATTTTCCAATTTTAATGAAAATTTTCATGTTGAATTTATCATGAATGAATTTTATAATGCATCAGTTATTTATTTCAAACTTTCTGACTTAATTAGGTATTTCTCTAGGGTAAATAAATATTTAGAATTTATTTACAATATGGAATGGGGGGGTGTGGGGGCGTCTAATTTTAAGTTTCAAAATTTTCCTAATTTTTAGATTCTAAAAACAATACCATTTATACTACTTTAGTTATTATGTTTATTTAATAATTGTTTTAGAAACACTATATTGAAAATTTAGAAAAAAGATGAAAAATACTAATAAATAAAATAATACAGGATAAAAGAACGTAAAAACAAGGAAAAGATAAAAAAAAAAATATAATAGAATAGAAAAAAAAAGAAAACATAATATAGAAATAACAAAAAAATACGAAGAGATACAAAAAAGAATTAAAACTAAAAATAATACAAACCCCTCCTTTTAAACAGAACAAATATCAATGTAATACTTTTTCTTTTTATAAGTAATGTAGGGACTGGCAAAGGAGCCTAAAATGCGTTTTTGACAAAATGACCTTTAGCCCCCCATCAGAAAAATAATTTACGCCAAAAATCAGGGAATTATCGGATTTTAATGTAAAATTTTCAAAGTTGTTATGGTATCAATAAATGATCTTATATGCATTATTTTATTTTTATTTCAAAACTTTCTCATTTTTTTCCAGGTCGCTTAATTTTGACACGTAAAAATGTTTTGCAAGTTGATCATTTTTTATACAATTTACAGTATAAAATAATGAGATAAAAGACCGAAGTATGAATAGAACAAATATTTTTTACGGTGGCTTTTCTATGAGAAAATAAGTACCGAAAATCGAAAAAATAAAATGTAAAAAAAATAAATAAATAATTAATTTTTTGGAGATTTCTTTTACTCATTTCAATATATTATTCAATTGGCTATTATTTTCAAAGAAAAAATTATACATCAAGTGTTTTTTTCTGCGTACATTTCGCAAATGAGTTTTTTCCTCAAACTTATTAGCTTTTTGCACCTAAAATAAGGTTTGCATTAAGTAGATATTTATTTTAGAATCTAAAAACATAAGATTTAACTGAACGTCAGCCTTTCAAATTTTAAAATGAATTTTATATATTAAATTTTTCATAGCATAAAAATACTAAATTAAAGTTTTGAAATAAATAACTGATGCATTATAAAATTCATTAAATTGATAAATCAATACTGAAAATTTCATTAAAAATCGGATAATTACCTGATTTTGGTAATTTTTTTTTGCAAACGCGAATGTACAGAAAAAATTTTTTTGTTTCTAATTCATAAACTTCGATCTTTTATCTCTTATTTATACTGTAATATAGTACATATAAAACCAACTTTTTAAAAAATGTACGCCCTCCAACATTAAAGGGGGGGGTTCAAAATTAGCGCCTGAAAAAAATGAGATAAGTTTTTAAGTAAAATAAATAATGCCATTATAAAGATCTTCATTGATAAATAAACCACTGAAAATTTCATTAAAATCGCGATAATTCCCCTGATTTTTGGTAAATTATTTTCTGTGTGTGTCCTAAAGGTCATTTTGTCAAAACGCAATTTTAGGCTCATTTTGACAGTCCCCCAGATAAATTCCGCTGATTGTTTGTATTTTTTTCACCGCGCATTCATTTTTCATCCGCGCAATTCCCAATTTTTTTTCAAATTCATTTTGTTAAATATGGATTTTACGGCAACTTTGCGCAAGTGCCTGATATTTTCTTTATTAATCTTAACCATTGAAATTATTATTGAATCTATTATTGAGACAGTTGTTTTGTGTTAGTATTGCAATGTTAATTTCAATTAAACTTAATTTAAAATATTTTTCAACTTTAATGTATAGTAATTTTGGTTTTGTTGTTTATTTTTTTTAAGCAGTACGTAATTAAAAACAACCTTAATCCTTGAACCGTACCCAATTCGCAAAAATGTTAATTCATAGACTGTAGTTAAACTGTCGATTGGTACCACTAAAAACTTTTTTAAATTTTCCCGATTCTAAATCAGAAGTCAGCCTATAAATGAATAAAATTTAACTTTTGTTAAATTATGTTGTTATTTTAAACATTAATTGCATTCAACATGAAGAATATTTACGCGGCTGCGTAAAATAAGCATAATATTAGGTTTATGTTAACAATACTCTTCCTACATTTTCACTCACAATTATTGACCCATATAAGTTTTAAAAATTAATAATTAAAGTATTTTTAAAAATCTATTTTAAAACATCATATTAATTTTTTTTATTTTTTTTTTTTACAGCAAGAAAACAATTTTATTTCTTATGTTTTCGTTCGCTCGGTAAATTCTAAATTTACCGATGCAAACGAAACATAAGAAATAAAAATTGTTTTCCTTGCGTGTAAAATATATCTAATTATAAAACAGAGATTTTGCGTATGTACGTGTCGACGTATAACAAAAAAAAACGGGTAGGGGTCACTCAGATTCAAAATCTTGCATACACATTGATATCGTTCTAACTAAGAAGAAAATTCCAAATTTGGTTAATTGATTTTTACTGATGTAAGGATTTAATCGATTAATCAAACAAAAAATCAAACGATTTTTCGAAAGCCATAGCATAGCTGCTGCTGCTGCTAATACTTGGTCTATCAGCGGAGGCTCGCCTGACTGTTATCAGCAGAAAGAAAGAAAGAAAGAAAGGAAAGAGAAACAACGAAAATGTTAGCGACTCGCCTGGCTGTTTTTAGGGCAGGCAGAAAGAAAAGAAATAAAGAAAGAAAGAAACAAACAAACAATGAAAATGTTTAGCGCAAACTTAAATTTTAACGTAAAAATAATTCGTTTTTTTATAATCTTTCTAAATATTTATTTATATTTATCGTATGTTTTTGAAACTAACTTTTATTGTACAATGTACACACTAAGGTACCACCAGACCGTTTAGTCATCTTGATTAAAACGGAAATAGATATTTCCGAACTTTGTTTATCAAAAATCTCGTTAAAAAAGATCGTACACGGTTGTTACAAAGAAAAAATAGTTAATTCAAAGATCAAATTATCCGATTGGGAAAAATTAACATCGTTATCTAAAAAATAAACAAAACCTATCCATATTACGTGCGAAAGGGTAATTTTCAGGCCCGCGATTTAGAGAGAAAGAAATACATATTATTACCCTCTTACAGTTATGCATACTAAGTACGGATGGGTGTAACGGACAAACTTTTTTAAGCCAAATGTTTTCTATTAAAATGAATAAAATCTTTAAAAACTTTAATATTACAATTTAAAATGAATAAAAATCTTTAAAAACTTAATATTACAATTTACTATGAATAAAAACTTGAAAAACTTTAATCTTAAAATTTCGCAGTGAAAATTGACGTTAAAAAATGTCTTCGGTTTTATTATTAATTCTTAAAATCGAAAAATAAAAATGAAAATTTGAATATTTTTTCTAAGAGAAAACTGATAAAACAACATTCAATATATTATTTTTATTCTAAATTGGTCGTAAAAGTTAAATAAAATATTTTTTTTACGTTCAGAAAACAACTTTAGTTACCGAGAAGCGTCTCGTCATATGTCAGTTTGCTCTTCCGTATATTCTTAAGAATCACACATTACTATTTCAAACAATAAAAATTACAAATTCTTTTAAAAATATTAATCGAGCACGGATCGGACCAAACTTTTAGTTCACCTGAATTCTCTAAAATTCATGTTTTTAAAATATCCGTGAAAATTTTGATTTTTTCCACAGGAAAAAAAAAAAAAATTTAATTTATTTCACGCAGAAAATAAAAATATTTAATCACACAAAAGATTGAAAATCTCGTAAAAATTAATTTCTTAAAAAAAATTTTTTTTTTTTTGACAATCAATAGAATATAGTACATACCAAATACATAAGAAAAAAAAGTTTTCAAATATTAATATTATGACATTTTTTTTTGCACTTTTTTATTTCCGATTTCATTATTTTTTCCCTAAAAAAACTATAATTCGGTACGTTATACAATTTCATTGATATTAGTTATTCAGACTCTTATCTTTATAGAAAAAAAGTACCCAAATTTTTTTTCCACATCATTTTTTTTTTATCTCATAAAATAAAATAGGGGGGTGAATAGACATCGTAAAAAAAATATTTCCCCTAATATATTTTAAGAAAAAAAACTATTCAGATGTATTTAATCCAATGGTAAACATTTATGGAAATTTTTCGTGAAAAATCGACCATTAATTGAATTTTCATAGAATTTTTAAAAAATCCTCTTATCGTAACTTGTTTTTAGCTACGTTAAATTTCAGTGATTTAACAGTGCAAAAATAGAAACATTGTTTTTCAATCATTAATTTTCATTATTTTCGTATGCTGATAAAAAATTTTAAAAAATCATCAGGAGTTTATTTAATGTTTTTCTTGTCGAATGGAAAAAACTTTGCAAAGAAAATATTAATTTTTCTGCAAGTTTCATTGTGTTAAATATGGGGGGTAAATTGCACAGGGTCAAAGTGTGGTGGTACCTAGTACACACACTTAATTAAATTGTTGTCATGCACAAAAAATTGTAGAAAAATGAAAATTGTTCAAAACCACAAGTTACGGTTACATTTTTTTTAAAATAAGATTTTAAATGTCAATAAAAATCAGTCACCAGTATAGGGTTGTATAAATGTAAATAAAAAAAAATGATAAAACGAGTTGTTTTGTAATTAATACTAATGGTTTTTAAAAAAAGTCTTAATAGTTTAGAGAACTAATGAAAGACGTTTTTAAAATGTAAGCAAAAATAGATATTGCATTCCTCTTTATAACGTTAAAAAACTAGATTTGAATTGTCATGTAGAAAAAAATTCAAAGAAATAAATTACAATCTATTTCTAACTTATCAAGCAATTAAAAAACTGAATTTAAAATTGTCCCCAAATACTATTATTATTTTCAAACTGAGTTTCAGTGAAACTTTTCGTGAAAAGAAGAGAAAATAATCTGCTCAATTTATAATTTGTACGAGTCTTTATCAATTGAATTATTTTTTATAGCGAGTTAGAAAAAAATTATTTTGCTTCGGACAAGCCAAAAATATGTTTTAACGAAAAATCAAATCTTATTCATATCGCAATCTTTTTATTCCTGTCTTTAAAATATTAATTTAGTTATAGAATGAAATGAAATAATCTATCTTACAAATATTATATTGGTAAGAAAGAGCGAAGTTAAAAAAAACAATAATAAAGCGCTTATTATTTATTAAATAAAAAATAAGCGCTTATAATATTGATTTAATATTTTATTTCGTTTATTTAATAAATATAATATAACTCAACCTTTGTATATATACGAAAAAAATTAAAAACAAAAGAATTTTAGAAAGGAAAAGCCTTTTACAAAAATAGGAAGTTAAATTATAACTACCTTATTTCGTAACTAAGTAAACATAGTTGTATCGTATTGCTAATAAAATAAAACAAAAGATTATAATAAAAATTACGATGTAGTTAAACATTTCGTATAAAACAAAACAGTGTATGATATGTTCTTACCTTAAACATAAAATAAAAATGATTTAATGTACGTAACTTGAATGAGAAAATGTTTTTTTGTTTCTTTAATTTATCATAATTCTAATGATAAATAAATAGGCAGATTTTTTTTAAATTAAGGGCGGACCTGTAACTTTTGGAACACCCCTCTAAAAATTTTGTTTTTTTAATTTTTTTTTCTTCTTTTCAATGGATTATTATCGATGCACACCAATCTATCAGACTGTTAAAAAAAAATTAATCAAAAAAAAGTTATTTAATTTTTCGAGTTTTCAGGGGTGCTCACTCCAGTTTTCCCGTATAAGGTATTACTACGTAAATTGTAAAACCCCCTTATCGAACCCTAAAAAGAAAAATTTATATTTAAATATTATTTTTCCTCAAATGGATTTATTATCCCGTATACACACCAATAATTCAGATTTTTTAAAATATTCTTGAAAAGTTTTCCTTTATTTTTTGAGTTTTCAATGGTGCTTCATTTTCCCTCGTATAAGTTGTATAGATAAATCGAACCCCACATATCGGAACATGCTCGAAGGAAAACGCGCGCAAATGTGTCAAATATGTTAGGGTGCGAGAAATAAACAGAACCCAAATTATTTATATATTTTCCATTACTTACCTTAACACCAACCCCCAACACCAACCCCTAACATCAACCCTAACCCAAAATCCTACCCCCCCTACTTGAAATTTAACAGTTTTTATTTTAAAAAATTTGTGGGTTCTGTTTATTTCTGTGTCACCCTTAATTTGATATCCTTTACGTAGCAAATTCAGACCAACTGTTAAGACTAGAGCGGTTTCGATTATGGGGTTTGGATTACTTATTAAACTTCATACGGGAAAATGAGCACCCCTAGAAAAACTCGAAAATAAATAACTTTTTTTAGTTTTTTTTTTTACAAAATTCGGATTAAGTTGGTTGCAAATCGATTTAATAATCCGTTCTGAAAAGAAAAAATAATTAAAAACGAATAATTTTAGAGGCGTAGGGTTCCAAAAGTTCAGGTCCGCCCAAATTAAGTCACCACTTCTTTTTCTCTTTTTTTTTTTTTTTTTTAGTCCGCGGTCATGGACCGGGTACTTTAGCTGTATAGTATATATATATAAGTATTAGCTATTACAAAACTAAGAGGACGAGAAAGATAGATTAAGATATAGACAATGTGCAAAATCATCAGTCAAGCAGCGCCAAGAGAAATCCCACCCCGTCCTATAACTATTTAACATCTCATAACTAAGGCTTTCTACATGTTTTGAGAGACGGGTAGAGAAATGCTAATACTTACAGACAAGAGAGAGAGGATCAAAGTTGTAGTTATCTGTTTCCAAATTCTATGCTTTGACCCTTACCTTCTATACCCGGCCTCGGCTGGGGGGGTCCATGTGCTTCGGCCTCTGGACCGGTAAAGACAATTAATAGGCATCGCATCCCCAGGGGGCTATGCCCCCCAGATCCTTGCAATTTTATGTGCCCCACGTAAAAACGAGACCTTGTGTCCAAGCCCTCATAAGTGGCATGAGCAGGCAAATACCCTGTACAGACAGAGATGTGGTCGGTCTTAGGACTTAATTGAAAATTACGGAACTATTTAGAAATCAATAAAATAGGAATTTTTTTTCAAAACAATAGTTAGATTATCAGTTAGAATAATTATTTGGATATTCTAATTATACTGCATCAACGAAAAAAATCCTTTTAGCTGGCGAAGCTTGCATAAACTCAGCTTTAGATCATAATATATTATATATATATATATATATATAATATATATATTATATATTATAAAAGTATTGTATTTGCTTGACATGTTAAGTATTTGTTATATAAAATAAATAAAATTCGAACGGCAAATACAATGCGTAAAAAATAAAGACAAAAGAGTTTTTTATTGTCTTTTTTTTTTAATTTTTTCGTTTTTTTAATTTTTTTTTTTTTTTTATATATGAACGAAAAGCAGAGCCTTCATCATGCAGAGTTTATTTTAGAAATGACGTCGTTATGTTTTTTTTTTTTGTTCTCACAAACTTTTGAAAAAGAAAAAGAAGAAGAGAGAAATAAGTAAATTACAGTTATTCGCCTCATTCATAAAGGAGAAGAAAGAAAGAGAGGAAAAAAAGGAGAGGAAAAGGAAATAAGAAGAGAAAATATAACGCACACAAATAAAAAACATAAGCCACGTCATTTCTGAAAATAAACTCTGAGGATGAAGCCTTCTAAAGCTTGAAATCGATAAACATACTAAACATCTTTTGTCTTTATTTTTACGCATGTATGCCTTCGAATTTTATTATTTTATATATATATATATTAATATATATATATATAATATATAATATATATATATATATAATATATTATATATATAAGTGAAAGAAATAACAAAAGACTTAGAGATTTTGCCTTATAGTCTATATTTCGGGGAGCTTAGACAAAGTGTCTAACCTCCCGACTCATCAATATGCGAATGATGAATTTTTCATTAACTTTTAAGGCATTTGAAAACAAAGATTTTTTATATGTCCTGTATCGCTCAGCTGTAGGGTAGAATAAAAAAGATATCTTCCACTTGTCAGTAATTTGTTAGGAATTTCTGTTAAATCAATCTATTCCAGATTTCAGCTAAATGGGCAACCCCAGTTCATTTAGATTTCATTTATTTAGTAGTTTATTTCTTTCTTCATATGTTTCCTATTTACCATAATTTATTTTTTTAATTTCATTCTATTTTACTTTTTATATTTTTCATTTTATTGCTGTAGTATGTTTTTTCCTTGTGGCTAGCGTCTATTTTTTGGATGGTCTGTTTGATTTGTCCGTCAATGACATGATTAGGAAATCCGTTATTAACCAGCGTCTGTTTGAATGTTTTTGAGTTCGGAGTAGGAATATCGAGTTGCTTTGAGGAAGAAATGAGCTTTGCGCGATATATTAGGTTTTTTATTATAGTTTTTTTTTTGTACCTTTCAGGGCACTCACCTATTAAAATTTGAAAGTAGTTGAGTTAACAGTTACGGGTGTTTTTTATATGGATATGTTGTTAAAAGTGTTTATGTTAGTGTTGATCAATACATCAAGGAACGGGAGTTGATTTTTATTGTTAGTTCATATGTGAAATTGAGGACAGAGGTTTTTTTTGGAATGCTTGTTTGAGTTCAATTAGTTTCATTTTGTGTTGTTGACAAGGACAAGAATATCATCAACATAACGCACATAGATTGAGGGCTTTTTATAATATTAAATTATTTTATTTTCAAGGTGATTATTTTAGCATCTGAGGTGGAGTGCCACACCTTACATCAGCTACTAACTTTACCACACAGATCCCTGTGCTACTTCATATGCTGAGTGGCGAGGGCCGGAATTGAACTAGGTTTCCTAGCCGAAAGCTCTACCAACTGAGCTAACACTGTATTGATCAGAACTAACATTGAGAATGTAGAGAAATACGAGACCATATGACCTTTAGGCACCCCTTTTGCGATCTCGTTTCATAAAGGACATTTTTTTCATTTACACCATCAAAATCCGGTGTTTGTTAGGAATTAGAAGTTTAGGGGTTAGTTTTATAATTAAAAAAAAAAAACCTCTAAAAATCATCTGTTAACAAACAACCAGATTCTGATGGTGTAAAATGAATAAAATGTCCTTAGGAAACGAGATCGCAAAAGGGGTGCCTAAAGGTCGGTATGGTCAAAAGATCTCCAATATGAGAAGTAGACAATACAACCAGAAGATAAAAAGATAAAGTTGAAAAGAGCAAAGATTTGTATCAGTGAATAATGTAATAAGTAATATAATGTTATATTTAACAAGAAAGGCTAATCTATATAGGAAATAATGTAATAAGTAATAATAATGTAATATTTAACAAGAAAGGCTAATCTATATAGGAAATAATGTAATAAGTAATAATAATGTAATATTTAACAAGAAAGGCTAATCTATATAGGAAATATGTAATAAGTAATAATAATGTAATATTTAACAAGAAAGGCTAATCTATATAGGAATAATGTAATAAGTAATAATAATGTAAAATTTAACAAGAAAAGGCTAATCTATATAGGAAATAATGTAATAAGTAATATAATGTAATATTTAACAAGAAAGGCTAATCTATATAGGAAATAATGTAATAAGTAATAATAATGTAATATTTAACAAGAAAGGCTATCTATAGGAAATAATGTAATAAGTATAATAATGTAATATTTAACAAGAAAGGCTAATCTATATAGGAAATAATGTAATAAGTAATAATAATGTAATATTTAACAAGAAAGGCTAATCTATATAGGACTGGTTTATATCAGTTGGTAGAAACACCCAACCAGGAACCACAAAGGTTCCAAATTCGATATGGCCTTTGCCAACTCAGCGTATGAGTAGCATAGGTATCTGTACAGTAAAGTGGGGGTGCTGATGGTAGGTGTGGTGCTCCACCTCAGACGCCAAAAACAATCTTCTTGGTCTAGTGCTAATGAAAAGGGAGACTTCCTTGCTGTCTGGCTGGTACTGACTTTAGGCCACCCGACAACTTTATTTCTTTTACTTACGTGTGTCATGCCCTGACATCATATCAGATTAAAATGGACCATATTGTTGTTGGGAAGAAAAAGAATGTGCTGCACATCAGAGAGAAAAAGAAATAAAAAAGAAAAAGAGACAAAGGAAAGAAAGAAAGAAAGAAAGAAAGGTGGGAGATAGGAAGCAATAGTATTTTATCGTCTGTTTCAATGAAATAGAAAAAAAAGCAAAAAAACAGAAAGAAAAAATTGATCATTGCATCACATCCTGCTCATACAAAGGGTTTTTATATATATCGCCTGTTGTTTACAGACTTGAGTTCTCTGGTGATTGTAAAAACATACATTCTGTATATCAATTAATTGTTTGCCCTGACTGATAGTCACTCGACGGCTTGTAAGGAGTAAGGAGCTTGGCAAAACAAAAATTCTGTCAGGTTTCACTCCCGCTAGAAGTAGCTGTTAAAAGTGATATTCTGTGGATGACTGATCTCTCTCTATATATATATGTGTGTGTGTGTGTATTTGGGCAGCATTTTTTTCATTTATGCATGTTGAATTAAACAAAAGACACATCTCCTGTTTAACAATTATAGAGTTTCTAGTATTTGGAGTTTTTGTTTATTTGTGCAAATACTAGAAGCTCTATACATAAAACAATACAAACCATTTCTCTGAATGTTTGAGATGAGGCTTGAAGATTAGTATTATCTGCATTATACGGCAAGAAAGTTCCCGAGTTCGAAAAGAAGGTTCCCGAGTTCGACAAGAAATACCTGAAGAAGGCCGGAGGGTATATCGGCCGAAACGTTGTACAAATAACAATGAAGATGGGGACAATAGTCCGAATAACGCAGATAATAATACAAACCATCCTTAAACAAAATTAATTTCCAATGCAGTACACACATTTTAAAATGCCTATAGCAACTTTCCCATCAATTCTTCTCCTTCCAGCTTTCACATTAATATAATTAAAAAAAAACTGGAACACATCACTCCTGATGATGGCACTTCGAAGTGCCAAAAGTACTCGGGAGCTGAACTTTGGTGGACTAATCCACGAATTTCACCCAAATATTAAAAAGTTGGCCAGAAAACTCGAAAAGATCAAAAATAAAATTCTTAAACAGGAGATGTGTCTTTTGTTTAATTCAACATGCATAAATGAAAAAATGCTGCCCAAATACACACACACACACACATATATATATATATATATATATATATATATTGGTTAGGAGGTTGATTTAGAAGGCTATCACAATGCAGATGTAAAGAAAAAAAATAATACGGTAACAATGGTGTTGTGTATTAACCTGTATTTTATTCTTGAATTTTTGAGATAAAATCTCTTTTTCAAAAGATCACTAGAACACAAAATATTATACATCACCATGGCCACCAAACACAAATATGCTCTTTCATACGCACATACACACGTGCACTCCCGTGCTAGGATACAGTCATACGTCACAGCCAACATGCATTTTCATGGATATGCGTATGACAACATACACACATATACAAACAAAAAAAATGCATTCACGTAAACATGCAACACGAGAATACAGTTATATAAAAAATACCATCATTTAAAAAAAAAAAAAAATTCATTTAACTAGAAATGCCATAACTAGACTACTTCAGTTCCAGTGATCTTTTGAAAAAGATTTTATCTCAAAAATTCAAGAATAAAATACTGGTTAACACACAACACCATTGTTACCGTATTATTATTATTATTTTTCTTTACACCTGCATTGTGATAGCCTTCTAAATCAACCTCTTAACCAATATATACACAATGCTTCAAGCAAACTATAAAACTCTCTCACACACACATATATATATATATATATATATATATATATATATATATACGCTGAGTTGTCAATGGCCGGTATCAAAACCAGAACTTTGTGGTTCCTAGTTAGATAATATTCATTTAAGACACCCAATAAGAACTAGAAATTATTTGATACAGACATACATTTACTTCTGGGGTTGAATCTTCCCCCCCCCTCCTACTGGTTGAGGACAATTTTATTGAATAAACTTTTCCAGGTTTTCTAAGTTGAAAATGTACTGATTTTTTCTTCTTCTTGTATTGAATATCTCTATTCTTCTGTATATTATATAATTTATTATCAGTCCCTCAACACCCCACCCCACAACCCCAACCCCGGGTACTTATCTAATTAATCTGTTTCATTAATCTGCATTTATCTTTTTTCTCTTTCTATCTTCATGTGCAATCAAATGACTGATTTATATATTCAAATTACTCTTCTGTAGTAAATCAATCTTGAGTCTATTAAGAAAAAAATTGATTTTTATTCATATTCTTAGATATATATTTTTATACATTTATATTTTCATTTTGATATTTTTTTTATACATTTTACTTATATCTTATACATATTTTATATATATATCTATATATGTCTTATATTTTGTTATATTTTCATTTTTTAATTATTTATTTGTATTCTTATATTTTTCAAATATTTTTGTTGGTATTCATTCTTCTTTTTTTTTTCAATTCTTTTTTTTTTTCCAATTTCTATTTATTTCAAAATAATCAATAAGTTTGGACTTATGGTTCTTGTCCAGAATATTGCACTGAGAAAATAACTGCAGTAAGTAAAAAAAATGAATCTCAGACGAAATAGTGTGGCCATGGTTGAGAAGATGACACCTAAAAAGAAATACAGAGTTCCTGTTAATACTAGTAACACATACAGTTATATCAGAGCTTTGACCCTCGGTTTTCAAGTTGTTTTCAGACTGGACGCGTCAAAACCTTAAATGAACCTGGTCCAACGGATTCAAACTCATCCGTAACCCCCCCCCCTATTGTACCAAAGGAGGATTCTAGGAGTAGTCAGTATTTACTGACATCCCAAAGATGAGATAGAGAAAGAAAAGAATAAATAAGATATATATATATATATATATATATAGAGAGAGAGAGAGAGAAAGAGAGAGAGAAGAGCAAACGAATAAGATAGAGAAAGAGAAGAGAATAAAGATGATTGAGAAAAGAAAAATGAATCTCAGATGAAATAGTGTGGCCATGGTTGAGAAGAGGACACTAAAAAGAAATACAACTAAGTATTATATCATGGAGTGCTCATCCACCAGGATTCTGTCTTTAAGCATCACAGGTCGCCACCCATGACTAAAAGGTGGCTCCATGGGGGGGGGGAGTCTTACCCCTCTGCAGAGGTGCAGTTAGTGTATTCTAAATCCCCAGACAACAGGCTGTTCTAGTTTTGTAGGATGGTTAAACATTTGTTGGATTTGGTTTGTTTTGTTTTACGGCATATCAACCTCAGTGGGTCATTTAATGCCGATGAAGTTTTGAAATAAATCAATTCTTAATGGATAATACAATTTTTTTATAAATACATTTTTCTATTCAACCCATAGATGTGACCCTAACAGGTACTACCACTCCGAGTCAGAGTGGACCAGGGAGCAATGGTGATGAATGGGGTGCTCCACATTCCCCAAACCTCCAAAACTGGAACCTCACTATCAGATAGAGTTTAACGTCATTCTCAGGACATGTAGACCCACAGTCACCACCTTCTAGCACCCATATGATAAAAAGGGGTTGGGGCTTGCCATAAGGGCAAAACATTTGTTGGAGAAGGAAGACCTCTGAAGTTTCATGGGGCTAGCAACTCCATGCCATAAAAATCTCAGTACCATAAATGATGTGGCCCCACTGTGATCTGTTGACCCACAGAGTTTACAAGTTCTGCAGTAAAACTTATGGTTAGAAAACAAATTAAATTAACAGAAATTAGATTAACAGAAATATACACACACACACACACACACACACACACACACACACACACATATATATATATATATATATATATATATAATAAAGATAATCTAATGAGTCAGACGAACCTACTATTAGTTTCGCATAAAGCTCTTCAGGGCTAAAATCTGACTCTTGCTCTACTTAGGTATCGAGCACTTTTTACATATTAGCTTCTCCTAGCGGTTATATGAATATTTATATATCTTATATACATATATATACATATAAATTGTTTTTTCTTTTGGCCAAATACTGTACTAATAGATTATTTTTTGTTGGTACGAATATCTTGGTTCCTTTCTTTTTTTCAAAAATTTTTTTCTTCCTGGTTGATGTTTGGTAGTATATTTTTACAATCAAACTCTCTGCCGGGTTTTTTCTCTCCACAAGGATCTACCAACACGCTTGGTATATTATATATATATATATATATATATATATATATATATATATATAATATATATAATCCAAAAGTCCAGAGAAGAAATCTTCCTTACGACATAGGGTTTTTTAAAAACAACTTGTCGTAGTTTGAGAGCTCAATGTGTGGTCTTATTTTTAGAGTCACAGAGCAAATTTATAATTAAAGAAATAACAAAAGACTTAGAGATCTTGCATTATAGACTATTTCAGGGAGCTTAGACAAAAATGTCTAATTCTCCCGACTCATCAGATGCGAATGATGAATTCTTTATTTTTAAGGCATTTGAAAACAGATTTTTTTTTTTGTTTTTTTTTCCTTCCTTTTAAATTGTCCTGTCTTGCTCAGCTGTAGAATAATAAAAGATGTGAATAAAAATAGGAATAAAAATACAAATAATAATAAACAATAATAATAAAACCAAAGATATCTGACCGCTTGTCAGTAATTTGTTAGAAGTTACTGTTAATTCAATTAATTCAGAATTCAGGGCTACCCTGTTCACTGTTCACTTATTTAGTAGTTTTGTTTACCTTAATTTATTTTATTTTCTTTCCATGTCGATTCAAATATACACACCCCTACATACATATACAAACTTATACATATACATACATATACATACACACACATACATACACACACACACATACATATATACATATATATACACATATACACACACATATACATATATACATATATATACATATATATACACATACACACATATATACATATATACACATATACACATATACATACACTTATACACACATACACCCCCACATATACATACATATATACAAAACACACATATGCACACATACATCTATGAAGATCCGAGAGAGCCTGTTTTCTGTAAATTATCATTTAGCTAGTTCAAATTATGTATTAATTCCTCTTTATTTGGAGGCTGGACCTGCATAAGTTATATTGCATTATGTTAAATTTAAACACGCATATACACATACACACACATATACATGTATACATAGATCCACACATACATACGCATATATACATGTAAACAAATATATCCTGAAAATTTAAATATTATTAGTCATTATACCACTCAAGATTTTTTGGGCTACTACATCCATGCATATATATATATCCGTATCCCCAACTACACATATGCATATCCACACACACATATATACATATATACACACATACACACATATACACATATATACACACACACACACATGTACATACACATACACATGTACGTATACCCGAATATACACATATACATACATACATACATATACATACATATACACACATACCCGAATATATACACATACACATACATACACATGCACATGCACAAGGGAAATAGTAATAATAATAATAATAATAATAATAATAATAGTACTGATAATAAATAAATAAGTAAATAAATAAATAAAAATAAGACCAAGCTTTTAACAATAATGAATAAAATAATAGAATAATATAATAAAAGAATAATAAAATAAAAATATAACAAATACAACTAAAAAATAAATAATAAATAATAAAAAATATAAAAAAATATAAAAAATAATAATAGAGAAACAAATGAAATAATAAAGTAACAAAAAATATCAGAATATGAAATTATAAATTAATAAAAGATAAAACAAAATAACCCATACCTACATATATATATATATATATATATATATATATACGCACATCCATATCTACATTCGCCCATACATATATCCATACTCATATACATATATATGTATACACCCTTTCTGATATTAGTAGCAATAGTAAAAGTAACTATGGGTTGCACTAGGCTATAAGGGATATACTGACATTATATCTGGAATATACTAACATTATATTTTGAATTTTGCCTTATGTCTGCACTTGGCTATCAGTTCATTCCATTTGTTCAGTAGTTTTCTAGAGTCCTTAAACGATATTATCTCTATTTTTTCTGCTATACAAAGCGGGCATTTATCTTTGAAGTTAATAGCTGAGTTTGAGGTTCTGACAATTCTCCATTTAACCACCGGGTCATTGTTTGAGTTCTTGATTGCCCAGTAGTGCTTGGATAATTCCGTTTGGTTAGATAGTGCGAGGTTGTTAAAGGAATGCCTATGGGTGTATACCTTTGTTTGAATGGTCCAGCAGTAATCCCTAGGTAATGCATGGTGTTTTCCGGGTCGTTACAAGCTGATATTTGGGCTTCGTAGCCTATGTTGCTGGCTAGACAGTTTCTATCTAAGGGGCATTGTTGAGTCTCTCTACAATTGCATTTCCCTGTGTTAAGGTTGCTGTCTCTAGTTTTGAGGCTATTTAAGTTTATATTAGTGTTCTCCTCTAGATTCTTGTGATATTCATTCAATATCTTTTTATTATGGGCATTGATTATGCTACTCATATTGGGAGTACATGAGTAGCTAATTTTCAGGGTATTTCTATTTAATATTTTGCTTAGAGGATTGTTTTGGTTAAAGTGTTTATTTATTAGATTCAGAAAAGTTCTCCCTATGCCTAATTTTGCTATTCTACAATAAGGGGGGGGGTTAAACCAAATTACTTTGCATTTCCTATTCCTTGAGTTACCTGGCCCATTAACACTGTTTAGTTCCTGTTTACTAATATATTGCAGATTTTTGGTGTATCCACTTTCCTCAGAGCTTCATCATAGAAGGATTTATTGTTTTTAAAAATACTATTGTTAGCCGACAATCTATTGATTCTGATATTTATAGAATGAGGGATCTTATCTAGTATGGATTTGGGGTGAATTAGACATTTTTGTCTAAGCTCCCTGAAATAGTCTATAATGCAAACGTTCTAAGTCTTTTGTTATTTCTTTAATTATATATATATATATATATATATATATATATATTAAATTTTTACTTGAAGGCACTTACAACGCATGTATCGCATAAAATTCGATACTTTTTCTTATAGAAAATGAACTTGACAAGTGTAATCCCAGTAAAGGATGGCTCGATATTCTACACATCGAGCCATCCTTTACTGGGATTACACTTGTCAAGTTCATTTTCTATAAGAAAAAGTATCGAATTTTATGCGATACATGCGTTGTAAGTGCCTTCAAGTAAAAATTTAATATATACTTTATTCAGCAACGTTTCTAAATAAACAAACATCCAAAAATCTTATATATATATATATATATATATACATATATGTGTGTGTGTGTATGTGTGTGTGTATATATATATATAAGTAAAGTAAAAGTAAAGTCGTCGGGGCGACCTAATGTCAGTACCGGCCAGACAGCGAGGGAGTCTATTCCCTTTTCACTAGTGCTAGACCAAGGAAATTATTTTAGCATCTGAGGTGGAGCGCCACACCTACCATCAGCTCCTTACTTTACGGCACAGATCCCTGTGCTACTCATTCGCTGAGTTGGCGAGGGCTGGTATCGAACCAAAAACCTTGTGATTCCTAGCCGAACACTCTACCGACTGAGCTAAACCGGCCTTTGTGTGTGTGTGTATATCTATTAATAATGGAGATTCGCTTCCGGTTTTTGTCTGTAACAAAAATTACGTCACTGCTTACATCACATTACCCAAAATTGTCATAACATAGAATAATATTTATTCTACGATTTTTGGCATGTTAAAATTATTCAATAAATACACTCAAAATTTGAACATGCAACATTAGACTTGTTTTTTAAAACAAGTTTTAATAAATACATGACTGGTATTATATATCTATATATAGTTTGTTTTATTTTAATACATATTTAAAGTTTACATTTCAAATTGTTTTATTTTTTAATCCTTTAATGAATTTGATGATTTTACTAACTTGGGGTACAAACTCGCTGACATTGAATTTTTTAACTCCCACCCCTCAGGCAATATGTTTCAAAAATCTATTTTTACATCGCCCAGGGTGCGTTTTTTATTTTGTACTATTATATATATATATATATATATATATATATATATATATATATATATATATATATATGCACATATGTATAAATCAATAAAATAAGAAATTGAATGAATAAGATAAACTTTTTTATGGATAATTTTCCAATACACATTTAGTATATATAATACAATATTCCACGTCATAACAATATATATATATATATACATATGTATAAATCAATAAATAAGAAATTGAATGAATAAGATAAACTTTTTATGGATAATTTTCCAATACATATTTAGTATATATAATACAATATTCCACGTCATAACAATATAATATATATTGTTATGACTGGGGCATGGAATAACTTTTCAATGGCAAGTTCTGGCCATAAGAATCCCTGATATTCCATTCCCAGACGTACACAAGCAATAAAACAAAAAGATAAAAGTCTGAGTTTTGGCTCGTTTTTTATCATTTGAACATTACTGATGATGAAACACAGACAATATACACAAAGGAAAATGATAAAATACCAGTGATAGTAGAACAAACACATAGGTATAAATTTAACTATCAGAGATGCTGATAGGTATGCGTCCTGCATCACTGACACATAAAAATCTAAAAGGACGCAACAAAATCATATCCATATGTCCCAGTGTTTTTCTTTTTTCTTCCCCCACCATTTCCAGATAACTGTAAATACATTTCAATATTTTCTTGGAAACGAATTACACTGTATAGGGTACAAGGTAGAGGTTAGATGGTTTTAATTGTTAATAGATAAAAACTCTACAATTTATTAAGAAACTTTAGTTGGGACCCATCAAATTTCCTGGGGTCTCATTTAAATTAAATCCATGCATCCCAGGACGCATTAAATTATAGTTTTATTTTGCTGGACAATACAGAAAATAAAATGTCCTTCTGTTGTGAATGCTTGTATGTGAAATGTATTACAAAGATTTGTTTCATAACTAAAGATTATAATATGGAGTGAATGATATTATCAAAATATTACTTGGTGAAATCAGACTAAACTAACCATTCATGCCATGGGGTTGCTCTACTTGCTGGGTTGGAAACTTGAAGAATTCAATAATTCTTCATGCCAGTTTGAATATGGACTAGACTAACCATTCATGACTCTAATTTTGGTTTGGTGGCTCTCAAATTCATGATAGGATTCAATAATTCTATCTGGTGTTCTGAATTGAACTTTAGATGATTTCTCTTCATGATAGGGATCCATTAGTATTGAAATATGGATGATTTCACTTTTCTTGTTGGACGCCCAATCTGTTCTCTCTGGTGTGGTGTTTTGAAGATAACTTTATTGTGTGGTAAATATTAGATCCTAGTCTGCTCACCTTTTCTGAGATTTCTGATTGTCAATTTGACTTTTCTTCTTTCTTCTCATTATTTCTTCAAAGTATCAGGCAATATATTACAGGGGTTCCATCATTGATTTTTATTGAAATCTAATTAAGTCCTATTCATGAATATTAGTTTAGCATGTATGTAAAGTTTCATCATGATCGGATTATTGGTGTAGGTGCCAACTGGTTATACAATTGTCATTTATGTAGTAGATTTATTCATCTAAGAATTCTTGTCTAGTCTGGTACAAGTGCACTACAAAGGAGCACTATATACGCATCTCATGAATTGTAACAAAATAACCCAACAAGGGTTGACCTGCCGTAAATCCAACAAACAGACCTTTATTCAAATATTCCTAGCTACAGGTCTGTTCACAATTTATGACTTCTCATGAATTGTAACAAAATAACCCACAAGGGTTGACCTGCCGTAAATCCAACAAACAGACCTTATTCAAATATTCCTAGCTACAGTATGTTCACAATTTATGACTTCTCATGAATTGTAACAAAATAACCCAACAAGGTTGACCTGCGTAAATCCAACAAACAGACCTTTATTCAAATATTCCTAGCTACAGGTCAGTTCACAATTTATGACTTCTCATGAATTGTAACAAAATAACCCAACAAGGGTGACATGCCGTAAATCCAACAAACAGACCTTTATTCAAATATTCCTAGCTACAGGTCTGTTCACAATTTATGACTTCTCACAAAATAACCCAACAAGGGTTGACCTGCCGTAAATCCAACAAACAGACCTTTATTCAAATATTCCTAGCTACAGGTATGTTCACAATTTATGACTTCTCATGAATTGTAACAAAATAACCCAACAAGGGTGACCTGCGTAAATCCAACAAACAGACCTTTATTCAAATATTCCTAGCTACAGGTCAGTTCACAATTTATGACTTCTCATGAATTGTAAAAATAACCCAACAAGGGTTGACATGCCGTAAATCCAACAAACAGCACAATTTATGACTTCTCATGAATTGTAACAAAATAACCCAACAAGGGTTGACATGCTGTAAATCCAACAAACAGACCTTTATTCAAATATTCCTAGCTACAGGTCTGTTCACAATTTATGACTTCTCAGGTCTGTTCACAGTGTGAGTTTGCTAACCTAACCGTGCGGTACGTTTTGTTGTGTTTAGTTTGGTTTATTTGTTTAACGGCATATCAACCCCTTATGGTTTATCTACTACCAGAATTGAGTTAATTTGTAAATGCTTGATTATTTTAATAACTGTTTATCTAATACAAATTGAATACCCCATTTTCTTTTCTTTAAGATATCAGAGACTCACTTGGTCTCTGATATGCTTTCCATTATTTCTCTCCTCTTTTATCACCATGACTACTGGACAAGTTCAAGGGTTGATATCCTTTAAAGGAAATTGTATGTGCTCTTAACCTCACAGTATTTCTGTTAGTCTGAGGTAGACTTACACAAAGTCAGCTGCCATATTTCAGGCTTGTGGCACCTCATCTCATTGTTTGTCTGTCCACAAAGAATGAACAAAAATCTTCATTGCTTAAAGGTAGGCCAAGTCCATATATAAGCATTCAATTGCTGCTTTAACCTTTCCATTACAGTGGCATTAGTAATTTAACCAATGGTGGTCAATATATCATAAACATAGAGCTATGATAATAGTAATAGTAAACTATTACATTATTATATACATATAGTAAACTATTATATACATATACACACACACATATATATATATATATTTTTGGGAGAATAAGTGCTTAATTGAAGTCGTACCTAATTTTGAAAATCAATTGATTAATAATTAATTAATTAGGTGGGAATGCCTATTTAAATGTAAGGCTTAAAAAATCGAGAAAATCAATCTCTGTATGTACATTCGGCCTATTAGCCTCATCAGCAGAGCTATAGATAGGAAGAATTCGAAACCGGACAGTCAAGCTGACAGGCCAGTGTCATCACCCCTACACCAAATGGACTTCTTAGATTTACGATTTGTTAGAGTAGGTTAATATTCCTCTTCTAGTGACTTTTATTACACGACGATACAATTGGAATGTAAACCGAATGACTGTCTGGTTTCGAATCACGCACAGGGCGGTCTTCCTATCTATAGCTCTGCTGATGAGGCCTAATAGGCCGAAATGTACAGACAGAGATTGATTTTTCTCGATTTTTTTAGCCTTACATTTAAATAGGCATTCCTGCCTAATTAATTAATTATTAATCAATTGATTTTCAAAATTAGGTACGACTTCAATTAAGCACTTATTCTCCCAAAAATTGTCGGCAAAAAGCCATATCCAAACACACCGTGTTTACATTCCAATCATATATATATATATATATATATATGTGAGAATGGGAAATAAATCTGACAATATGAGAAAAAATGAGTAAAGAAAAGAAATGTAGATGGATAAAGATGAATTTTATCGATATCACTTTTAATCGATATCACTTACACATGTGTTTCGGTCTGTTTATCAAAATGTATATGGATTTACGTTATTATTATTATTAAAATAATCAGATGGAGTTGAAATGATGATGATAATAATAATAGGAAAAATGCATAAAATGTTCCATACACAGATTTTGCCGACCTTCATCAGAGTAGTATTTTTTTTTTTTTTTTTTTTTTTTTTACTACTCTGATGAAGGTCGGCAAAATCTGTGTATGCAACATTTATACATTTTTCCTATTATTATCATCATCATTACAACTCCATCTGATATTTTAATAATAATAATAACGTAAATCCATATACATTTTGATAAACAGACCGAAACACATGTGTAAGTGATATCGATTAAAAAGTGATATCGATAAAATTTATTTTTATCCATCTACATTTCTTTCTTTACTCATTTTTCCCTCATATATATAATATATATATATATATATTATATATATTGAGAGTACGTAAATAAACAATGTGTTTATTGATATGGCTTTTAGCAACAATTTTTGGAGGATATGTGCTTAATTGAAGTCATACCTAATTTTTCAAAATTAATTAGTTAATAATTAATGAATTTAGGCGGGCATATATGTTCAAATGTAAGGCTAAACAGATCGAGAAATACATTTTCTCGATGTGTTTAGCCTTGCATTTGAACATATACGCCCGCCTAAATTCATTAATTATTAACTAATTAATTTTCAAAAATTAGGTATGACTTCAATTAAGCACATATCCTCCAATATATATATATATATATATATATATATAGAGAGAGAGAGAGAGATAGCATCCAATTGCCACTTTAACTTTTCCATTGCAGTGGCATTTGTAAATTATCCAAAAGTGATCAATATATCAAATCATAAAGCAATATTGATATTAGTAATATTAATAGATTGATGATACATTTAAATTGAAACCATGGTAAACCATTTACTCTTTTCCCCTATTACTATTACTAGTATATATATATATATATATATATATATATATATATATATATATATATATATATATAAATATATATACCTATAGTGTGAGATGGTCATATATATATATATATAGACAATTTCATGGTGATATGATGGTCATATATATATATATATATATAGACAATTTCCCTGGATGAGGTTTTCTATATAAACTAAAGGTATAGGTTTTTATATAAACTAAAGGTATGAGGTTTTCTATATAAACTAAAGGTATAGGTTATTTTACTCAGTTATGGTCAAAGTTGCGACAAAATTGATATTTTATATTCCCCATTAAGTCACCCACTTTTCATAAACATAATATATATATATATACACATATATATATACACACACACACGTGTACATAGATATATACACACATATATACATATATATATATACATACTATATATATATATATACACACACACTTAATATATATACACACACATATAAACACACATGCACACACATTATATATATATATATATATGATAAGTTGTAAACACAGTGTGTTTGGAATGGCATTTTGCCGACAATTTTTGGGAGAATAAGTGCTTAACTGGAGTCGTACCTAATTTTGAAAATTAATTAATTAATAATGAATTAGGCGGGAATACATATATATATATATATATAATTTTTTCGATTTTCCTTACATTTGAAACATCTTCACCTGATGATTGCATCGCATGAAACCAATATAGTTGTGAATGTTCCTTTGTCACCTAATAAATAGATATGTAAAATCTTTATATATTTATCTTATTATATTATATAACAGCTCTATTTTATATTGAGCACTCTACCAATAATATTGCCTTTGGTACACCATTCCAGCAAAAGCTGAAACAGTGACCATCTCACACTATAGCTATATATATATATATATATATATATATACACAATTTTCCCTGGATGCGGTTTTCTATATAAACTAAATGTATAGGTTATTTTACTCAGTCACACTTTAGCATTTAGCTTGTGTGTATAAATAAAGTGCAAGTTCCAATAAAATCCATTATGGATGTTGTTACTGTTGTTACTGTTGTTTTCTGGTGAATTTCTGATTCATTCACCCTCCACTGACTCATCAACTCTACTGACATCACATTTCTCTCTCTCTCTCTCTCTCTCTCTCTCTCTCTCTCTCTCCCTCCAACAATGCTGCTGCTGCTGCTGCTACCAGTGATTTCATCGGGCGCGGGGGTGGGGGGTCTGAAGTACACACACGGACTCACTCAGTTTAGATTTTGTTGGGGAAAATTAATTAACTAAATAAAAAATTAACAAAAAAAAAGAAGAAAAATCACACGCACACACACACACACAGATACACTCGCACACACTGTAACACACACATACACACACTCACACACATATATATATTTTAATATATTGATATAATGATATTATCAAAAGTAACAAAAAAATGAAAAAGAAAAATCACACACATACACACACAGAGACACACCGACACACATTAACACGCATATATATTTCAATGATATAATAATATAATAAAAATTAACCCCCCAAAAAAAGAAAAAAATCACGCAGACACACACACAGACATACACTCACACATACACACACACACACACACACATATATATATATTAATATAATAACATAATCAAAATTAACCAAAAAAAGAAAATATCATACACACACACATACACACACACACACATGCACATGCCGCATGCATGCACTCACTCACACACACACACACATACATACATATATATTAATATAATAACGTATTCAAAATTAACCAAAACAAGAAAATATCACACACACACACACATGCACTCACACACACACACACTCACACATACACACATACACACAAATATATATGTTGTTAGTAAAGAATGCTCAATGGTTCAATATTGATAGAGCATGTACATCTGACAGTTTCTTGCGTATGTGATTTTATAAACTACCAGTTACAAATTGCCATTGAATTCATGTCTTCACTACCCTACTATATATATATATATATATATATATACCAAACCCCTCTGCACGAGCAGGATATGACACAAGGTCAATTTCTTAGGCAGAGTTTAACAGGTTTAAATTCAGAGTTTTCCCTCTCCAAGACTGGTCACCTAGCCATGGTTAAAGAGCCCATAGCTGGAGGGAGAGTAGGATTCATACCTTTCCCAAAGGTATTAGTGCAAAGTGAAATGCAATTACCACATCCAGGATTTGAACTCGGGGCAACGAGTCCATTTCCCATGACTTTAACCATTACATCACGCACTTCCTAATATATATATATATATATATATATATATCAATCATCCACAGACATGTGTTTCAAAGTTTACTTCTCATCAGTGCGGCTCGACATTTCAACAGCTACCTTTAGAATTTTCATCTGCCAAGTTCCTTACCCTTGCGGCTATCAGTGGGCCGTTAGTCTAGGGTGAACAATTAATTGCTACATACTTTACAGTGGTATGTTTTTACAATCACCAGAGAACTCTAATCTGTAAACAGACTGATCACGGTTTGTGCCAAATGGTGAAATTTCAATTAATGTCCCCCCACAGTGTTCAGCCATGGCAGTGGGAAGCATTTATATATATATATATATATATATATATATAATATATATATATATGGTGATTGCCACTTCTTCAAAGAAGGCCATTTCTACAAGTAGTTCAGTTGTGAGTACACAGATGACCCACAGATCCAAATTGTTTTTACGTACCCTGTCACACATATGAACCCCTTCTCTGTCTTCCTCTCGTATGTGACCATATATGACTGAGAAGTCCATCCTTCGACAGGCAGGCTCTGCCACACAGGTCAGACTTAAATGTAGGAAATATTTCCATGACGTCCATCATGTGTCACTTCAGGATGGAGTGTTCGAGCTGCTTACCTCAAACTTCTTACAGCTACCATCAGCCTGTCCTTCCAAGAGAATGTGTACCCAGCCCATCTCTCTTCTGTCAATTGGTCCTTACCACTGAAACTGACTTCCGCAAGGACATCGATGTCAACCCCTTATCGAGATGTTCCTTTGTCTCAAAGTATATTTTGGCAGCATTTTTTCTTTTAAACATGTTTAGCAATCCACCAAAGGTTTTTTTCACGAGTGTTTTCTGCACGACTTTGTGCCATCTTCAAGTGTGGAACTGGTGGGATGTTTCCGTTGTCTCACTTTTAAAACAAGCAGTAGCAGTAGGAATTAGTAGTAGGAGGGGCTCACAAGTTTCGTTTAAGCAAACAGTAGCTGTAGGAATTTGTAGGAGGGGCTCACAAGTTTATAAGAATGTAAGGGGAATGGTGGAAGGAGGATATATATATATATATATATATATATATATATATATATATATATATACATGTATTGTTCATAAATAAGTACAAACCTAACAATTTTTAATAAAAAGTTAATTTTCTTCTAAAGCAAAGATACCAGGATTTTATTATTTCTAGCAGAACATAATACAATCAATAAGTAATGAAACAAGTAAGTAGTAAAGTAGACAGAGATTGTTTTTGTGTCTGAGGTGGAGCACCAGATCTACCATTAGCTTTCCATTTTAGCACACAAATTCAAGCTGTGCTACAAATCCGCTAAGTCGATAAGGACTGGTATCAAACCCAGAACATTGTTGTTCCAAGGTGAATCCTCTATCGATTGAACTAAACCAGCCTATAATAATAATAATAATAATAATAATAATAATAATAATAATAATAATAACCATTCAGAACACTGCACTGCTGCAATCTGCCAGAATACTCAGAAGAGTCCTGGAGACCTGAGAAGACTTGCTGTCACTCAGACTCCAGTGAAAGACCATCAGCTAATGCTGATGTGAAAACTCAAAAGGAGTAAATAATAATAATAATAATAAAAGGAAACCTCAAAAGAGAAACTGAATCACTAATAATTGCTGCACAAAATAATGTCATAAGGACAAACTATATCAAAGCAAAAATTGATAAGACCCAACAAAATAGTAAATGTAGACTATGCGGTAATAGAGATGAGACTGTTAACCATGTACTATGTGAATGTAGCAAACTAGCACAACAGGAGTACAAAACTCGACACGACTGGGTTGGGAAGGTGATCCACTGGGAATTATGCAAAAATTAAAATTTGACCATACAACAAAATGGTATATGCATAAACCAGAATCTGTTCTTGAGAACGAAACGCATCAAATTCTTTGGGACTTTGAAATAAAAACAGATCACCTTATCCCAGCAAGAAGGCCAGACCTAGTGTTGATAAGCAAAAAACAAAGAACTTGTCAACTGGTGGATTTTGCAGTGCCAGCAGATCACAGGTGAAACTGAAGGAAAATGAAAAAATGACAAATATCTGGACCTTGCCAGAGAACTGAAAAAGTTATGGAATATGAAAGTGAAAGTGATACCAATTGTAGTTGGTGCACTTGGAACGGTCCCAAAAAGATTAGAAAAGTGTTTGGAAAGTTTGGATATCAGAGGAAGGATTGAAACCATTCAGAACACTGCACTGCTGCAATCTGCCAGAATACTCAGAAGAGTCCTGGAGACCTGAGGAGACTTGCTGTCACTCAGACTCCAGTGAAGGACCATCAGCTAATGCTGATGTGAAAACTCAAAAGGAGTAAATAATAATAATAATAATAATAATAATAATGTCAAAAATTGATAATACACAGTAGAATATCATTATGTAGTGACAGATGAAACAGTTAATCACATTGTAAATGAAAGCAGAAAACTGGCACAGAAGGAATGCAAGAATGGTTGGGAAAGGTGGTTCACTGTGAATAAAATTCCAATCAAAAGACCATACCAAGATTT
Organism: Doryteuthis pealeii; assembly: GCA_023376005.1. Lineage (NCBI taxonomy): Eukaryota > Metazoa > Mollusca > Cephalopoda > Myopsida > Loliginidae > Doryteuthis > Doryteuthis pealeii. Next base: position 45,105,442 of record CM042179.1, read on the forward strand.
AATTACCAAGCAGAAATGAACTTTTCTTCTTGTAGATTTTGCTGTTCCATCAAAATAAAAAGAGAGAAAATGAAAGAAAGTAAAAAGCGAGTTTCATTACATGAATATTATTATGTATTACAATATCAAACATAGATAAGCAAATCCCAAACAATCTTTTAATAAGAATTTAAATTAGTATACCCCTTACAATAATATACATATATGTATATATTATTAAGTATCATAGTATTACCTATAAATGAGTACACCCCAATCATATAATATAGTATTACCTATAAATGAGTACACCCCAATCATATGATATAGTATTAACTATAAATGAGTACACCCCAATCATATGATATAGTATTACTTATAAATGAGTACACCCCAATCATGTGATATAGTATTACCTATAAACCCCAATCCCATATGATCATATGATATAGTATACCTATAAATGAGTACACCCCAATCATATGATATAGTATTACCTATAATGAGTACACCCCAATCATATGATATAGATACCTATAAATGAGTACACCCCAATCATATGATATAGTATTACCTATAAATGAGTACACCCAATCAATGTAAATGAGCAATCATATGTATTAGTATTACCTATAAATGAGTACACCCCAATCATATGATATAGTATTACTATAAATGAGTACACCCCAATCAATCTTTTATAAAGAAGTGAATTTTATTCTGAACCAAAGACAGCACCGTCAGCTGGGTTTTAGAATACCAAACTGCACATCTACAGGGAATATGACCCCCCCACCCATGGGGCCAACTATTGGCCATGAGTTGACCGATTGCTTAAGGATAGGACTCTGTGGCTTGAGGCAATCCATTGGACATGCAACCACTCACTTTAGCCTTACTGTAGCTTGATCCTCTCGGGGGG
>CM042179.1:45106442-45111442 GCA_023376005.1 Doryteuthis pealeii
ATCAGAATCTGGTTTATGATATACCATTTTGTTGTAATGGATCAAAAATTTAATTTGTTACATAATAGTACCCAGTGTTGAGATCTACCTTTCTCAAGCCCAGTCGTGTACTAATTTTGTCACTCTGTTTGGCTAAGAGTTTGCTAAATACTTCGAGCATCGTTGGTTACGTCTCTCTATTACCAACCGAGCATATACCTACATTTAACTATTATTGTTGGGTTCCTATATACAAAATTACAGGACTTGATATATGTTTAGTCCTATATGTTAACAATTAATTTTGTGCAACAATTATATAAGTGATTCCGTTTCTCTTTTGAGGTTTCCTTTTATTATTATTATTATTATTATATAATTATTATTATTTACTGCTTTTGAGTTTATCACATTCAAAGCAATTAAGCCTGATTGGTCTTTCACTGGAAAGTGTACAGACAATGTCATTCTCAGATTTACCAGGACTCTTCCTGAGTAAATTGGCAGACTTGCAGGCAGTGCTAAAGTGATTCTGAATGGTATATTATTATTATATTATTAATTAATTTATTAATTTCCATTATAGGCTAGGATTTAGTTCAATCGAGAGAATAGAGTATAAACTCAAACAGTCCGCTTGGAACAACAAATGTTCTGGGTTTTTGATACCCTTTCTTTCAGTCCTTATCGCTGCACACTCTAGCGGATTTGTAGCCACAGCTTGAATGTTGAGTGAGTTAAAATGGAAAGCTAATTGTAAGATCTGGTGCTCCCATTCCTCAGACACAAAAAACAATCTACTGTCTACTTATAACTACCTTATTGTTTCATTGACTTACTTGATTGTATTATTGCTTCTGACTAGAAAACTATTATTAAATCTCTTGGTATCATATTTGCTAGAAGAAAATTTAACATTTATTTATAAAACAATATGTTAGTGTATTTTGTCACTTATTATGAACTATATTACTATGAAACAATATCAATATACTATGTACATATATATAGTATATATTATTATATTTATATATGTATAATAATAATATCTATAAATAATTATATATATAAATATAACATATAAATAATATCCTCCTTCCACCATTACCCTTTATCATTCTTATATTATCACTTGTGAGCCCACTCCTACAAATTCCTACTAGCTACTTAATTTGCTTAATACGAAATCTGTGAGCACCCCTCCTACACTACTAATTCCTACTGCTACTGCTTGTTTTAAAAGTGAGACAACGGAAACAATCCCACCAGTTCCACACTTGAAAGATAAAAGGCACATAAGTCGTGCAGAAAACACTCGTGAAAAGACAAACTCTTTGGTGAGCACTATGCGTAAACACATAGTTCCTAAAAAAGAAAATTCAATGCATGCCTACAAATATATTTGTAGACAAAGGAACATCTCGATTTACAATGGTTATTGACATCGAGATGACCCTGTACTAGCGAAGTCAGTTTCAGTATGCGTCAAGGCACATATATTTAACTGACGAAGTACCATACACTTCGACAGTCAGGGCTCCTGCCACCAGCAGGTCAGACTTCAAATTGACATGGAAATATTTCATAGAACGTTCCATCCAATGATGTCACTTTATCAAAGGATGGAGTGTTTCGAGCTTGCTTACCCTCAAAACTTCTTTACGCCTGCCTCAGCCTGTCCTTCAAGAGAAATGTGTACCCAGCCCATCCTCTTCTGTCAATTGGTCCTTACCACTGAAACTGACTTCCGCAAGGACATCGATGTCAACCCCTTATCGAGAATGTTTCCTTTGTCACAAAGTATATTTTGGCAGCATTTTTTCTTTTAAACATGTTTAGCAATCCACCAAAGGTTTTTTTCACGAGTGTTTTCTGCACGACTTTGTGCCATCTTCAAGTGTGGAACTGGTGGGATTGTTTCCGTTGTCTCACTTTTAAAACAAGCAGTAGCAGTAGGAATTAGTAGTAGGAGGGGCTCACAAGTTTCGTTTAAGCAAACAGTAGCTGTAGGAATTTGTAGGAGGGGCTCACAAGTTTATAAGAATGTAAGGGGAATGGTGGAAGGAGGATATATATATATATATATATATATATATATATACATATATATATATATATATATATATATATATACATACATATTGTATTGTTCATAAATAAGTACAAACCTAACAATTTTTTATAAAAAGTTAATTTTCTTCTAAAGCAAAGATACCAGGATTTTATTATTTCTAGCAGAACATAATACAATCAATAAGTAATGAAACAAGTAAGTAGTAAAGTAGACAGAGATTGTTTTTGTGTCTGAGGTGGAGCACCAGATCTACCATTAGCTTTCCATTTTACCACACAAATTCAAGCTGTGCTACAAATCCGCTAAGTCGATAAGGACTGGTATCAAACCCAGAACATTGTTGTTCCAAGGTGAATACTCTATCGATTGAACTAAACCAGCCTATAATGAAATAATAATAATAATAATAATAATAATAATAACCATTCAGAACACTGCACTGCTGCAATCTGCCAGAATACTCAGAAGAGTCCTGGAAATCTGAGAAGACTTGCTGTCACTCCAGTGAAAGACCATCAGCTAATGCTGATGTGAAAACTCAAAAGGAGTAAATAATAATAATAATAATAATAATAATAATAATAATAAAAGGAAACCTCAAAAGAGAAACGGAATCACTTATAATTGCTGCACAAAATAATGTCATAAGGACAAACTATATCAAAGCGAAAATTGATAAGACCCAACAAAATAGTAAATGTAGATTATGCGGTAATAGAGATGAGACTGTAAACCATGTACTATGCGAATGTAGCAAACTAGCCCAACAGGAGTACAAAACTAGACACGACTGGGTTGGAAAGGTGATCCACTGGGAATTATGTAACAAATTAAATTTTGACCATACAACAAAATGGTATATGCATAAACCAGAATCTGTTCTTTAGAACGAAATGCATAAAATTATCTGGGACTTTGAAATAAAAATGAATCACCTTATCCCAGCAAGAAGACCAGACCTAGTGTTGATAAACAAAAAACAAAGAACTTGTCAACTGGTGGATTTTGCAGTGCCAGCAGATCACAGGGTGAAACTGAAGGAAAATGAAAAAATTGACAAATATCTGGACCTTGCCAGAGAACTGAAAAAGTTATGGAATATGAAAGTGAAAGTGATACCAATTGTAGTTGGTGCACTTGGAACGGTCCCAAAAAGATTAGAAAAGTGTTTGGAAAGTTTGGATATCAGAGGAAGGATTGAAACCATTCAGAACACTGCACTGCTGCAATCTGCCAGAATACTCAGAAGAGTCCTGGAGACCTGAGGAGACTTGCTGTCACTCAGACTCCAGTGAAGGACCATCAGCTAATGCTGATGTGAAAACTCAAAAGGAGTAAATAATAATAATAATAATAATAATAATAATAATAATAATAATAATAATGTCAAAAATTGATAATACACAGTAGAATATCATTATGTAGTGACAGATGAAACAGTTAATCACATTGTAAATGAAAGCAGAAAACTGGCACAGAAGGAATGCAAGAATGGTTGGGAAAGGTGGTTCACTGTGAATAAAATTCCAATCAAAAGACCATACTAAGATTTAATTACCAAGTAGAAATGAACTTTTCTTCTTGTGGATTTTGCTGTTCCATCAAAATAAAAAGAGAGAAAATGAAAGAAAGTAAAAAGCGAGTTTCATTACATGAATATTATTATGTATTACAATATCAAACATACATAAGCAAATCCCAAACAATCTTTTAATAAGAATTTAAATTAGTACACCCCTTACAATAATATACATATATGTATATATTATTAAGTATCATAGTATTACCTATAAATGAGTACACCCCAATCATATAATATAGTATTACCTATAAATGAGTACACCCCAATCATATAATATAGTATTATATAAATATAGTATTACCTATAAATGAGTACACACCATTCATATAATATAGTATTACCTATAAATTATCATATAAATAGTATTACCATAAATGAGTACACCCCAATCAATCATATATAGTATTATCATATTATATAGTATTACCTATAAATGAGTACACCCCAATCATATATATAGTATTACTATAAATGAGTTACACCCCAATCATATGATATAGTATTACCTATAAATGAGTACACCCCAATCATATATATAGTATTACCTATAAATGAGTACACCCAATCATATGATATAGTATTACCTATAAATGAGTAGACCCCAATCATATGATATAGTATTACTATAAATGAGTACACCCCAATCATATGATATAGTATTACCTATTAATGTACACCCCAATCATATAATTAGTATTACCTATAAATGAGTACACCCCAATCATATGATATGTATTACCACACCCAATCATATGATATAGTATACCTATAAATGAGTACACCCCAATCATATGATATAGTATTACCTATAAATGAGTACACCCCAATCATATAATATAGTATTAACTATAAATGAGTACACCCAATCAATCTTTTATAAAGAAGTGAATTTTATTCTGAACCAAAGACAGCACCGTCAGCTGGGGTTTTAGAATACACAAACTGCACATCTACAGGGAATATGACCCCCCCCACCCATGGGGCCAACTATTGGCCATGAGTAGTGACCCGTGATGCTTAAGGATAGGACTCTGGTGGTTGAGCAATCCATGATATGCAACACTCCACTTTAGCCCTTACTTAGGCTTGACAGCCAGTCGGAGAGGGCTTCTCTGATCAATCGGCTTGTCACGTCAAGCTCTAGCACCTATATAATTGTCCCAACCTGATTGTCCTTGTAGCAAGCCTCAACCCTTTTTATCATATATGTGCTAGAAGGCAGTGGTTGAGGGTTTTAATGTCCTGTGTATGACATTAAGCTCTATCTGATGGTGAAGTTCCAATTCTGGAGCTCTGGGGAATGTGGAGTACCCTTTCATCACCATTACTCATCAGTACACTCTGACCCGGAGTGGTAGTACCTGT
>CM042179.1:45116442-45118942 GCA_023376005.1 Doryteuthis pealeii
CACAGATTCCTGTGCTACTCATATGCTGAGTTGGCAAGGGCCGGTTTTGAACTAGGAACCTTGTGGTTTCTAGCCAAACGCTCTACCGACTGAGCCAACCTGAGCCCTAAAAAAAATAAAATAATAAAAAAACTGAAGTTCTCCATCAATGGGAATGTAATCCATTTAATCTTAGAAAGTAACATTAAATGCCTCGGTTGTTGCTACCCCCTGCCTCTTACTGATTGATCGCTATCACTGGGGGAGGGTCATGATTAAACTACCGAAAAGTGACTTACACCCTGTTGATAAATATGTTTTCATCGGTAAAGACAAATTTTTTGGTGAATTTATTTTTTTTGGTTAATCCAGAAAATATATAGTCTTGTCTGCAAAATGACTCTTACAATCACTGCCCATTAGGTGACCTATCCTGGTATAAAAGAAAAAGGCACCAATTTTTAATCGTTCTCCTTTCATCTTGTCCCACACAGATATACAAGAAATCATTAACCTATTTGATAAATGTGATATCATCCAGCTCAAGATCAAAGCTGAAACTATCACTGATATCACTTGGCCCCCTCCACCTGGAAATCACCCCCTCCCCCACCCATTGAATAGGAAATAGACAGGCTTGTATCTAAGACAAAGATATTTTCTAATTACAATTATAAATGAATGGCCATAATCATCAATGTGTTGACTACACCGATTCTTTTGACTCTCTCTCACCATCTATCCCTATTCACCATCCACCCTGTCGGCTGGGACGTTAGAATGCACCGACTGCACCTCTGCAGAGGGGTAAGACTCCCCCAATGGGGCCACCTGTTGGCCGTGGGTGGCGACCCGTGATGCTTAAGGATAGAGCCCAGGTGGATGAGCAGTTCATGATTTGCAATACTCCACTTTGGCCCAATATTGGGCTAGACGGGCGATCGGAGAGGCCCCCTCGGATCAATCGGCTGGTCACGTCAAGCCCTAGCACCTATATGATTTTCCCAACCCTATTGCCCTTATGGCAAGCCCCATCCCCTTTTTATTATATGGGTGCTAGAAGGCGGTGGCTGCGGGTCTACATGTCCTGGGAATGACGTTAAACTCTATCTGATGGTTAGGTTCCAGTTTTGGAGGTTTGGAGAATGTGGAGCACCCCTTCATCACCATTGCTCCCTGGTCCACTCTGACCCGGAGTGGTAGTACCTGTTAGAGTCCCATCTATGGGTTAAATAGAAAAATGTATTTATAAAAAAATTGTATTATCCATTAAGAATTGATTTATTTCAAAACTTTATCGGCATTAAATGACCCACTGAGGTTGATATGCCATAAAACAAAACAAACCAAACCTATTCACCATCTCTCTTTGAAAGTCCTCTAAACCAGACATATCAAACATAGCAAACACAGACATGGTCTGCATGTAAACTGTGCTCTCATACAGGACTTTTAAAATACCCCAGGTTTAAAAAAAAAAAAATTTTTTCCAAAAATTCTTGGGCACAAATGGTCAATTTATTTTCATTAGGGCAATGTGTTATTAAGGAAATAGTCTGTTATCAGCACATTGTCTCTCCCCTGTTCCTTTGAGTTACAGTCAGTGAAAGGGAGTGAGTCTTTCCTCTTGCCTTCTCCTGCTTTCAATCAACACATGACAGTGACACTTGTACGTTTTATTATTTATTATTTGTCAGTAGTAGTCTTTTCTTTTCTTTTTAACAAAAATATTTTTTTGCATATGGGCAATTCCATGGGAAATCATCCGGAAAAAAAAAATTGTCACCCACCCCCTTCAATTTTTCTGAAATTTTGTACAGATGTAGACTTTTTCTGAAATTTTGTACAGATGTAAGTAAAGTAAAGTCGACGGGGCGGCCTAAAGTTAGTATCAACCAGTCAGTGAGGGAGTCTATCTCCTTTTCAATAGCGCTAGACAAAGTTAGACAATCCCTGAAATTTGAGCTTCCAATTCGAAATATTCACCGAGTTATGTCGAATTTAAACTCGAAAAAATTGAGGGGGGTCAAGAAAATGGCAACTTTTTGTAATCTATTTTTGTCTATAAGATGTGTTCTTTAGCTCCCCTACTCCTACAAATTGGTTTATAGAAGTTTTTAGGTCTGAGGAATCAGAAAATGTTATCAAAATAGGCATTAAAATTAACCCTTTTTACGTTATTAATGATTTCTGATTTATTTTTCAATGCAAGATCAATAAGTGAAAAAATCACAATGTGGCACTACATATAATTTTCTTTTTTCCTTTAAATTACCAAAAATGGAGTTTGTTTTTTTTGGTGGTTGGATTGTCTAACTTTATCCTAGTCTACATCTGTAAAAAATTTCAGAAAAATTAAAGGGGGTGGGTGACAATTTTATTTTTTTCCGGATGATTTGACATGGAATTGCCCATATCTAAAAAAATATTTTTGTAAGTGTTGTATACCCTTTCTTACTTACTTCTATTCTTCTTCTGACGTCTTTTCTATCTTATGTCTCTTCTAACGTCTGGACTTCTA
>CM042179.1:45123942-45141442 GCA_023376005.1 Doryteuthis pealeii
CGAAGTGAATAAGATTTTTGGATGTTTGTTTGTTTATAGAAGCATTGTTGAATAAATTATTATTTATATTTTGCTTGAAGCAATTATAATGCATGTATCGTATAAAATCGATAATTATAGAAAATAATCTTGACAAGAGAATCCCGCAAAGGATGGTTCGCTATGCAGAACACCGTACAGACTGTTTCGACTTTTATTAAGTCTCTTCAGCGATGTATACTAACGACTCCCTCCGACAGGAATCGAAACCAGGACTTCACAGGCATAGTCAGAGACCATATCCGTTCGTCCGCCGGCTACATAGCGAACAATCCCTGCGAAATTACCCTTGTCAATGAAAACTACTACACGCCTCTACCATAGTAGGTAAGTGGACGTTTATTGTGTAGTAAACAAACTCGGCCGTAAGCTCTTCGGCGAAGTGAATAAGATTTTTGATGTTTGTTGTTTATAGAAGCATTGTTGAATAAATTATTATTTATATTTTTGCTTTGAAGGCAATTATAATGCATGTATCGTATAAAATTCGATAATTATAGAAAATAATCTGACAAGAGAATCCCGCAAAGATGGTTCGCTATGCAGAACACCGTACAGACTGTTTCGACTTTATTAAGTCTCTTCAGCGATGTATACTAACGACTCCCCTCCGACAGGAAATCGAAACCAGACTTCACAGGCATAGTCAGAGACCATATCCGTTCGTCCGCCGGTACATAGCGAACAATCCCTGCGAAATTACCCTTGTCAATGAAACTACTACACGCCTCTACCATAGTAGGTAAGTGGACGTTTATTGTGTAGTAAACAAACTCGGCCGTAAGCTCTTCTTATAGAAAATTATCGTATAAAATTCGATAATTATAGAAAATAATCTTTGCTGAAGAGACTTAATAAAATCGAAACAGTCTGTACGGTGTTCTGCATAGCGAGCCATCCTTTGCGGGATTCTCTTGTCAAGATTATTTTCTATAATTATCGAATTTTATATGATACATGCATTATAATTGCCTTCAAGCAAAAATATAAATAATAATTTATTCAACAATGCTTCTATAAACAAACAAACATCCAAAAATCTTATATATATATATATATATATATATATATATATATATATATATATATATATTTAGAAAAAACAAATGCATTTTCTAAATTTAAAAAAAATTTTTTTTAATTAAAACAATTCCGGCTATAATATTGAACGTTTCATGTGCACCACTTTCGTCTCATAATGGTCCACTTTCACCGTTCTCTCTATCATACACAACTCGCTCTTGATGAAGACCACTTCAATAAAGGGTCGAAACAGAATTCTGTCAGCGAATTTTAACATCATGTGTTTGTTTTTTCTAAATATTTATTTTCACACTGTCGGATTCACTTCCCTTCATTTTTCATATATATATATATATACATATATATATATATATATATATATATATATATATACCAAAGGCAATAGAATGTGAATTTGAATTGTATTGCTGCAGAACTCAAGGTCAAATCTTAACTTTGATGTTTATAAAATTAGGTCATATATATGAAAAAAGAAAGAAAAACTTTATAAAACAAGCTAGCAAAAATATTTGCAAAAGCAAAGGAGGAAAAGATCTTGAAGTTTATATTTCTGAATCTTGGCAAACTACATGAACTTAAGATTAAGCCGATGGTAATACATCTTTTGCAGATGGCATAGCCCATGGGAGTTTATGTTATCTTTGCTCTTGGAAGTAACGGCAACTGCTTCCCTCTGCACTGGCAGTTATGAAGATTAAAGAGAGTTGTCAAAGGCGCCGGATTCTTTGGCAATAGTGAATTAAGCACAAAACTTGTATGTTCTTCTTATTCCTTATCATCCGACTGTTAGCATCCTGCAACATACTCTGGTTAAAAATGAGACCATCCAAATCCTCCAAGATGAAATTCAAAAATGTTAATGCTGATCCTCTGTTGTCGAGTAATCACTGAATTCTTATTTTGTATGAGTGTCGTCACCTCAGCTAAACAGAAAAAATATAATAAGAAAAAAAAAAAAAAAAAAAAAAGAAGGGAAGAAAAGAAAGAAAGAGAATAGGGGAAAGATAGAGAGAGGAGGTGAGTGCATGGAAGTGATAACACTAATCTGTTTCAATTGAACATAATGAAAAGATGAAAAGAAGGGAAGAAAGAAAAAAAAAGAGAGTAGGGGAAAGATAGAGAGAGGGGGTGAGTGTGCAGAAGCGATGACACTAATCTGTTTCAATTAAACATAAGGGAAAGATGAAGAGAAGGAAAGAAAGAAAAAAAGATAAAATAATATAGAAAAAGAAAGGAAGAATGAGAGTAGGGGAAATATATATAGAGAGGGGTGAGTGTGCAGAAGATAACACTAATCTGTTTCAATTAAACATAAGGAAAAGATGAAGAGAAGGAAAGAAAGATAAAATAATATAGAAAGAAAGGAAGAATGAGAGTAAGGAAATATATATAGAGAGGGATGAGTGTGCAGAAGCGATAACACTAATCTGTTTCAATTAAACATAAGGGAAAGATGAAGAGAAGGAAAGAAAGAAAAAAGAAAAATAATATAGAAAGAAAGAAAGGAAGAATGAGAGTAGGGGAAATATATATAGAGAGGGGTGAGTGTGCAGAAGCGATGACACTAATCTGTTTCAATTAAACATGGAAAAGATGAAGAGAAGGAAAGAAGAAAAAAAGATAAAATAATAGAAAGAAAGAAAGGAAGAATGAGAGTAGGGGAAATATATATAGAGAGGGGGTGAGTCTGCAGAAGTGATAATGCTAATCTGTTTCAATTAAACATAAAGAAAAAGATGAAGAGAAGGAAAGAAAGAAAAAAAATTATATAGAAAGAAAGAAAAGAAGAATAAGAGTAGGGGAAATATATATATAGTGGGGGTGAGTGTGCAGAAGCGATAACGTTAATCTGTTTCAATTAAATATAAGGAAAAGATGAAGAGAAAGAAAGAAAGAAAAAAAGATAAAATAATATAGAAAGAAAGAAAAGAAGAATGAGAGTAGGGGAAATATATATATAGAGAGAGGATGAGTGTGCAGAAGCGATACCACTAATCTGTTTCAATTGAACATAATGAAAAGATGAAGAGAAGGAAAGAAAGAAAAAAAGATAAAATGATATAGAAAGAAAGAAAGGAAGAATGAGAGTAGGGGAAATATATATATAGAGAGGGGGTGAGTGTGCAGAAGCGATAACACTAATCTGTTTCAATTAAACATAAGGAAAAAGATGAAGAGAAAGAAAGAAAGAAAAAACATATTATATAGAAAGAAAGAAAGGAAGAATGAGAGTAGGGGAAATATATATAGAGAGGGGGTGAGTGTGCAGAAGTGATAATGCTAATCTGTTTCAATTAAACATAAGGAAAAAGATGAAGAGAAGGAAAGAAAGAAAAAAAATTATATAGAAAGAAAGAAAGGAAGAATGAGAGATGGGGAAATATATATAGAGAGGGGGTGAGTGTGCAGAAGCGATAACACTAATCTGTTTCAATTAAACATATGGAAAAGATGAAGAGAAGGAAAGAAAGAAAAAAGTTAAATTATATAGAAAGAAAGAAAAGAAGAATGAGAGTAGGGGAAAATATAGAGAGGGGTGAGTGTGCAGAAGCGATGACACTAATCTGTTTCAATTAAACATAAGGAAAAGATGAAGAGAAAGAAAGAAAGAAAAAAGATAAAATAATATAGAAGAAAGAAAAGAAGAATGAGAGTAGGGGAAATATATATATAGAGGGGTGGTGAGGTGCAGAAGCGATGACACTAATCTGTTTCAATTAAACATAAGGAAAAGATGAAGAGAAAGAAAGAAAGAAAAAAGATAAAATAATATAGAAAGAAAGAAAAGAAGAATGAGAGTAGGGGAAATACATATAGAGAGGGGTGAGTGTGGGAAGTGTTAATGTTAATCTGTTTCAATTGAACATAAGGAAAAGATGAAAAGAAAGGAAGAAAGAAAGAAAGAGTGAGAGAGAGTTAAGTCAACGTTATTAATTTTTTTTTACATATTGAACTATTTGGCAATATCTAACATTGTAATAATCAAATTATTATACTGTCATATATCCACAGGTCCTGCTATTTATTATTATTACTATAGAAGTCCGTCACAGATGATGACCTCACTCGATATGGAGTGAAACGTGTGCGTGAGATATTTCAGGTTGAAAGAGGGTGCACGGACCTCAGTCCACAGTCTTGACAGTCCGACAGTCATTCCAGTGACAGGGGAACGTCTGAGACAATTAGACTGCCGAGCTGCTGCAGGGTGCTGTCTCAGGTTGTATTGAGTCACACCTCCCTGGAAGCCCCAGCACTTGCATCCTAGCACCAGGTTGTATTGGGGATTTATGTAAGTGCCAATTACTCCAGTCCTACATCTATCATTTGTGGATTGTTGTACGTTCTATCATCATCATCATAATGTTGTGCAATTTGCATGGATATCCATGACAATCTTTCACCAACGTTCTCTATCATTCATTGTCCCAGGGAGGTCCTCTGTGCAGCATCCAGTATCCTCGCATAGTTGGTCAATGTAGGTTCTTGGTAGGCGGCCCACATTAGCATGTCCATGTGTTGTTTTCTACAGGAAAACGTTGCTTATGAGCTCGTCCTTGCTCCTCCAGCAGTGTCCAGCATGCCTTGTCCGTCTCACTCGGATGGTTTGTGAGGGCAGAGGCAGAGGGGGGGGGGCAGAAAAAAATTGTAAAAAGATTCCTATGATTTGCAGAAAGCAGTAACTGATGAATGCATCGTTCTATTTGCTCTTCCTCACGGATCTTTGATGGTTAGGGGTTAAGAGTTGAGATGGGCATACCCAGGGGGATGTTTAAGTAGAAAGGAAATCCCTTAACAACTCTGGGTACCCCCCGGATCACAAAGTAGCTGACTTACTAAAAGAGGTATCTCATTTTCAAGATACATGTGTGGCACAAACATCTTTTTTTTATATAGTTATAAGTACCCTCTCTAAAAAAAGATGAAGAGTTGCTAAAAACATTTCATTAACAATTCTTCCTTTTTATATATATATATATATATATATATATATATGATAAGTTGTAAACAAGGTATGTTTGGAATGGCTTTTTTGCCGACAATTTTTTGGAGAATATGTGCTTAATTGGAGTCGTACCTAATTTTGAAAATTAATTAATTAATAATGAATTAGGCGGGAATGCCTATTTAAATGTATGGCTAAACAAATCGAGAAAAATCAATCTCTGTATGTACATTTCGGCCTATTAGGCCTCATCAGCAGAGCTATAGATAGGAAGGCCGCCCTGTGCGTGATTTGAAACCGGACTGCCAAGCTGACAGGCCGATACCATAACCGCTACACCAAACGGACTTCCCAGATTTTTATGATTTGTTTTAGAGTAGGTTAATATTCCTCTTCTAGTGACTTTTATTATATATATATATATATATATATATATATATATATATATATATATATATATATATATATATATAAAAAATATATAAATAATAAAAATATATATAAAAATATAAATAAAATATAAAAATATATATAAAAATATAAATAAAATATAAAAATATATATAAAATATAAATAATAATTATAATAATAATATTAATAATAACAATAATTGTAATAATATAAATTACAATAACAATAATAACAAAATTTCAATAAAAATTATAATAAAATAATAAGCATAATATACTATAACAATAATTATCATTATAACAATAATATCTAAAAAAATATATAAAATTATAATAATGTATTTAAATATAAAAAATAATAATAATAATAATAATAATAATAATAATAATAATAATAATAATAATAATAATAATTCATTCACTTATACATAATTATAATATTAATATATATTAAACGTCAAATAATCAGTACCAACTATAAAACAACAATACAAAACTCTTTCTAATAATTAAAAAAAATATATAATAAAATGAAATAAAAACTTTTCATTTTTTAAATCCCCCCCCCAACACACCCTCTCTTCTCTTAATATAAAACATGAAAATTTCTTTTCATGATATCTCTCCCTTACCTCTTACCAATATACACACACACCTCTCCCCTACCTCTAACCAACACACACACACACACACACACACACACACACACACACACACACACACACAACCTTGAGTTTTCACTTCCGCTGTCGTTTATCGCAACAGAAAAAATTTATACACACACACACACACAACCACATACCTAAAAAAATGCACAATGTTTCCTTTGAATATACACACTTACAACGCCACATACTCACGCCATAAAATAGAATATTTGATGTCATATTTCAAAACCGTCTCCTTTTTCAAACTTCAAAAACATTTTTTAAACAGACTGAATGACAAGGATTACCACTCGCTTTTCTCATTATTCTGTGATAAATAATTTCTTATCTTATGCCCTGAAGATGATCTAATTAATAGATCGAAACACTGCAGTGTCGGCCAATAAACTCACCACTTAACCCATTTAAACCTGTGTTTTTTCATTTTTCTTGATATATATATATATATATATATATATATATATATATATATATATATATATATAAAGTTGAAAATCGAAATGAATCCGACAATATGTTGAAAGGATAAATAGATAAAGAAAAGAAAATGTTGAATAGATAAAATTGATTTAATTTGAGTTAACAACACGTTTTTTGGACAGGAGTTTGTTCATGTACACGTGTATTATATTTATTATTATTTTAAATATGAAATAAAATAATAATGATAGAAAATTATAAAATATTTAAGTATACAAAGAAACATATTTTAGTATACAAAGAAAAACGTCCTTCATCAAGGTAAAATGTTTGATATTTGAAGTTAAAACGGTAAAAATACAGAGAATTTTTTAAGTGTTTGAAAAAATAATTTTTTAAAAGTTATTTGAGAACGTTTTACAGCAAGAGAAAATAGAATGATGTTTGTTGATAATTACGGTTAGAGAATAAAGAATATTCGTTGGAGAGTGACATTTGAAAAAAGGGTGAATTTTTAATTTCATAAATAATATCATTGACTTGTGCAAAGAAAAGTTAAGATTCTGTTAATATATGATTAAAATTTGTTTTTTAAATTAGTGGATACGTGTAATTATATTGGTAATTTCTCAAATAATTCTCAGCACGCACACACACACACACACACACACACACATATCATACACATACGCACAAACAAAAATACGCACGTATGCGTATGTGTATGTGTATAACCCCGTACAACCTGCTCCATAGTCGGATCATCGGCGACTAAACCGGTACCCCCACCAGGCTTGCCTGGTGAGGAGGGTGGCTAGACACCCAGCAGGACGAAAAACAAAACCTGTGAAAGGGCGGAGGAAGCTTCCCGCTCAACGGCCATCTAGCACATTAACGCGAGAGCACAGAAATACCTGGCCTGGTATCCAGGCGCGTAATAGTCTAAATAACCCCCACTGCCTTGTAGTTATCCTCTGGATAGGAAAAGGCTAAGGGAGAAAACCCTGACAGAAATCACGGCTTGGACTCCGTTAGGCAGTTCAGTGTGTAAAATACTAACTGGCAACTCCTGCAGCCAAACTGACGCCGAATGTAGTGGTTCACCATTCCTTCGGATCACGCCAGCAAGGCAGAGAGGGGGGCCCAGTCACTTGGGCAACCCAGGGCCTCCATACATCTTGCCCAGGCTCTTTTTTTTTTTGTGCCCTGGAGGGGAAACTCCTTCAACACTGTGCTGTGGCACAGCACGGGAGGTCAGCAGTTACCGGTTATAAGCCCTTTTCTCGTTTGGCGTAGAGTTGGGCGCCAGGGTCGACCTCCGTCGGTGGGAGAGATGTCTTCATCTCACTGGACAGCTACCGCCCGCCTCAAGCTGGGCAGCCCTCAGCCAATTAGGTGCTGTCCGCCCACAACCTGCCTGCTTCATTGGGTGCATGTAGCTAAGGGATTTATCCTAACAAGCGGGTTGCAAACATATGCACCAAACAAAACGAACAAAACTAAGACTCTTGCATTACGCCTCGAATGCTGGAATGTTAGGACAATAACACCCGGACAAACTGACAACGAAAAAGGGATAAAGAGATGCACGCAAAAACTGCAGTCATTAATAAAGAACTCTTGAAGAGACAAGTTGACATCTCTACTCAAGAAACCCGACTTCTCTCGTCAGGCTCATTGAAAGAAAGAGACTACACCTTTCTGGCAAGGGAAACCTCCTGGGGAAACCAGAGAGCATGGAGTTGGCTTTGCAGTCAGGAACACTTTACTGGGAGCAATAGTACCACCTACAGGTGGTTCAGAGAGAATTTTGACCCCGCCTGAACTCTTCGATAGGACCTGTCCACCTGGTTAGTGTATACGCCCCAACACTTAGCGCCCCTCAAGAAACAAAAAGACAATTTATGATGAGCTTGAGTTGATAAAAAACATCCCCAAACAAGATCAACTTTATCTTCTTGGTGACTTTAATGCAAGAGGGGGTCTGACCATGACTCCGGGCCATCTGCTTGTTATCATGGCATTGGTAGAAGGAATGAGAATGGACAACGTCTCCTTGAGTTCTGCACATACCACAAATCATGCATCACCAACTCATATTTTCAATCCAAACCGCGGCACAAAAGTTTCCTGGAGACACCCACGATCGGCCACGGGCACCAGTTGGACCTGATCATAACACGGCGCTCCAACCTCAAAAGTGGCCTCCAAACCCGTACCTTTCACAGCGCAGACTGTGACTCGGACCACTCCCTCGTCGGCGGGAGAGTGAAACTGCAAATGAAAAAAAAGGGCCACAGAGTCAAAAAATGGACGCCCGCGGGGGATAGTGCCAAAGCAGCTGACCCAACCAAAGCGGCGGCTTTCTCTGTGCCCGAGACGAGTCTCTCCACCACCGACCACAGGGGGGCTCTGCCCAGCAATAGGGGGAGGCCCGGACCACCATCCATAACACAGCCCGGGCAGTTTGGCAAAAGAGTACGTAGGGGTCAAAATGAGGGTTCGAAGCCAAGGACTGTAGGGACACCAATCTTGGAAGAAAAAAAAGAGAGCTTCCATTAATTACAAATCGGGGCCGAATGACAAGAATTTACATGCCCGGAGAGCGGCAAGGAAGAAGCGACAACGAACTGCACGTCGCGGGCGAACAGTTACTGGCGACAGCTTTGCAGCAGCATTCAAGCAGCTGCGGAGGCGGGGGAAGATCAAAGGCAGGTACGACGGCAAAAAAAGGCGCGGGGACCACACATCGCAAAAGCGCGCCGCGGAAAAGCAGCCGCAGGAGAAAGCAGAAAAAGAGCGAGCTAAACAACGGGATCGCGGGGAGAACAGGACGCAGAACGCGACGCCACCGGGGCTGAGGCAGCCCACGCAGGGAGAGCAACAACCAGGAGCAGAAGAGCAGATAAGAACCTACAACGGAAGAACGGGCAGGGCCCTTGACAGACTAAACGGGGGCAAAGCACCGGGAAGCGACGGAAGCACAGCGGAAATCCGAAAGGGGGAAGCCGGGGCGCCGAGAAAAACCACAAGCGCCTCGGCCGAGGCGGAGGGAAGGGGGGAGCCCACAAGACAGGAGGGAGGCCACCAGCGGAACACGGGAGAAGAACAAAGGAGACAGGAGCGATGCAAACGACCGGGGGATGGCGGGAACGCAGCAGGACAGGGAAACGCGGGGCTAGAGGGGCACGAAAGAGACGGCAGAGCCGCGCAGAAAAGACGGACCCGGAAGCACAGGCCGGGCAGAGGGAGGAAGGGCCACGACGGACAGGAGCGGCGGCGGAGGCAACGGCAGGAAAAGGGAGAGAACAGAGAAGACCACGCGAGAGCAGGGAGGGACCGCACAAAAAGCGGGCGACCGGGAAGCAGGAGGGGGCGCGGCCAGGGAAGAGAAGAAGAGGCAGGCCCCCCAAAAACGGCGCGCAGGCGGCGGCGGGCACACGGACAGGAAGGGCACCATCCAGGGGAGGGGGCCACCGCAGACCCGGGCAGCAGGCGGCGGGGGGCAAGCAGGGAGGGCGGGGGCCCCCACGGGGGGGAGCGGCGGGCCGCCGGCGGCGCCAGGCGGGGGGCAACAGGAAGGAGGGGACCGGCACACAAAGGAACAGAGGGAAAAGCGGGCAAAGCGCAGCCGCGAAAGCAAAACAAAGGGCAAAGCAAGGGGGCAGGCGGGACAGGCGAGGGGCGGAGGAGGCAGCAGGGGAGACACGCGCAGGAAGCAGCGGCAACACGCAGGGACCAGGCACCCAAAGCCGCCAGGACGGCAGCCGGACCAGGAGGAGAAAGAAAACGAAGACGAGGGGCAGGAACGGGAAAGCCGCCGCCAGCACCAGCACCAGCGACACCCGGGAAGCCGGAAAACACCGGCCGACCGGGGAGCCACCAGCACGACAACCGGCACGGGAGGCGGAACGCAGGGGCCGGAGCGGAAAAGCGGCCGCAACGGGGGAAAGCGCACACAAGAGGGGGGACAACAGCAAGCCACGAGGCCGGGACAAAGGGACAAGGGGAGTGCGGGCAGGGGCAGCAGCACCCGCCAGAGATGGAGGGGGGATGAAGGGAAACAGGGACCGGAGACGCCCACCAATAGCGGCGGCGAAAGACCGGCGACCGGCGCGGCCGGAGACGGGGGACGGGCAGCACCGGAGGGACAGGAGCACGAAACACAGCAGGCCGAGAGAGAGCGCAACGCCCCAGCCGGGACGCGCGACGGAGACAACGGCGGCGCCGAGGGGGGGGCAGGGACGCGGCGGAGGGAGGAGGGACGAAAGCCCGAAAGACAGCCGGGAGGGAGAGCGAACAGCGGGAAAAGACAGAAAAGGGGGCCCCCCCGGCCCCGACGGCGAGGCAAGGAGGGCGGCAAAAAGGAGCGCAGGGGGGGCACGGGCCCGCCAGCGGGGAAAAGGGGCGCAAGACCACCCGCGGGGCGGCAGAAGCGCCAGGAGAGGCCGAGACACGGGCAGAAGGCACCCGGGAGACACAGCAGGAGCGAAGAGGGCCCGGTAAAGAAAGCCAACGGCAACAAGCAGCGGAACAGCAGCAGCGACAGGGAACAACCGACAAGGCAAAAGCGGGGGGCGAGAAGGGGCTCAAAAAGGACGGCAGAGGCACAGGAGGCGCGGCAACGGCAGGTGCACGACAAAACGGGGAGCAGAGGCGGTGGAGACGGGAAGGGCCAAGTGAAGGAAGGAAGGGGAGGAGGGCAGACGCGGGCGGAGGGAAAGGCGGAAGGCGGGAGGAGAGGAGGGGGTCACGCGCTGGTGGGGGCGTAGGGGGCGGAGGGAGGGGAGGGCGGTCGGGGGCACGGGAAGGGAGGAAGGCGGGGAGGAGAGGAGGGGCGCCACGCGCGGGGGGCGGAGAAGAGGCGGAGGGGTGGGAGGAGGACGGGGGGGACGGAGGGAGGGGCAAAGGAAGAGAAGGGGGCGGGGAAAGAGGGCGGGGAGAAGAGGACGGGGGGAGGGATGGGGCGGGGATAGCAGAGAGAAGAGAGCGCGGAGGAGGCACAAGGCGGACGCCACAAAAGACTGCCGCGACGAGCAGAAAAACAGCAAAACGCAAGGCGGGCAAACAAGCGAAAAGGAACGCAAGGGACCCGCGCACCGAAGGGACCAAGGCGACGCAGGGCGGCGCAGAGGCGCGGAGGGAGGACGCGGGAGACGGACAAAGGGCCAGAGAGGGGGGAGAGGGGAGGGAGAAGAGGGCGGGCGAAAAGGGAAAGGTCGAGGGGGAAAGGCGGGGGGGCAGGTGGCCGGCCGGGGCGCCGAGGGAGGGGGGGAGGGAGGGTGGGACAGGGAGCGCGGGACACCAAAGGGGGCGGGAGACAGGGGCCGGAGGGCACGAACGCGAGCCCGGCAGGGGCAGGGGTGGGAGGGCGCGGGGAGGCGGGGGGTGGCCAACGGGGGAAGGTGGGGGGGGAAAAAGTTGGGCTAGGGGGCGGGGAGGGGAAAGGGGGGGGGGAAGAGAGGGAGAAAAGCGGGACCAAGGGGGGAGGGGACAAGGGGGGGAGGGGGGGGGGAACCAGAGGAGAGGGCGGGGCAGCCAGAAGCAAACCAAAACCGAAAGCAAGGAGGCACAGCGAGCGGGACAAACGCCGCGAAGAGCAGCAGCGGCAAAACAAAGAAAAAGAGAGACGACAAGGGCAGTAAAACCAGGGCAGAAACAAAAAGGAGAAACACGACCACCAAAAAAACCAAAACCAGACACAGGACAAAGAAAAGAGGCGACAGTACACAACACGAGCCACACAGAGAGGGAACGGGAAAGAAAGAGAGGGACAGGGCGCCAGAGGGGAGCGGGGAGCGAGAGATCTGACCCAACAAAGCTGCTGCCTTTCTCTGTGCCCTAGACGAGTCTCTCCACCACCTACCACAGTGTTGCTCTGCCCAGCAATATTGGGATGGCCTTCGGACCACCATCCATAACACAGCCCTGGCAGTTTTTGGAAAGAGTACGTAGGTCAAATGATTGGTTCGAAGCAATGACTGTATTGACACCAATCTTGGAAGAAAAAAATATAGCTTCCATTAATTACAAATCTGTGCCGAATGACAAGAATTTACATGCCTTAGAGCTTCAAGGAAGAAGCTACAACGAACTGCACGTCGCTGTGCTAACAGTTACTGGCTACAGCTTTGCAGCAGCATTCAATCAGCTGCTGAGTCTGGTAATATCAAAGGCATGTACGACGGCATAAAAAAAGGCGCTTGGACCATCACATCGCAAAATCGCTCCTCTGAAATCAGCCTCAGGAGAAATCATAAAAGATCGATCTAAACAACTTGATCGCTGGGTAGAACATTACTCAGAACTCTAACGCCAACCGTTTCTGATGCAGCTCTACGTCATGTAGAGCAACAACCAGTATCAGAAGAGCTAGATAAGGAACCTACAACTGAAGAACTTTGCATTGCCCTTGACAGACTAAACTGTGGCAAATCACCTGGAAGCGACGGAATTACAGCTGAAATCCTAAAGTGTGGGAAGCCTGTTCTAGAAAAACTTCACAAACTCCTCTGCCTATGCTGGAGCGAAGGGTTATCCCACAAGACATGAGGGATGCCACATCGTAACAATGTATAAGAACAAAGGAGAACAGGAGCGATTGCAATAATTACCGTGGTATTTCTTTACTCAGCATTACAGGTAAACTCTTTGCTAGAGTTGCACTAAATAGACTTCAGATCCTCGCAGAAAAGACTTACCCTGAATCACAGGCCGGTTTCAGAGTAGGAAGGTCCACTACTGACATGATTCTTCTCTCTGAGGCAACTTCAGGAGAAATGTAGAGAACAGAGAAGACCACTCTACGTAGCATTTATTGACCTCACAAAAGCTTTCGACCTTGTAAGCAGGAGTGGTCTCTTCCAGTTAATAGAAAGAATAGGCTGCCCCCCAAAACTTCTCCGCATTCTTCAGTTTTTTTCACACTGACATGAAAGGGCACCATCCAGTTTGATGGGTCCACCTCAGACCCTTTCAGCATTCGTCGTGGTGTCAAGCAGGGATGCGTGTTGGCCCCCACTCTGTTTGGGATCTTCTTTCCCTCCTTCTGCGCCAGGCTTTTGGTAAATCACAGAAGGAGTCTACTTCACACAAGGACAGATGGAAATCTGTTGAATCTCAGCCGTCTAAAAGCAAAACAAAGGTCAAGCAAATTTGTCATTCGGGACATGCTATTTGCTGATGATGCAGAGTGGTAGCACACTCTCAGGAGCAGCTGCAGCACTCATGGACCAGTTCACCCAAGCCTGCCAGGACTTCAGCCTGACCATTAGTATAAAGAAAACTAAGACGATGGGTCAGGGAACTGGAAATCCTCCTTCCATCACCATCACCATCAACACCCTGGAAGCCGTAAACACCTTCACCTACCTTGGATCCACCATCACTGACAACCTATCACTTGATGCTGAACTCAGTTGCCGGATCGGAAAAGCTGCCTCAACTTTTGGGAAGCTCACAACAAGAGTGTGGGACAACAGCAAGCTCACTATCCGTACAAAGGTACAAGTGTATAGGGCATGTGTCATCAGCACCCTCATGTATGGAAGTGAAACATGGACCTTATACTCCCACCAAGAGCGGGGCTAAATACCTTCTACCTTCGCTGCCTTAGACGTGTACTGGGCATCACCTGGAGGGACAGGATCACTAACACAGCAGTCCTAGAGAGAGCTCAACTCCCAGCCTGTACTCTCTACTGAGACAACGTCGTCTCCGATGGTTGGGTCATGTACGTCGGATGGATGATGGACGAATCCCGAAAGACATCCTGTATGGAGAGCTAACATCTGGTAAAAGACAGATTGGTCGCCCCCTACTGCGATTCAAGGATGTCTGCAAAAATGATCTCAGGTGCTTTGGCATTGTCCCTTCCAGCTGGGAAAATTTGGCTCAAGACCACCCTCGGTGGCGGCAGAATCTCCATAGAGGCCTGTACACGTCAGAATTCACCCTGATAACATCATGAAGCTAAGAGGTCCTTAAGAAAGCAACGGCAACAAAGCATCGGAACATATCATCTACAGGGACAACCTACAAATGCAAAATCTGTGGTCGAGAATGTTTCTCAAACATAGGACTTCATAGTCACAGGAGGCGCTGCAACTTCAGGGCACAAAAACTTTTATCATAGTCTTTTGAGACTGAATTGCCAATGAATGAATGAATGTGTATGATGTCATACGCGTGCGAGTGGAAATGCGTGAAGGCTGTGATGATATGATTGTGTCCACGCGCGTGTGTGCGTATTTTTTGTTTGTGCGTATGTATGTGATGTCGTGCGTGTGCACGTGGGAATGTATGAAGGCTGTGATGATATGATTGTCTCCACGCTCGTGTGTGCGTATGAATATGCGTATTTGTGTTTAGTATTCTTGGTTACGTATGTTATGTGCAAATTAATATAATGTGTCTTTTGAATATGCTGTTGATAATAATGACTGTGTTATTTATTGCGTTGTTATATCAGAGAGAAGATATCTCTTATGATTCACAATTCTTACTCACAAAATACTCCTCGCTAGCATAAAACATCAAAACTCAAGTCGGAGGCAACAAGCGGAAATGAACTCAATGGTACCCTATCACGAAGTGACCAATTCGACGCAGTCTGCGCATAGGCTCGGATTGAGTTAGCTTGATCTGTCAAGTTCCATATATGTGTGGATAGTGTTGTGTATGTAGAATATTTTCTGTTCGAAAATGAAAGTCTATGGTTGTAAATTCTTTGTTTCAGGGTTCCTTCCGTTGCTCCTATGTATTGTTTGATGGAGGTGTTTGTTTTCACAGTAGCTCTGTACACCAATTTTTCTGGAGACAGTTTCCTTGTAGAGGGCACGAACTCTTATCCCTGCAGTTGCATTGGTTGTTAGTTCGCGTGGTGTTCTGTTGGTTTTCCAACTTTTTAAGGTGTTTTTGTTAAAAATTTTGGCTAGTGGGCTGTGTATTGGAAAGTGTTTATTGATGAGTTTTAGAAAATCTTTACCAATGTTGGATGTTACACATTTGTTGTATGGTGGGTTGAACCAGATGATATTTCTTTGTCATCCATAATCAAACAAATACCGAAATCAATTAGTCGCAGGCTATCTGACAACTCCTCTAAGATCAGCATCTTCAACAAAAATAAAATATATACGACAATGCATTAAAAACCAGTGGTCATAAACAAAAATTAGAATACACACCACAAAAAACAAAACAAGACACAGACAAAGAAAATATTCTACATACACAACACTATCCACACATATATGGAACTTGAAAGATATGGACATTTCGCCAGATGTGAGCTGGGAGATTCTGAAAGTTGCACCCGCTTACAGCAAAACATCTAAAAGATGCCTTCTTTGTCTCCAAGAAAAACTTTCTATTATCACTCATCCATCACAACAGACCCTACTAAACAAAAAACGGAAATCCTATCGAAATGCCGACATGAAAATAAACACCTGCTATCACACTTCGATCCATATACATAACCACACACTACCTCTTCTACCCATTTATTATATATATATTATATATATATATATATATATATATATATATATATATACATATGCATGGCTCATCAGGAGAGAACTCTCCTGATGAGCCATGCAGTTGTAAACATCTTTTGTTTTTTCATTATATCATATTCATACTATCGGATTAATTTCCATTTTATTTTCATATATATATATATATAATAGTAATGTAATTAGTAAACACTACAACAGATCCGCCAAACTGTAAGTATCTTTCCTCTACCTATATACATTGTACAATAGGGACTAGCAAACAGAGGCTAAAATTCGTTTTTGACAAATTACTTTAGCCCCCTACAGAAATAATTTACTAAAAATCAGGGAATTATCAGATTTTATGAAATTTTCAGTGTTTATTTATCAATGAATGATCTTTATAATGCATTATTTATTTATTTCAAAACTTTCTCAACTTAATTTTGACCCCCCTTATGTTGGGGCGTAAATTTGCTTCAAGTTGGTCCTAACTTGATACTAATTACAGTATAAATAAAGAGATAAAAGACCGAAGTTATGAATAGAAACAAAAAAAATAATTTCGGTTGCGCTTCTATGAGAAAATAAGTATCGAAAATCGAAAATAAAAATGTAAAAAAAAAAAAATATAAATAATTTTTTAGGAGATTTTTTTTTACTCATTTCGATAATTATTTAATTGACTATTATCTTATTAAAAAAAATTATACATCGATATTTTTTCTGCGAAAATAGAATTTTTCTTCAAAATTTATTACTTCATGAGTATAAAGTAAGGTTTGCATTAAATAGATTTTATTTCTAGAAACTAAAAATATAACATTTTAAACTTAATATCAAGAGTCACATATTTAAAACAATTAAATTGATTTTCAATATAAAACCATAATGTTAGAAGATTAATTGTATGGAAGACAATTAAGACCAAATACATAAAACATAAAATATCTTCCTCTCTATTCAGGAAAGTTAATGTTTGTGTCAGTAATTTAACCGAAAGATTCAACATCTAATAAGTTAAGGTAAGTTCATTTCATTATTACTATTTTTAATTCAATTATTCCTTTTTAATTAAAATATTCAAATTCTAATTGATGTTTCTGACTTTTTTCTTTATTAAACAATTTTTTTTTTTTTTTACTAAAATAAAAAAGATTGGAATTGTCATGTCTAGCCGGAAAATATTATCATCTAAAATGTTTGTTTTTAATTTTTTTTTTTTCAATGGATTATTATCGATTGCACACCAATCTATCAGATGTANTTGTAAAAAAAAATTCTAAAAAGTTCTTTATTTTTCGAGTTCCCCGTCGTAAATATTGGAAACGCTACAAATTTTTTTTTTCCTTCCTTCAATGGATTATTATCGTTTACACACCAATCTATCAGATTTTTTTAAAATTCTTAAAAGTTCTTTACTTTTGAGTTTTTAGGGCTGCTCATTTTCCCGTACGTGGAAATTTTTTA
>CM042179.1:45146442-45163793 GCA_023376005.1 Doryteuthis pealeii
TGTGTGACGTATGTGATACAAACCTGTTCAATATCCACTGGGTGTGTCAAGTGTGGTTTTGTGGCTTACCTTTACTGTTATAAGGCTAGTATGAATCGATCCAACTCTGTCAATGCTGAAAATGCTGAAACAGTTTAATCTGTTGAGGAACACGAATGGTTAACATGTGCAAATAGACAGCCTCATGATGTCGCATGTGAAGGTTGATGTGCTGGTGCTTTCTTCTGAACCTCTCATCTTCATGGTGCTGCGTCAGGGTGACTTCAAACATGAGCAGTCCTCTACGGAGAGCCTGCCACCACTGAGGATGATCCTGAACCAAATAATGTGTGCAAAATTTAGGTCTATGTTAAATTAAGAATAAAGTTCTTGAATATTATTTGGTTTATTGTCTTTTTGAGTTTCATTATTTTTGTTGCTAAGTAGTTTTAGGTTTTGTTGATGAGTATTTTTTGTAAAAGGTGTAGCCACAGATAATCTTTAAAAACAGATCCAACAGCTTCTAGCAGTCGAGGCCAGAGTGGACCTGGGAGTTATGGCAACGAGGAGGTACATCCCACCCTCCACACTCTCAAAATCTGGTCCTTCATTATCAGATGTAGTTTTGTGTCATACTCAGCACCCCCCCTTTTTTTTGTAGGGGTGTCTTACCTCTCTGCATGGAAAACAATAAGTGAGTATATTCAAAGTGACAGTGACAAGTGAAAGTATGGAAGCGCATAGTGTAATGGTTAAAGTCATGGGAAATCCTGGACGTGGTAATTGCATTTCACTTAGCGCTGATACTCTTGGGAAAGATATGAATCCTACTCTCCCTCCAGCTATGGATAAATAGTAGGGCAGACTGGGCTCTTTAACCTTGGTTAGGCAACCTGTCTAGGAGAAGGAAAACTCTGAATTCAAACTTGTTGAACTCCATTTAAGAAAGTGACCTTGTGTCACATCCTGATCATGCGGAGGGGTTGGTAAATATATATATTCAAAGTGACAGTGCGATGAAATTGTTTGAGTTTTCAAAAATGTTTTTCACTACTTTCCAGAACACCAGAACTGGACCTTTACCATCAGATGCAGTTTTGTGTCATACCTGGTACACACCTTTTTTAGGAGGGGTGGGATTACCCCTCTTAGTGGGGAAACAGCAAATAAGAATATTCTAAATGACAGGGCGATGTAATTGTTTGAGTATCCGATTAGTCTTCTCCACTCTCTCAAAACTGGACCTTCAACATTAGATTGAGTTTTATATCATACCTGGGACACACCTATTTCTGTGGTGGGTGTGATTACCCCACTTTATGGGGAAACAGTGAGTATATTCTTAGTGACAGGTCAATGAAATTGTTTGAGTATCCAACTATGATTAAACATCAGATGCAGTTTTATATCTGGGACACCCCTTTTTTCGAGGGGGGGAGGGGTAAACGGATTTACCCCCCTTTATGGGGGAGACAGTAAGTACATTTCAAATGACATGGCAATGAAATTATTTGAGTATCCAACTAGGTTTCACCAATCTCTTCAAAACTGGACCTTTATCATTAGATGTAGTTTTATATCATACCTAGGACACCCCTTTTTTAAGGGGGTGGGTTGAATTACCCCCATTCACGGGGAAACAGTAAGCATATTTCAAATGACATGGCAATGAAATTATTTGAGTATCCAACTAGGCTTCACCAATCTCTTCAAAACTGGACCTTTATCATTAGATGCAGTTTTATATCATACCTAGGACACCCCTTTTTTAAGGGGGTGGGTGAATTACCCCCCTTCACGGGGAAACAGTAAGCATATTTCAAATGACATGGCAATGAAATATTTTGAGTATCAACTAGGCTTCACCAATCTCTTCAAAACTGGACCTTTATCATTAGATGCAGTTTTATATCATACCTAGGACACCCCTTTTTTAAGGGGTGGGTTGAATTACCCCCATTCACGGGGAAACAGTAAGCATATTTCAAATGACATGGCAATGAAATTATTTGAGTATCCAACTAGGTTTCACCAATCTCTTCAAAACTGGACCTTTATCATTAGATAGTTTTATATCATACCTAGGACACCCCTTTTTTAAGGGGTGGGTTGAATTACCCCCTTCACGGGGAAACAGTAAGCATATTTCAAATGACATGGCAATGAAATTATTTGAGTATCCAACTAGGCTTCACCAATCTCTTCAAAACTGGACCTTTATCATTAGATGCAGTTTTATATCATACCTAGGACACCCCTTTTTTAAGGGGTGGGTTGAATTACCCCCCTTCACGGGGAAACAGTAAGCATATTTCAAATGACATGGCAATGAAATTATTTGAGTATCAACTAGGCTTCACCAATCTCTTCAAAACTGGACCTTTATCATTAGATGCAGTTTTATATCATACCTAGGACACCCCTTTTTTAAGGGGGTGGGTTGAATTACCCCCTTCACGGGAAACAGTAAGCATATTTCAAATGACATGGCAATGAAATTATTTGAGTATCCAACTAGGCTTCACCAATCTCTTCAAAACTGGACCTTTATCATTAGATGCAGTTTTATATCATACCTAGGACACCCCTTTTTTAAGGGGGTGGGTTGAATTACCCCCCTTCACGGGGAAACAGTAAGCATATTTCAAATGACATGGCAATGAAATTATTTGAGTATCCAACTAGGCTTCACCAATCTCTTCAAAACTGGACCTTTATCATTAGATGTAGTTTTATATCATACCTAGGACACCCCTTTTTTAAGGGGTGGGTTGAATTACCCCCTTCACGGGGAAACAGTAAGCATATTTCAAATGACATGGCAATGAAATTATTTGAGTATCCAACTAGGCTTCACCAATCTCTTCAAAACTGGACCTTTATCATTAGATGCAGTTTTATATCATACCTAGGACACCCCTTTTTTAAGGGGGTGGGTTGAATTACCCCCATTCACGGGGAAACAGTAAGCATATTTCAAATGACATGGCAATGAAATTATTTGAGTATCCAACTAGGCTTCACCAATCTCTTCAAAACTGGACCTTTATCATTAGATGTAGTTTTATATCATACCTAGGACACCCCTTTTTTAAGGGAGTGGGTTGAATTACCCCCCTTCACGGGGAAACAGTAAGCATATTTCAAATGACATGGCAATGAAATTATTTGAGTATCCAACTAGGCTTCACCAATCTCTTCAAAACTGGACCTTTATCATTAGATGTAGTTTTATATCATACCTAGGACACCCCTTTTTTAAGGGGGTGGGTTGAATTAACCCCCTTCACGGGGAAACAGTAAGCATATTTCAAATGACATGGCAATGAAATTATTTGAGTATCCAACTAGGCTTCACCAATCTCTTCAAAACTGGACCTTTATCATTAGATGTAGTTTTATATCATACCTAGGACACCCCTTTTTAAGGGGTGGGTTGAATTACCCCCCTTCACGGGGAAACAGTAAGCATATTTCAAATGACATGGCAATGAAATTATTTGAGTATCCAACTAGGCTTCACCAATCTCTTCAAAACTGAACCTTTATCATTAGATGCAGTTTTATATCATACCTAGGACACCCCTTTTTTAAGGGGGTGGGTTGAATTACCCCCCTTCACGGGAAACAGTAAGCATATTTCAAATGACATGGCAATGAAATTATTTGAGTATCCAACTAGGCTTCACCAATCTCTTCAAAACTGGACCTTTATCATTAGATAGTTTTATATCATACCTAGGACACCCCTTTTTTAAGGGGGTGGGTTGAATTACCCCCCTTCACGGGGAAACAGTAAGCATATTTCAAATGACATGGCAATGAAATTATTTGAGTATCCAACTAGGCTTCACCAATCTCTTCAAAACTGGACCTTTATCATTAGATGCAGTTTTATATCATACCTAGGACACCCCTTTTTTAAGGGGTGGGTTGAATTACCCCCATTCACGGGGAAACAGTAAGCATATTTCAAATGACATGGCAATGAAATTATTTGAGTATCCAACTAGGCTTCACCAATCTCTTCAAAACTGGACCTTTATCATTAGATGTAGTTTTATATCATACCTAGGACACCCCTTTTTTAAGGGGTGGGTTGAATTACCCCCCTTCACGGGGAAACAGTAAGCATATTTCAAATGACATGGCAATGAAATTATTTGAGTATCCAACTAGGCTTCACCAATCTCTTCAAAACTGGACCTTTATCATTAGATGCAGTTTTATATCATACCTAGGACACCCCTTTTTTAAGGGGTGGGTTGAATTACCCCCTTCACGGGGAAACAGTAAGCATATTTCAAATGACATGGCAATGAAATTATTTGAGTATCCAACTAGGCTTCACCAATCTCTTCAAAACTGGACCTTTATCATTAGATGCAGTTTTATATCATACCTAGGACACCCCTTTTTTAAGGGGGTGGGTTGAATTACCCCCCTTCACGGGGAAACAGTAAGCATATTTCAAATGACATGGCAATGAAATTATTTGAGTATCCAACTAGGCTTCACCAATCTCTTCAAAACTGGACCTTTATCATTAGATGCAGTTTTATATCATACCTAGGACACCCCTTTTTTAAGGGGGTGGGTTGAATTACCCCCCTTCACGGGGAAACAGTAAGCATATTTCAAATGACATGGCAATGAAATTATTTGAGTATCCAACTAGGCTTCACCAATCTCTTCAAAACTGGACCTTTATCATTAGATGCAGTTTTATATCATACCTAGGACACCCCTTTTTTAAGGGGGTGGGTGGAATTACCCCCCTTCACGGGAAACAGTAAGCATATTCCAAATGACATGGTGAAGAAATTATTTGAGTATCCAACTAGGCTTTACCACTCTCTCTAAAACTGGACCTTTATCATTAGATGCAGTTTTATATCATACCTAGGACACCCCTTTTTTAAGGGGTGGGTTGAATTACCCCCCTTCACGGGGAAACAGTAAGCATATTCCAAATGACATGGTGAAGAAATTATTTGAGTATCCAACTAGGTTTTACCACTCTCTCTAAAACTGGACCTTTATCATTAGATGCAGTTTATATCATACCTAGGACACCCCTTTTTAAGGGTGGGTGGAATTACCCCCCTTCACGGGGAAACAGTAAGCATATTCCAAATGACATGGTGAAGAAATTATTTGAGTATCCAACTAGGCTTTTACCACTCTCTCTAAAACTGGACCTTTATCATTAGATGCAGTTTTATATCATACCTAGGACACCCCTTTTTTTAAGGGGTGGGTGGAATTACCCCCTTCACGGGGAAACAGTAAGCATATTCCAAATGACATGGTGAAGAAATTATTTGAGTATCCAACTAGGTTTACCACTCTCTCTAAAACTGGACCTTTATCATTAGATGCAGTTTTATATCATACCTAGGACACCCCTTTTTTAAGGGGGTGGGTGGAATTACCCCCCTTCACGGGAAACAGTAAGCATATTCCAAATGACATGGTGAAGAAATTATTTGAGTATCCAACTAGGCTTTTACCACTCTCTCTAAAACTGGACCTTTATCATTAGATGCAGTTTTATATCATACCTAGGACACCCCTTTTTTAAGGGGGTGGGTGGAATTACCCCCCTTCACGGGGAAACAGTAAGCATATTCCAAATGACATGGTGAAGAAATTATTTGAGTATCAACTAGGCTTTACCACTCTCTCTAAAACTGGACCTTTCATTAGATGCAGTTTTATATCATACCTAGGACACCCCTTTTTTAAGGGGTGGGTGGAATTACCCCCCTTCACGGGGAAACAGTAAGCATATTCCAAATGACATGGTGAAGAAATTATTTGAGTATCCAACTAGGCTTTTACCACTCTCTCTAAAACTGGACCTTTATCATTAGATGCAGTTTTATATCATACCTAGGACACCCCTTTTTTAAGGGGGTGGTGAATTACCCCCCTTCACGGGGAAACAGTAAGCATATTCCAAATGACATGGTGAAGAAATTATTTGAGTATCCAACTAGGCTTTACCACTCTCTCTAAAACTGGACCTTTATCATTAGATGCAGTTTTATATCATACCTAGGACACCCCTTTTTTAAGGGGTGGGTGGAATTACCCCCCTTACGGGGAAACAGTAAGCATATTCCAAATGACATGGTGAAGAAATTATTTGAGTATCCAACTAGGTTTTACCACTCTCTCTAAAACTGGACCTTTATCATTAGATGCAGTTTTATATCATACCTAGGACACCCCTTTTTTTGAGTAGTTGTCTCACCCTTCTACAGCATCCAATCTTCTGGAATCATGAAAACTTTGTTTTTATAACTAAAAAGATAACCTAACTATAGGTTTGTTTATATAGTAACAGGTGTAGACTAAGTATGTATTTGTTTTTATAGCAACCAGGATAAGTTAGGTACAGATTTGTTTACATAGCAATGGTTGTAGTATAACTACCTTATATTTGTTTATGTAATGACCATTTTGGGGGAGGCAATTCCATGCATCTTGCTTAAATAGGAACAAGAGAAGATAACTCATTTTTGCATTTACTTTTTTCTTTTTTTAATTATCTGTACGCATATAAAGGGCAGTTGGTGTCTATGTATGTATGTATGTATGTCTAGATGAAACTATGAAACTAAAACAATTAACGACAAAGTAAATAAAGAGCAGTTGGTGTCTATGTATGTATGTATGTATGTCTAGATGAAACTATGAAACTAAAACAATTAATAACAAAGTAAATTTGTATGTATGTATGTATGTCTCGATTAAAAATTTAAATTAAAAAAATTAACGACAAAGTAAATAAAGGGAAGTTGATATGTATGTATGTATGTCCGGATGAAACTATGGAAAAAAACATTCGACAACAAAGCAAATATACAAGATGTCAAAAAAGTATCAAGATTTTTTGTACTTTTTCACACACCTTGTATTCTGAAAAAAATAACATTCCATTCAGTATTATTTGTATTATTTGGACTATTGTCCTCATCTTCATTGTTATCTGTATAATGTTTTGGCCAATGTACCCTCTGGCTTTCTTCAGGTATTTCCTGTCAGACTCGGAAATCCAACAAGAAATTCCTGAAGAAGGTTGAACGGCACATCAGCCGAAACGTGGTACAGATAACAATGAAGATGAGCAAAATAGTCCGAATAATACAAATGATACTAATTACCAAGCCTCATCTCAAAAATTCTGAGAAACGTTCTATTCATTCTTTATTTCTGTCTTGGTAAATACAGCTTCAAACTTGGCACTTTTATGACATACACTGTATTCTGAAAAATAAGTAACATTCCATTCATTGTTCATTTCTATCTTGGTAAATACAGTTTCAAACTTGGCACTTTTTGAAACACTTTGTAATTTGAAAAAAATTAACGTTCCATTCATTGTTCATTTCTATCTTGGTAAATACAGCTTCAATCTCAATACCTTGTATGTATGCATTAAATATCACCAGTTTATTGCTTTTTGTGCAAAATTATGAAGATTTGATTTATATTCGAAGATATTTAAAAAATTAAAATATACATAGAAATAGCATTGAAATTCTATGTAAAAATGCCCAGGATTTGTAAATCTCAAAAATAAACAAATTAATTTACCAGACTTTTTTTTTTTGTTGTTTTTTTTTCTCCTCACATCTACTCAGTTGACACTGGGTAGCTGCTTCTCGTCCAAACAAAAGGATCTGTTACTGGATCATCATCATCATCATCATCATCATCATCATCATCATCATCATCTTTATTATGATTATCCATTTTATCCTTTTCTCATAGTCATCATCATCATCAATAGTATCTCTATTAATATATCTAGCAACAGAAAACACCCTCCGGGCGTCGTAAAAATTAATTTTTGATAGACATTGCCTGAGAGGGTGGGAGTTAAAAATTCAATGTCAGAGGGTTTGTATCATAAGTAAGACAAATCCTCATATTTATTAAAGGAGTAAAAAAATAGATAAAACAATTTGAAATGAAAACTGAGCTCCGTCCCTCTCAAATAAAATGTTGCGTTCATGTAATAATCAAACAATTATTTTGAATATTTTCCACATCAATTTTACACAAAATCGTAGGTATTTATTTAAATGTAAACTTTTTAGTTAACTTCTTGTTACTGTAAAAAAAAAATTAAAAAAAGGACGAGAGTAAAAAACAATTTTTAAAATTGTTTACTCAAATTTTGGGTGTATATAGTATAAGAATATTGTGACGTAATCTGTGACGTAGAGCTATGACATAGTTTTTGTTACAGACAGAAATACAGACAATCTCCATTATCAATAGATATTAATGATATTTCATCACCATTTGCATGATATCATTTTTATCATCAATGTTGTTTATCTATAGAATAATGAGAAATGAGTGCATATGTTTAGGCGTTATGCTGTCATCACTTCTGATAAATAATGGATTCTATTCTGTATTTTGATTATGGAGGAAAGAAAAGGGAAGAAAAAGAACATGCTATGTGTCAGAGGGGAAAAAGATAAACAAATATAATAAGAAAGAAAGGAAAGAAAGGAAAGAAAGAAAGAAAGAAAGTAAAGACAAGAAAGAAAGAAATAAAGAAAGAAAGAAAGAAATGGGAGGTAAAGAAAATAAAAAGGGAAGAAAGTAAGAAAAAGAAAAAAAAGGATGAAAGAAAGAAAGAAAGGGAAAATAAAGAAAGGAAAGAAAAGAAAGAAAGAAATCCTATGGATCCATTCAAGAGATCTGTCTGTCTCTCTCTGTCTCTCTCTGTCTCTGTCTATCTGTCTGTCAGTCTGTCTATCTCTCTCTCTCTCTCTCTCTCTCCCAATTCAACCAACATAAGTGTCATTACAGCATTTTAAACCCTATGGATCTATCCAACCGATTATCTTTCTCTCCTCTCTCTCTCTCTTTTTCTCTCTCTCTCTCTCTCACTGTTAATTTCTCTTCTCTTTCTTTCTTTCTTTCTTTCACTGTCATATCTCTCTCTCTCTCTCTCTCTCTCTCCCAATTCAACCAACATAAGTGTCATTACAGCATTTTAAACCCTATGGATCTATCCAACCGATTATCTTTCTCTCTCTCTCTCTCTCTCTTTTTCTCTCTCTCTCTTTCACTGTTAATTCTTTCTTTCTTTCACTGTCTCTCTTCTCTCTCTCTCTTTCCATTACAGCATTTTCTCTATCGATTATCTTCTCTCTCTCTCTCTCTCTCTTTCTCTCTCTCTCTCTTTCTGTTAATTTCTCTTTCTTTCTTTCTTTCTTCTTCTTTCACTGTCATATCATTTTCTTCTCTTTCTCTCTTTTCCCCCTCTCTCTTTTTCATCCTCTCTCTCTCTCTCTCTCTCTCTCCCAATTCAACCAACTCATTACAGCAACCCTATGGATTATCGATTATCTCTCTCTCTTTTTCTCTCTCTCTCTCTTTCACTGTTAATTTCTCTTTCTTTCTTTCTTTCTTTCTTTCACTGTCATATCATTTTCTTCTTTTCTTTCTCTCTTTCCCCCTCTCTCTTTTTCATCCTCTCTCTCTCTCTCTCTCTCTCTCCCAATTCAACAACATAAGTGTCATTACAGCATTTTAAACCCTATGGATCTATCCAACCGATTATCTTTCTCTTTGATATCTTTAACAGATTCTTCAGAGATTTCCAATGAAGTTGTTCGGACAAATTTCGGCTCACTTAAAAGCAGGAACTAAGTTGAAAATAAATACTCAAAATATCTACTTTGATACCTATCTTCTTCAAAGTCTTAAATTGGATGGGGGCGGGAAGGGCATCGAGGGGGGAAAGAATGAGATTTTATGAATGGATTCTCCAAACCATTCGGCACTAATTTTGTTTATAAAACTATCAATTTACAAATGGGTTCAATTTTTCACCTACAAATGAAATTTTTTTAGCAATAATTATCATGTTCTAACATTTCAAATTCATTATAATCATCATAATCAGTGCACACCTTTGCTTCGTTTTCATCATCATCATCATGATTTCCCCCATGTTTGTCATTATCATTATCATTATCATGTTACTGCTTTTTCATCATCATTACTATCATGTTTCACCTCCCCTTCCTCATCCTCCCTGTCCCTCTCCTCCTTCTCCTCCGCTTCCTTCGGCTTCTCCTTATCATCATCATCATCATCATATTATGTTCCTTACCTTCATTATTATCAGCATCATTCCATATCCTCCAACTAACCATCATCTTCATCATGTCCTTCGTTCATATCATCATCATCATCATCACCACTACCACCACCACCACCACCATCATCATCATCATGTTCTTTCTTTTCGTCATTTATTAGGGTTATGCTCCTTCTCTTCATCATCATCATCATCATCATCATCATCACCATCATTATGATCAAGAAGAAAAGGTTGGAAATTCATCATCATCATCATCATCATCATCTTGTTCTTTCTCTTCATCCTTTATCTATATTATGCTCCACTACATCCTCCTCCCTTTCCTCTTTCCTCTCCTTCACCTTCTCCTCCTGATCATCATCATTGTCGTCATCATCATCATCATCATCATCATCATCATCATCAAGAAGAAAAGGTTGGAAATTCATTCATCATCATCATCATCATCATCATCATCATCTTGTTCTTTCTCTTCATCCTTTATCTATATTATGCTCTACTACGTCCTCCTCTTCCCTTTCCTCCTCCTCCTCTTCATCATCATCATCATCATCATCAAGAAGAAAAGATTGGAAATTCAACATTATCATCTTGTTCCTTCTCTTCAACATTTATTAGGATTATGTTCTCCTACCCCCCCCTTTCTCCTAGCTTGCTAACCATTTCACCACGATGGCACACCTCAATAATACAGTTTTAATGATGTACATCACACACAATCGATTATATGGAAATCTGATCTCACTCATATGATAAAACAAAGATTCTTCCAAGGTGTACACATATCAGTGCTACTATATGGCTTCAACACTTGCTTAGAGAAAAAGCTAGATAGGAACAAAACAAGAATGCTGGATGCTGTCTTCAACAAATCCTGGAAGCAGCACCACACAAAAAATCACCACCGGAACAGCCACTTACCTCCTATCACACAAACCATCCAAGTAAGATGAACATTTCCCAAAGCCAAACATAACCCCAATCCGTACCATACCACAAGAAGGAGCAAGTATGGCAAGCCCTATGGTAAGATGTCTGGACCTACATTCACCTCCCAAAACCAAACATAACCCCATTCTGGTACCATACCACAAGAAGGAGCAAGTATGGCAAGCCCTATGGTAAGATGTCTGGACCTACATTCACCTCCCAAAACCAAACATAACCCCATTCTGGTACCATACCACAAGAAGGAGCAAGTATGGCAAGCCCTATGGTAAGATGTCTGGACCTACATTCACCTCCCAAAACCAAACATAACCCCATTCTGGTACCATACCACAAGAAGGAGCAAGTATGGCAAGCCCTATGGTAAGATGTCTGGACCTACATTCACCTCCCAAACCAAACATAACCCCATTCTGGTACCATACCACAAGAAGGAGCAAGTATGGCAAGCCCTATGGTAAGATGTCTGGACCTACATTCACCTCCCAAAACCAAACATAACCCCATTCTGGTACCATACCACAAGAAGGAGCAAGTATGGCAAGCCCTATGGTAAGATGTCTGGACCTACATTCACCTCCCAAAACCAAACATAACCCCATTCTGGTACCATACACAAGAAGGAGCAAGTATGGCAAGCCCTATGGTAAGATGTCTGGACCTACATTCACCTCCCAAAACCAAACATAACCCCATTCTGGTACCATACCACAAGAAGGAGCAAGTATGGCAAGCCTATGGTAAGATGTCTGGACCTACATTCACCTCCCAAAACCAACATAACCCCATTCTGGTACCATACCACAAGAAGGAGCAAGTATGGCAAGCCCTATGGTAAGATGTCTGGACCTACATTCACCTCCCAAAACCAAACATAACCCCATTCTGGTACCATACCACAAGAAGGAGCAAGTATGGCAAGCCCTATGGTAAGATGTCTGGACCTACATTCACCTCCCAAAAACCAAACATAACCCCATTCTGGTACCATACCACAAGAAGGAGCAAGTATGGCAAGCCCTATGGTAAGATGTCTGGACCTACATTCACCTCCCAAACCAAACATAACCCCATTCTGGTACCATACCACAAGAAGGAGCAAGTATGGCAAGCCCTATGGTAAGATGTCTGGACCTACATTCACCTCCCAAAACCAAACATAACCCCATTCTGGTACCATACCACAAGAAGGAGCAAGTATGGCAAGCCCTATGGTAAGATGTCTGGACCTACATTCACCTCCCAAAAACCAAACATAACCCCATTCTGGTACCATACCACAAGAAGGAGCAAGTATGGCAAGCCCTATGGTAAGATGTCTGGACCTACATTCACCTCCCAAAACCAAACATAACCCCATTCTGGTACCATACACAAGAAGGAGCAAGTATGGCAAGCCCTATGGTAAGATGTCTGGACCTACATTCACCTCCCAAAACCAAACATAACCCCATTCTGGTACCATACCACAAGAAGGAGCAAGTATGGCAAGCCCTATGGTAAGATGTCTGGACCTACATTCACCTCCCAAAACCAAACATAACCCCATTCTGGTACCATACCACAAGAAGGAGCAAGTATGGCAAGCCCTATGGTAAGATGTCTGGACCTACATTCACCTCCCAAAACCAAACATAACCCATTCTGGTACCATACCACAAGAAGGAGCAAGTATGGCAAGCCCTATGGTAAGATGTCTGGACCTACATTCACCTCCCAAAACCAAACATAACCCCATTCTGGTACCATACACAAGAAGGAGCAAGTATGGCAAGCCCTATGGTAAGATGTCTGGACCTACATTCACCTCCCAAACCAAACATAACCCCATTCTGGTACCATACACAAGAAGGAGCAAGTATGGCAAGCCCTATGGTAAGATGTCTGGACCTACATTCACCTCCCAAAAACCAAACATAACCCCATTCTGGTACCATACCACAAGAAGGAGCAAGTATGGCAAGCCCTATGGTAAGATGTCTGGACCTACATTCACCTCCCAAAAACCAAACATAACCCCATTCTGGTACCATACCACAAGAAGGAGCAAGTATGGCAAGCCCTATGGTAAGATGTCTGGACCTACATTCACCTCCCAAAGCCAAACATAACCCCATTCTGGTACCATACCACAAGAAGGAGCAAGTATGGCAAGCCCTATGGTAAGATGTCTGGACCTACATTCACCTCCCAAAACCAAACATAACCCCATTCTGGTACCATACCACAAGAAGGAGCAAGTATGGCAAGCCCTATGGTAAGATGTCTGGACCTACATTCACCTCCCCAAACCAAACATAACCCCATTCTGGTACCATACCACAAGAAGGAGCAAGTATGGCAAGCCCTATGGTAAGATGTCTGGACCTACATTCACCTCCCAAAACCAAACATAACCCCATTCTGGTACCATACCACAAGAAGGAGCAAGTATGGCAAGCCCTATGGTAAGATGTCTGGACCTACATTCACCTCCCAAAACCAAACATAACCCCATTCTGGTACCATACCACAAGAAGGAGCAAGTATGGCAAGCCCTATGGTAAGATGTCTGGACCTACATTCACCTCCCAAAAACCAAACATAACCCCATTCTGGTACCATACCACAAGAAGGAGCAAGTATGGCAAGCCCTATGGTAAGATGTCTGGACCTACATTCACCTCCCAAAACCAAACATAACCCCATTCTGGTACCATACCACAAGAAGGAGCAAGTATGGCAAGATGTCTGGACCTACATCACCTCCCAAACCAAACATAACCCCATTCTGGTACCATACACAAGAAGGAGTATGGCAAGCCCTATGGTAAGATGTCTGGACCTACATTCACCTCCCAAA
This sequence comes from Doryteuthis pealeii, assembly GCA_023376005.1. Taxonomy (NCBI): domain Eukaryota; kingdom Metazoa; phylum Mollusca; class Cephalopoda; order Myopsida; family Loliginidae; genus Doryteuthis; species Doryteuthis pealeii. Next base: position 45,160,353 of record CM042179.1, read on the forward strand.
ACCAAACATAACCCCATTCTGGTACCATACCACAAGAAGGAGCAAGTATGGCAAGCCCTATGGTAAGATGTCTGGACCTACATTCACCTCCCAAAACCAAACATAACCCCATTCTGGTACCATACCACAAGAAGGAGCAAGTATGGCAAGCCCTATGGTAAGATGTCTGGACCTACATTCACCTCCCAAAACCAAACATAACCCCATTCTGGTACCATACCACAAGAAGGAGCAAGTATGGCAAGCCCTATGGTAAGATGTCTGGACCTACATTCACCTCCCAAAGCCAAACATAACCCCATTCTGTACCATACCACAAGAAGGAGCAAGTATGGCAAGCCCTATGGTAAGATGTCTGGACCTACATTCACCTCCCAAAACCAACATAACCCCATTCTGGTACCATACCACAAGAAGGAGCAAGTATGGCAAGCCCTATGGTAAGATGTCTGGACCTACATTCACCTCCCAAAACCAAACATAACCCCATTCTGGTACCATACCACAAGAAGGAGCAAGTATGGCAAGCCCTATGGTAAGATGTCTGGACCTACATTCACCTCCCAAAACCAAACATAACCCCATTCTGGTACCATACCACAAGAAGGAGCAAGTATGGCAAGCCCTATGGTAAGATGTCTGGACCTACATTCACCTCCCAAAACCAAACATAACCCCATTCTGGTACCATACCACAAGAAGGAGCAAGTATGGCAAGCCCTATGGTAAGATGTCTGGACCTACATTCACCTCCCAAAACCAAACATAACCCCATTCTGGTACCATACCACAAGAAGGAGCAAGTATGCAAGCCCTATGGTAAGATGTCTGGACCTACATTCACCTCCCAAAACCAAACATAACCCCATTCTGGTACCATACCACAAGAAGGAGCAAGTATGCAAGCCCTATGGTAAGATGTCTGGACCTACATTCACCTCCCAAAACCAAAACATAACCCCATTCTGGTACCATACCACAAGAAGGAGCAAGTATGGCAAGCCCTATGGTAAGATGTCTGGACCTACATTCACCTCCCAAAACCAAACATAACCCCATTCTGGTACCATACCACAAGAAGGAGCAAGTATGGCAAGCCCTATGGTAAGATGTCTGGACCTACATTCACCTCCCAAAACCAAACATAACCCCATTCTGGTACCATACCACAAGAAGGAGCAAGTATGGCAAGCCCTATGGTAAGATGTCTGGACCTACATTCACCTCCCAAAACCAAACATAACCCCATTCTGGTACCATACCACAAGAAGGAGCAAGTATGGCAAGCCCTATGGTAAGATGTCTGGACCTACATTCACCTCCCAAAACCAAACATAACCCCATTCTGGTACCATACCACAAGAAGGAGCAAGTATGGCAAGCCCTATGGTAAGATGTCTGGACCTACATTCACCTCCCAAAACCAAACATAACCCCATTCTGGTACCATACCACAAGAAGGAGCAAGTATGGCAAGCCCTATGTAAGATGTCTGGACCTACATTCACCTCCCAAAACCAAACATAACCCCATTCTGGTACCATACCACAAGAAGGAGCAAGTATGGCAAGCCCTATGTAAGATGTCTGGACCTACATTCACCTCCCAAAACCAAACATAACCCCATTCTGGTACCATACCACAAGAAGGAGCAAGTATGGCAAGCCCTATGGTAAGATGTCTGGACCTACATTCACCTCCCAAAACCAAACATAACCCCATTCTGGTACCATACCACAAGAAGGAGCAAGTATGGCAAGCCCTATGGTAAGATGTCTGGACCTACATTCACCTCCCAAAACCAAACATAACCCCATTCTGGTACCATACCACAAGAAGGAGCAAGTATGGCAAGCCCTATGGTAAGATGTCAAAAGAGGCATAATGACTTGAGTACCAATAACAACTACTTATGACCTTCGTCACAGTGTGGGGTCATATTATGTATCTCAGGATGCCCCAACTATATTTACTTACATACAGTTACTATGAAATAATCAAAGATTCCTAGCAAAGTAAAAGTGGTTGATGATGCTCTACTCATTGATCAAAACAGAGATGAATTCACATGGACATACCAGTGTTGGCTGACCAGCTCTTTGCTGATTCTGGATGACGAGTGGAGGACCTGTCAGGAGCAAAGACCAATAGGGACAGGTGGTGAGAGAGCATCAAGTTTATACATGCTGTCAGTGTGACCTGATGATGATGACGATGACGATGATGATGAAGATGATGATGATGATCCTTATAGATGTTCCTTAAAGTACAACAGTTATCATCTTGCAACACCCTCTGGTTAAAAATGAGACTGTCCAAATCATCCAAGATGAAATGCAAAAATGTAAATCCTGATTATCTGCTGTTGCTTATCTGCTGAATTCCTATTTCTTATGAGTGTCGTCACCTCAGCTAAATAATGGACCTTTCCGTTTTTATCATAAAGAAAGAAAAGGGAAGAAAAAGGACATGCTACACAGAAAAATATAAGAAAGAAAGAAAGAGAGTAAGGAAAGATAGTAGAGGGGTGAGCGTGTGGAAGCGATAATGCTAATCTGTTTCAATTGAACATAATGAAAAGAAGTAAAGAAAGAATAAAAAGTGAGAGAGAGTTAAATCAAGATTATTATTTTTTTGGTTAGCTCAGTCGGTAGAGCGTTTGGCTAGAAACCACAAGGTTCCTAGTTCGATACAGGCCCTCGCCAACAGTGTATGAGTAGCACAGGGATCTGTGCGGTAAAGTAAGGATCTGATGGTAGGTATGGCGCTCCACCTCACATGCAAAAACACTCTCGTCTAGCGCTAATGAAAAGGGGATAGACACCCTCCCTGATTTGTTGATACCGACTTTAGGCCACCCTGACGACGACTACATACTGAACTATTTTGGCAATGGCTCTTAAGTAAACATATTAAATGTTGTAATAATTAAATTATTATTATCTGCGTTATTCGGACTATTGTCCCCATCTTCATTGTTATTTGTACAACGTTTCGGCCGATATACCCTCCGGCCTTCTTTCAGGTATTTCTTGTCGGACTCGGGAACCTTCTCGGACTCGGGAACTTTCTTTTCGAATTCGGGAACTTTCTTGTCGTATTCGGGAGCCATCGCGGAACTTTGAACCTAACCCTTTATTCAGTCCACGAGGGTATCCGGTTCTCATTCCTCTAACCAATTGGACACATGGCCGAGTGGATAAGGCAGTTAGGTTAAAAGACAGTTCTAAGTGACAGTTATCTCTGGAACCCGAGTTCAATCCTGAGTGAAAGCAGTTAGAAAAATAATTAATTAACACAACTCCTACCCCAGCTATTGTTTGTTTATCTATCTATTCTATCTATCTATACAAACAACAAAACGCAAACAAATAAAAAAGCCTCTGGAAATATTAACCAATGATATAAACAAGGAAGCCAAAAGAAATAATCTCTTGTGGG
>CM042179.1:45163893-45191393 GCA_023376005.1 Doryteuthis pealeii
AGTTAACAGGGTACTACCACCAAGAGCAGAGTGGAACCGGGAGTAATGGAAAATTGAGGGATACTCCACATTCTCCCCCGATATATAAAAACGGGTGACACCATCATCAGAGGGTAGTCCTATATTAGAGATACAAGTCAGCGTATTCGGAAAGGGGCCCGGAAAAAACAGGGCGGAATAAAATGTGAGTTCGCCAAATAAAAGAGTAAACCCTCAATTGGCTACAGTTTACCCCTGCTTCCCGATCGGCCTCGGGAATTGTAATTGCAATCAGACTTGTTTCCACCCAGCAAGGTCGGCCTACGCCAATGGAGATCGAGGAATTAAGATGTAAGTTGATAGGACACAGGAAAATGCCATAGTTAATGAGTTACAAACTGCAACAGAACTATTTCTAAGCAAATCTAACCAACGGTCATTTTAGCAGCCGATTATTTGTGAGAACACAGCTAACATGGGAAAATCCAAGAAAAAAAGAAAGACAATTACAAAGTTAAAGGATTTATTGCCGTCCCCAAATCCCATATCGAATTTCGTATGGCAAAATCAATAAAACGGATATTTTAATATTTCTCCCATCTTTTAATAATTAAAAAATTTAATTATTCTAAAACATTGTTAATGAGCATTCGCTAAAAACCACAACCTTTTGGCACTGTTTGCAGCAATTTCTTTCGAGTTCAAGAGTTTCAATTGTGTAGAATACTGTTGGCTTGCCAAAGTACATATCTCTTATTTGATTATCATCATCCAAAATGATAATATAATCAGCGTTTCGCTAATTAATAAATTGATTAGCGACTAATTAACTTTAATCCAAGTGATTCAGTGGATTTGATATTAATTAGGAATTACTCCAAACTAACGCAAACAGCACAGTCGTGGCAGTTTACAAAGTGCGTTTAAAAATATTTGAGACCGAAGCTGTATTTATTTTTTCAAAATTGAAAATGAGCCAAGGATTAAAACGTTAAATTATTTTTCAAATTAGGCTTCTTTTTAAAAACATCGACTTTATTATAATATTTCAAATTCAAATTAGCCTAAGTATTCTTTAGATATACTTATTTGATTATAATAATAACTTAATTTTTACAGTTACATATTAGTTAAGTATCACTTTTTTTATTATCTTCTTTACACGTTTTTGTTCAAACATTCCTCCTCTTTCTCGTTCACTTCTTCCTATGAAAGATTCTTTTCTTGCCAGCTTTTTAACTATTAATTCGTCCTTTCCTTTGTGTCCATTTCGCCACTCTGTCTCTTTCTCTTGTTGAGATTCTTGATCCATTGTCCGGGCAAAGCGGGCGTGGGTCCAGTTATGGGGTTTGGATAAAAGAAGTATTTCCCGATCGATATTAGATTCTCATTAGTGCATAAACCAGGCTAGGGGGACAACAACCGTAGGCTACTTTTAGGAGGAAAAAGCCCTCTTACTCGACCCAATAAAGAATAACCGATCTTTAAGGCAATGTGGCTACACTAGGGAAAAATCGGTCATTGTCCACTTAACCTTGATTACACGGGTAACAGAATACTGCTCATCTAAGATAACAAAGAAATTTCTGGAACACCCTAAACAAAACAGTTGTAGTATATCTTATTTAATTTTTCTAAGTTTTTTCCATTCGCTTGAGTATTACCGCGGCTACTATTTAAAACCAGGGAATAATCATTTGCCAACGTTTATATTTAATCCGACCATCACTCAAGTCAGGAAAAATTGTTGTTTATTCCGAAAGGAATATTATTCAAAATAAAAATGAAAAAAGTCTTTGTTTGGGTCCTTCAATTGCTTTTCTTTTTCCTTTTAGACTGACGTCCACTTTTGTGGCGTTTGAAAAAATTTAAATTATGAATAAAATAAATTAAACCACCATATATATATATATATTATATATATATATATATATATTGATGTTGTTTTTAAGTCCACTTATCTTCTTTTTGTCTTTATATCTGATTTGAGTCTTCTTTCCCTTTAATATATATATATATATGTGTGTGTGTGTGTGTGATGGTATATCTATAGAATATTTATGGAAAAATAACTTGCGTATGAGTAGCACAAGGATTATGTGCGGTAAAGGAAGGAGCTTGTGGAGGAGTTGGCGCTCCACCTCAGACCGCTTAAAACAATCTCCTTGGTCTAGCACTTAGTTAAAAATGGGGTTAGACTCCTCGCTGACTGGCTGATACCGAACTTAGGCAACCCCGACTTTACTTAACTTTGTGTTTGTATATTAATGTCGTTGGGGTTGGGGCCTAAAGTCGGTTAGCAAAGCCAGGTCAGCGAAGGGAGGTCTAATCCCCTTTCAAATAGCACTAGACCCGAGTAGATTGCTTTAGGCGTCTGAGGTTGGAGCACCACACCTACCATCAGCTCTTACTTTACCACACATACCCCTATGCTAACTCATACCGCTATCGAACTAGAACCTTTGTGTTCTAGCCGAACGCTCTTACCGACTGAGCTAAACCCGGCCCTTTGTTATATTTAACCGCTTCTAATTTATTGGATGGAGCCGATGGTAACAACGCACCATTAATTCAATAAACATTTAACTTGCGTACAAAAACGTTCCTTAGAAAACGTGAACGAAAGTGGATTATAACACTTTCTTGCCTCGGATGTGAACGGAGGGGGACTATTGCAAAAGCACCATTTTGTTGGTGGTGGCGTAAGGTTTGTTCTTGGTCTGGTTAGGAGATTTTTCAAAATTGCATTTTGACCGAATGGAATCGTAGTTGTTTATTATACTTGTGTAATATCGTTTAGAGTTTACAGATGCTTGTCTTGCTTTGAACAGAGATTTAGAGTTTTGCTAGTTCTTTTTTCTCTGGCTCTTTCCGACTCCATTCTCATTGGAGAGATCACCCATTGGTTGAAGTTTTATTTAAATGTAAATATGACTTTTTCTATTTTTTAATCAGATATGATAGAATTATTTCTCCATTTTTCTTCTTTTTGCTTTGTATTCCATTTGATTCGTGACCATTTAATTGCTATTTTGAATTCTTCTGATGGAGTTGAATAGTCATAAAACGTTTCTGAATGAATAAAGAAATAACAAAACTACAATTGTTTATGCCTATTTTTTAAATCCTTATTTTCTTTAGTGATTTTCTGTTTGTTGATTTATAAACTGTGATAGTTGGTTTTAAAAACACATATTAATTTAAATGCCAATCTGTCATCAAATCCAGTCCTCCGCCATATATTTTTGATGAGCGTACATATCCACGCACATTGCAATACTGAGTGATAGACAGTGTTGAATGATTGTTTTGGTTTGGTTGGTTGGTTGGGTTTTTTTACGGCATGTATAAACCCATTGGATTATACTTTATGCCGAATACGTTTTGTTTATTATTCTTTGTAAGGTACAGCTTGCACGTATGACAAACCACCTGGCATATCATTTCCAGATCTTGTGATAGAGGTTTAGTTTATTTTAAATCAAGGTTTTTCTGTTGAGGATTTGAACATCAAGAGAGTAGTTGGGTGATTTCTGTAGGTCTTATGAACTACCATTCCTTGATAGGAGGGCCGGTCTCTTTTCAAACATTCTAATATGCTCTTTGAGATCTAATTTTTTTCCCAAATAGTTTTTTCCATGGCTGTTAACATTGTTTTGAACACTTTCTTTCGATTGTGGAGAGGGTGTGCATTTAGTCAGAATATGTTTTATTGTATTAAACAGTTTCCACATTGAAAGATTTAGTGAGAATTCTTCCTTTTAGAATGAAAGGAGTGGGTTTAATCTATGTGTGGCTAATGCGTTAGCTGGGTAATAGTTTTGGTTTATTATTCTTCTGGTATTACATTAAGCATAAAGGTTGTCCTTTCTTTTTAAAGGCTGGGCTGAATTCGTAGAGTTATTGTGGGGATTTTTCATCCAAGTTTCTACTCAATTTGTTTGTTAATTATTTTGCTTGATTTTTTGGTTAAGATCGCTGTAGGTATTTGGAGGTTGTTGTTTGATATAATGTTCAAAGTGCAGATTTAGCTTAATGAATTTTCTTGCTTTACATTCCCTGGATTTCTATATGGCTTGGTATCCAGACAGGGAATTATCCACTTTTTTGCAATGGCTAATTGGAGTTACGTTTGTTATAAGTTTTTAGATATAGAGTTTATGCCAGTTTTCTACTTCTTATAGATTTGTAAGAAACAAGGAAATGGAGTCATGAATGATAAAATGGTTGCTAGTGAGGACGATTGTTAAGTTGCCAGATTATTTTGCACTGGTTTTCGGCGGTAATTATGGAGGGCTTTCTTGGAAGGCATTTTCTTGTTTTTTGTTGTTGAAAACTTGGCTTCCCACATCCGGTTCTATTGGCTGTCTTTTGGAAGCCATCTGTTATAAATACTGTGAGTAGTTAGGATATTATCCTGAATGTTGTGGAAGGTTCTTCGTTGATGGGATTAAGGGCGAGTATTCATTTTTAGTGGAGCTTGCTTTAGATTCAAGGATCCACTACTGGCTGTATTAAGAAAACCAGCGTGTTTGAGGGCTTAGTCTGTTACGGTTATCATGGATTGTTTGTTAGTGAGATGTCTGCATCTTCCCAGTATGGGTTTCATGCAGAATCCAAACGTTTTCATGGGCCTTTTTTTTATTTTTGGTTTAAATAGGGTTTGCTGTTTGGGAGCTTTGAAAATGCAGCATTGAGTCGGATTGGGTTGGAAGTGATTTGATTTTTAGCTTAGGAATTGTAGGACCTAATTTTAAATTAAGTTTAGGGTGTTCATAATTTTCGGAGTAAAGGCCTTCCATTCGGGGGATGTCTAAAAGCCCCCAAGATGAATTTGAGGTTCTTCAATTCCTTTCATGTGGACTGTATTTATGATTATTTGAGATTTTCTGGGTTGCTCCATTATATGTAGCAGCCATAGTCTATTTTTTTGAGCGGATTGAGGTTCTATATAATTTTAGTAGATTTGCGTTTGCACCCCAGACTTGTGTGCTATTACACAGAGGAGTGTTCATTTGCTTTGCTATATTTATCTCTTTAAATATTTTTAAGTGAGGGATGAATATTGTTGCTTCTTTTAGATAAATATATATATATACCACACACACACACAATATATATTGAAAATTTTTTTATTATAAAAAGATGAATAAATTTTTATTTCTGAATTATTATCTAGTACGGTGAAATTTTGTAAAATAGTATTTATATATGAGTTATATACATTAATAACAAATGAGATACTATTAGATATTGTTTATTACAAATCTCTATAAAAGCGTTTAAAATTATACAACCAACACATAAAATGGAGTAGCAATACAAATACAAAGCATTCTCCTTATGTAATATTCATGCAATATTTTTTGTTAGGAGAAATGTTGAGATTTCATCTTTGCCTCTAAAAGAACAAATTAACTTGTTAGGATGTACTCATTCTTTTTGAACAATGCTACATTTTCCGGCATATAATATATATTAATATATATATAATTATATATATATATATATATATATATATTGTGTGTATGTGTTGTGTATGTGTGTTGTGTATGTGTGTGGTTTAAAAATATATACATAAAATTAAACACTTCGTATTTGTATAAAATGCCACATTGGGAGGTGACAACATATTCTATTTAGGGAAATTACATGTAAAGTGTCTTTTTGACTAAACATCAAAACAACTGTATAGCTTGTTCTGCGTTTAATTTCTGAACATTGTTTGCTTAACTGATCTTCAATACCTTCTTTAGTATTCTCTAAGATTTTTGACACGTTAAGTGCACTAAAAACTGCCCATAAAACCAATTTAAAACAGGTAAAAGTATTTTAACAATTAACAGCGCTATTCAAGATTTTAACTCACATTTGGAAATCTATTGAAACTTATGCTTTTGAGTAACGTTTATCGTTGTTAGGATATAGAATTCAACCGTTCCGATTTCAAATCCTGGACGAAGTTGTTTGCGTTTCAGTTTCTTGCTAATGCCCATACGAAAATCATGGAATCCATTATTTCCCCCCTTCCCAGTTATTGGTTAAGTAGTTAGGAGAGACTGTTTCTTACCTTTGTATGTCAAGCAATCAGGAGAAAGTAAACCCTGAATTCCATACCCCAAATAACAATTTAAACTCCGCTTAAAAAAATTTGACTTTTTGTGTCACATCCTTCCGTAGTGGAGGGTGGACTTACATCAAATCCATTAGGGAATTATTTAACACCTTAAAACTCAAAATTTTTTACATGATGACCCATTGTAGGCCAAAATTTTCATTTTCCATTCACCTTCCAAATAAATTATAGAATAATTTCTGACAATTTTTTTCTCACTGGGGGATGTCATTAATGAGAGGGATTTCGAATTTTTAAAAATGTTTTCGATTTTTAAGATAAACCACTTTTTACTAAAATACATTAAGTCTTATAATAAATTGACTAGTGAATGATATAATACAACACAAAAAACAGCAAGATACATGACAATACTGAAAATAATTACCAGGGAAGATCCAGATCCTTTCACCAGAGCAGCATTTTTCGAAAATTAATTATTTAATTTTAATTTTTTATTTCATTTAAAAATCTGATACCATGGATAAAATTAAATTTCATGTATTGTATTTCTAATTTTATTGATTTCATTATTTTTTATTTCAAATCGATATTTTTATTCGTATTATTGAATTTATTTTTTCTAAAGAAAATCTCATAAAATCCTGAATTTCTAAAAAATATCCCTTTGTATAATATATAAAACATGTATATTTTTTAAAATTCCGTATATTTTTTAAAATACTGATTTTTAAAATATAATTCTTTAAATTTTAAAATATAATTCCTTTAAATTTTTAAAAATATAAATTCCTTTAAATTCATTTTTTTTTGTGAAAAGGTGATTGATAAAAAGTTAAAGACGCCAGAAAGATCCGGATCTTTTCGGTAAGAATCAATTTGTTGATTTAAATGACCTGCATGTTTTCAACGGTCGGTATATGAACGGCATATCACACGCAAGCAAGCATTCTGTAGGTGTATGATATCTAATAATGAATGCACATAATTCAACAATTTTTTCTACCTGTTAGGAATATATTGTAAATGACAACTAGTAAATTTGCCCCCAATGGAATTCACCCTGTCGAAATTTTATTCTCCCACAGAGGCCTATATAGACCACTTTCAGAAGCCCTGTCTTAAACAGTCAAGTCTTCGGTTAGTACAGACTTTTAAAAATGAATTAACTAAATCCTGCATCATTCGAGATATTGCTTTATATTAAGGACCTATTATAAGATCTTTAACAGTGCGATTTTGAACGGTCCAAGGAATGGCGATAAAACTTCATTATTTAAGTTATTATTATTTGACCGTCAACAGTGCTATTTTGAACAGTATAAAATATTGGAACAAAACTGCACTACTCAAAGTATCACTTTATACGTTGAACAATGCGATTTTGAACAGTTGCGGTTTTTGGAAACAAATCAAACCAAGGATATTGTTGTATATAATACAGCAATACCGTTGGTTTGGAAGGTTTTAGATTTGTAGTTTTCATTGTTTTCGGCTTCGACGGATTTCACGCCTGGTGCTTAAACCAGAAATCGTTATCTGTACACTGCAGTCGCGTATTTATTAAAAAGATGAACCAAGTAAACATACCCAGCTAAGTGTGAAGAAAGAACAGGAAATCAATTCATTTATTTTGCCTTATTGCCATAACATTTAAGCGATTTGTACTTGGCTGTTCAGTGGCCATCGTTATGTCCATTCTATATATGAGTAATTTGATAGATATAAAAATGCCTCGTTATAGATAGAAACAAATTATCGTCAACAATTATAATGCAGACAGGAAGTGTTATAATCGTCGGGTGGTCCTAGAAATAATAAATGAAGACGGATTTATAAGAATATACTCTTTATTTAGCTAAACTAGTTCTAAAAAGTCACCAAAATTAATTTAAAACAATATATTTTCTGATAATAACTAAACATTCTCCCCTCTTTTCATATAAATGTCCGTTATTTTTATCTTACTCACTTGAACTATAGATATATATTCGTAAGTTGCTCGCGTCACAAGGGTTATTTCCCTTGTACCTACCTTCGCCATGTGGTCGTAACAATCAGTTGTTACGACCACCTGGTGAACCAACCACTAACTGCTCTTCTTTTTTATATATGGACATTTTACGTGGTTTTAACGGTTAGCAAGGTAGATTTCAAAGCCATTTTAGTGAGCTAAGTTCTCACTGTCCAATACTTCTGGCATCTAATCTGAGCTTAGTAAATAACTCTATACAAAGTGGGCGCGTCACGTGTTGTTAATTGTTAGCTAAGTAGATTTGCAGTCCATTGTTAATGAATTCCATTCTTATTGGGTGTATGATACCTCTGCTTTGGGCTAACAACTAAACTAAAATTAGTAAAACACTACAATGCCTCTTATGTTAGAAAGGTGTGTTTAAAAGTATCGATACTGAAGCTGTACTTACCAAGACAAATGAATAATGATGAAAACCTTAATTGACTTGAAAAATACTTCACGTTGTCATTCAAGAGTGCCAAATCCTTTAGAATAAGTGTCATCATTAATCGAAACAACCTGTTGAAAACTCATCTGTTTTCATATAGTGTGCATTTGAAAACCCATTACTTTTAAGGTCCCTCCCCGCCCTCAATTCTCCCTTGCATTTTGTTTTACCTTATAATATTTACATTTTATACTTATGTATTTTTTTTTCTTGACCTATATTGCGATTTGGTTTTTAAAAATCTAAATATATCTTTTTTTAAATTGTTGATTCTCATATTGTATTCATTTCTATACCTTGGTCTCCTTAAGAGGTAACTATAGTCTGAAATATGAGCTGATCCTTTGAGGTGTCTTTTTTCACCAATATTCTTTTATATCTATTATCTTTAACTTCATCCCATAAGGCCAGATGGTTTCACTTTTAGTTTCCATATATTTTCAAGCTATTATCGATTTTTGTACTTTCCCTCCTACCACTGGCTTCACGATGTTTCTCTAGTCTTACTTTTAGTGGAGAACATCTTTTCTACTTTGTATACTTTGCCAACAGTGCATGGGATGAAATACATACAATTCTTGGTCATGTAGTATTCTATTGAGGGCTTGACTAGGAAGAGATGTTTAAGAAGGGTCGAGTTACTCCTGAATATTATCCTGATGAGTATATAACAATAAAGATGAGGAAAACAGTTCGAAAAATTCAAATAATACAAATTATCGATCCCTCATCTCAAAATTCAGACAATAATATTTTTTGGCTTGAAAATCCGATCTCACTGACAAGTTAAAGCGACAATACTCCAGGCTGTGTTTAATCAGTGCTGCTGTATGGCTGCAAACACTTGGACCCTGACGAAGCGCCTTGATAATAAGTAGGATTTTGACCTGCACAAGAATGCTGGCTGCGGTCTTGAAACAAGTCATGGAAATAGGGCCCCACAAGAAAGTAGCTGTACGGCCACCTGTCACCCTATCTCACAAACTATCCGAGTGAGACATGCTGGAGAAGAAAGGTCGAACTCATAAGCGACGTTCTCCTGTGGAAGCCAACACATGGACATGCTAATGTGGGCCATTCACCGGGGACCTACATTGACCAACTCTGCGAAGATGCTGGATGCTGGCGCAGAGGACCTCTCTGAGACAATGAATGATAGAGAAGGTTGACGAAAGATTGTCATGGGATATCCGTACTGATTGTGCGACATGAGATGATGATGATGATGGATGATGATGATGAATTATTTATTAAGATTTGGCACAAGGTCTAATGTTCTGGGAACCAAGCTCACTCGTAATGAATTTTTAATTCTGCTCACTAACAATTTCACCATACTTGGTCCCCAGCTAATACCCTTACTATTAATTTAAATTTGTTTTTGTGTTGTGCATTTCATTTATCTCAGCTAAAAGTTAATTGCAGATCAAAAAGAAGAAGAAAACAAGAAAAGAAAACATCTTGACATTTACGATGCCCAAGTTTTGTTTAGAAGGGGCAGAGCGAGTGTTGTGTGATATATATATATATATATATATATATATATATATATATATATAATATATATAGAGAGAGAAGAGAGAGAGAGATTATTGATCCAGTTGTTTCCGAACTTGGGACTAAATATAGAAATTGGTAAATACTTGAAACACATAAAACTCCCTATACTATTTCTCTGATTTTTTCTGTTTCTCCATGCAGGCTTTTTGGTTTCTTCTCTCTCTTCCTCTTCCCTTCCCCCCTCTCTCTCTCTCTCTCTCTATTTATATATATATATATATATATATATATATATATATATATATACATACTAGCTAAAGTACACGGTCCATGACGGGATTAAAGAAAAAATAGGAACACCAAAGAGTGAGTGGCGAGAAAATAAGAGATAGGTATACCCAATTTTGGTTCATTTTTTTTAATATCTCATAAAAAGAATAGGGGATGGGGGTAGACCTCAAAAAAAATATTTCCCTAATATATTTTCGTGAAAATCGGACCATTAATTTGATTCTCATAGTATATTTTTAAAAATCCTCTTGTCGTAAAGTTGTTTTGGCTACGTAAAATTTCAGTTGATTTAACGGCTTGCAAAAATGAAAACATGTTTTTTCATTCATAATTTTCATTTATTTCCGTTAGCTGAAAATTTTTAAAAAAATCATCAGTAGTTTGTTTAATGTACTTCTTCAAACTGAAAATTTTTAAAGATAATATTTAATTTTTTATGCAAGTTTCATTGTGTTAAATATAGGGGTGGGGTAAATTTCACAGGGAAAATGGTGGTAACTAATAAGAGATAATTATTTGAATCAAAATTTTAAAAAAATCTCCGAAAATTTGTCTAATGAATAAACGGTCGAAATAAATGTTATATTCGAGGACGATACTAATATGAATGAATTAAAAGTGATTCCTAAAGTTTTTTTAAAAAATATTTTATAAATTGATTAAAAGAAATCTCGTGGATAAGGGCTGAACTTGAAAAACGGTCCGAAAATTAGGGGTGACCAAAAAAAAACAAAAAAAAAAACAGAACCAAATTATTTATTTATTTTCCCATTAAACTAACCCTAAACCCCAACCCTAACCTAAACCCTCCTAGTTAAAATTAGGTTTCATTACAAAAGAACATGGTTTAATAATCGTTTACAGATCTATTACTATTGAATAGCGAGTTCGGTCCTCGCAGGATGACCCATAAAAATCACCAAATAAAAACGATCTTAATTTAATTCTACCTGGTGGGAGGTCAGGGAATTTTCTTTTCGTCAGATTTGAGGGGAAGACATCATATGGCTAAACTTGCAAATCGGTCGAAAAATGAAAACATATTACAGCCGGGTTAGCTCAGTCGGTAGAGCGTTCGGCTAGAAACCACAAGGTTCCTAGTTCGATACCGGCCCTCGCCAACTCAGCGTATGAGTAGCACAGGGATCTGTGCGGTAAAGTAAGGAGCTGATGGCGCTCCACCTCAGATGCAAAAACAATCTCCTTGGTCTAGCGCTAAAGGGGATAGACTCCCTCGCTGACTGGCTGATACCGACATTAGGCCGCCCCGACGACTTTACTTACTTACAGGTGACTTAGAATAAACAGAACCCAAATTATTTATTTTCCCATTAAACTAACCCTAAACTCCACCTCTAACCCTAACCCTAACCCCTGTTAAAATTAACAGTTTTATTACAAAATTTATGCGTTCTGTTTTTTTCTGCGTCACCCTAAATTTTCCGACCGATTTGCAAGTTTTGCCCATCACATAATGATATAGTAAGACATTTTAATTCAATGATGAACTATATTTTTTAAATAAAATATAAATGACGCGATTTGTTAAATTTCAAATTAATATTTGAAAAAAAAAAAAAATTAAATAAAGTAATCAAATTTATGTAAACATTATTAATTCAAAAACGTAGTCGATCGAATGTCAAATTTGAACCAAGTATTTTTTACTGTTGTAATTTAATTTAAAATTAAAAATAAATCAATAAAATTAAATATTGAAAATAAAATTACGTATTACAAAAAGAAAAAAAAATGGAAAGCTTTGAAATAATTTTCAGTGCTAGTCGTAAATTTCAAATAATTTCACTGTTGTTAGTTGTAAATTTTAAATAAATCCCAACGAACGCTAAACTTCCTTTTAGAAAATATTTTAAATCATTTGTGTAGAAAATAATTTAATTCTTTCGATTTTTAATAACATTTTTTTCTCTTTTTTTTTACTATAAAAAAATTCCAAGGATAAAATTTAAAAAGAAAAAAATTGTTAATAGACTAATCCAAGACTTTAGGTAATTTTTTTATTCCTCGAAAATAAGAGACAGAGAGAAAACATAATTGGTTCACTATATCATAATTTGAGTTTTCAGGTATTTCCGTGAAATTATTAGGTAATCAAATGGTAATACTATTCTCTCTTGCGAACTATTCTACATTAGTATCATGATTTTATTTGTATTTCTAATATTAAAATAGATAAATTAACGCGACTATGAAAAATTAAAAAAAAGTTTTGTTTAGAATTGACGAACGACGGGAATTTATAAAACAAAGTTGAGTTGTCTTGTCGTTAAGTGTTTTCGTTTGATTTGTTATTTAATTCGTTTTAAAAATAATTCAATGTACAAAAAGACATACTTAACTAATTACATAATTTAGAAAGATCTTTTTACTAATGAAATAAATATTTTAAAGATAGAAACAGAAATATGCGATAAATAAGATTTGATTTTATGTTAAAATTTAAGTATGAAAAAATGATACTACGAATTCTAGGTTGACTGAAACAAAATATAATTTTTTTTAACTCGCTGTAAAAAAATAATTCCATTGATAAAAACTCAATCAAATTACATATTTAGAGAGATTATTTCATTCTCTTTCGAGCAATATGGATATCTTAAAGAAGATTGAACCGTAAATAGGCGAGAAAAAAGAATTTGTTTTTTTTCTTGAAATTTAGAATGAAAAAAAAAATTATACATATCAGCTCTCTGAAGCCAATTTTTTTTTAACTCGCTGTAAAAAATAATTCAATTAATAAAAACGCATAAAAAATTGCATATTCAGAAAGATTATATTATTTTCTTTTCAACAATATAAATATTTTAAATATAAATATTTTAAAGATTGGTCCAAGAATAGGTAATAAATTCCTAGCTTAGACTGCGAAATTTATTCGCTAAACTGATACATTTCTGCTGTAAATCGCTATAAATCGCTGTGAAAAAAAGTCAGCCAGCGGACAATATTTTATTATCAGCAAGTTCTGGTATATGGATAGTTCTTCAAATCGGGTGATTTTGGCTTAATTAATTAATTATATCCCTTAATTAGTAAAAACCAATAACCAAATTTGGCGTGTTTCTTAGTTAGAAGGATATTAATATGTATGCAAGATTTCGAATCAGAGACCTCCCGTTTTGTACTTATACATCGACACTAACATACCAAAATCTTAGTCTTTACATAATTTCAATTGATATTTCGGCCAATTATTTTAGTTGAAGCTTTTTCTAAAATTTTTTGAAAGCTTCAGTAAACAATTTTCTTACTAAAGCTCACTAAAATTTAGACTATAATGGGCTTTTGACAGGAGAGATTTGAATAAATCCCGGACAAAATTACATGAGGAAAAGACAATCTTCATTCCTGAGAACTTTAAAATTGTTAAACAGTTTTGTTAGTTCATACAGAATTTTTTTCATCATTATGGCACCATGGCGAAAAGAGTATCACGTTTAATTGATGAAGCCATTTGTAATAATATTTTTGCGTGGTGGTGGTTACGGCCACGTGGCGAACCAACCACTAACTACTCTTCCTTTATATTGGAATTTTACGTGATTAATGGTTAGCAAGGTAGATTTCAAAGCCATTATGTAAGCTAATTTATGAGCTTAGTAAGAAATTGTTTAGCTGAAGCTTTTCAAAATTTAGAAAAAGCTTCAACTAATAATTGCCGAAAATCAATTGAATTTTAGTTGCTGTGTTGTTATATCCATTTTCCCTTATTTCAACCACCACACACACACACACACACACACACACACACCACCACATATATATATATTATATATATATATATATATATATATAAATATATTAAGACTAAGATTTTGGTATGTACATGTCGACGTATAAGTACAAAACGGGAGGCTCTCTGATTCGAAATCTTGCATACATATTAATATCCTTCTAACTAAGAAACACGTCAAATTTGGTTATTGATTTTTTTACTAATTAAGGGATGTAAATTGATTTAATTAAGCCAAAATCACCCCAATTTGCAGAACTATCCATTATACCAGAAACCTGCGATAATAAAATATTGTCCACTGGCCTGACTTTTTTTCACAGCGATTTATAGCGATTTACAGCAGAAATGTATATCAGTTTAGCGAATAAATTTCGCAGTCTAAGCCGTTCTGCTAGGAATTTATTACCTATTATTGACCAATCTTTAAAATATTTAATTTGTTGAAAAGAAAATAATATAATCTTTCTGAATATGCTATTTTTATGCGTTTTTATTAATTGAATTATTTTTTACAGCGAGTTAAAAAAAGAAAAATGGCTTCAGAAGCTGATATGTATAATTTTTTTTCATTCTAAATTTCAAGAAAAAAAAAAATTATTTTTTTCACGCCTATTTACGGCTCAATCTTCTTTAAGATATCCATATTGCTTGAAAGAGAATGAAATGATCTCTCTAAATATGTAATTTGATTGAGTTTTTATCAATGGAATATTTTTTTACAGCGAGTTAAAAAATTATATTTTGTTTCAGTCAACCTAGAATTCGTAGTATCATTTTTTCATACTTAAATTTAACATAAAATCAAATCTTATTTATCGCATATTTATGTTTCTATCTTTAAAATATTTATTTCGTTAGTAAAAAGATCTTTCTAAATTATGTAATTAGTTAAGTATGTCTTTTTGTACATTGAATTATTTTTAAAACGAATTAAATAACAAATCAAACGAAAACACTTAACGACAAGACAACTCAACTTTGTTTTTATAATTCCCGTCGTTCGTCAATTGTAAACAAAACCTTTTTTTATTTTTTTCATAATCGCGTTAATTTATTTATTTTAATATTAGAAATACAAATAAAATCATGATACTAATGTAGAATAGTGCGCAAGAGATAATAGTATTGCCATTAGATTACCTAATACATTTCACGGAAATACCTGAAAACTCAAATTATGATATAGTGAACCAATTATTTTTTCTCTCTGTCTCTCATTTTCAAGGAATAAAAAAATTACCTAAAGTCTGGGATTAATCTATTAACAATTTTTTTCTTTTTAAATTTTATCCTTGGAATTTTTTTATAGTGAAAAAAAAAAGAGAAAAAAAGTTATTAAAAATCGAAAGAATTAAATTATTTTCTACACAAATGATTTAAAATATTTTCTAAAAGGAAGTTTGATTTACGTAACGTTTAGCGTTCGTTGGGATTTATTTAAAATTTACAACTAACAACAGTGAAATTATTTGAAATTTACGACTAGCACTGAAAATTATTTCAAAGCTTTCCATTTTTGTTTTCTTTTTGTAATAGGTAATTTTATTTTCAATATTTAATTTTATTGATTTATTTTGAATTTTAAATTAAATTACAACAGTAAAAATACTTGGTTCAAATTTGACATTCGATCGACTACGTTTTTGAATTAATAATGTTATAAGATTATTTATCGTTTTACATAAATGTGATTACTTTATTTAATTCTTTTTTCTTTTAGCAAATCGCGTCATTTATATTTTATTTAAAAAATATAGTTCATCATTGAATTAAAATTTCTTACTATATCATTATGTGATGGGTTAAACTTGCAAATCGGTCGGAAAATTTAGGGTGACCCCGAAAAAAACAGAACGCATAAATTTTGTAATAAACTGTTAATTTTAACTAGGGGTTAGGGTTAGGGTTAGAGGTGGGTTTAAGGTTAGTTTAATGGGAAAATAAATAATTTGAGTTCTGTTTATTCTAGGTCACCTGTAAGTAAGTAAAGTCGTTGGGGCGGCCTAATGTCGGTATCAGCCAATCAGTGAGGGAGTCTATCCCCTTTTCACTAGCGCTAGACCAACGAGATTGTTTTTGCATCTGAGTGGAGCGCCATCAGCTCCTTACTTTACCGCACAGATCCCTGTGCTACTCATAACGCTGAGTTGGCGAGGACCGGTATCGAACTAGAACCTTGTGATTTCTAGCCGAACGCTCTACCGACTGAACTAACCCGGCTGTAATATGTTTTAATTTTTCGACCGATTTGCAAGTTTAGCCATATGATGTCATTCCCTCAAATCTGACGAAAAGAAAATTCCCTGACCTCCCACCAGGTAGAATTAAATTAAGATTGTTTTTTGGTGATTTTTATGGGTCATCCTGCAAGAACCGAACTCGCTATTCAGTTGTAATAGATCTGTAAACGATTATTAAACCATGTTTTTTAAATAAACTTACTTTTAACTAGGGGGGTTTAGGTTAGGGTTGGGGTTTAGGGTTAGTTTAATGGGAAAATAAATAAATAATTTGAGTTCTGTTTTTTTTGTTTTTTTTTTTTGTCACCCTAATTTTCGGACCGTTTTTCAAGTTCAGCCCTTATCACGAGATTTCTTTTAATCATTTATAAATATTTTTTAAAAAAACTTTAGGAATCACTTTAATTCATTCATATTAGTATCGTCTCGAATATAACATTTATTTCGACCGTTTATTCATTAGACAATTTTCGGAGATTTTTTTAAAATTTTGATAAATAATTATCTCTTATTAGTTACCACCAATTTTCCCTGTGAAATTTACCCCACCCCTATATTTAACACAATGAAACTTGCATAAAAATTAATATTATCTTTAAAAATTTTCAGTTTGAAAGAAGATACATTAAACAAACTACTGATGATTTTTTTAAAATTTTCAGCTAACGGAAATAATGAAAATTATGAATGAAAAACAATGTTTTCATTTTTGCACCGTTAAATCAACTGAAATTTTACGTAGCCAAAAACAACTTACGACAAGAGGATTTTTAAAATATACTATGAGAAATCAATTAATGGTCCGATTTTCACGAAAATATATTAGGGGAAATATTTTTTATGAGGTCTACCCCCATCCCCTATTCTATTTTATGAGATATTAAAAAAATGAACCAAAATTGGGTATACCTATCTCTTATTTTCTCGCCACTCACTCTTTGGTGTTCCTATTTTTTCTTTAATCCGGTCATGGACCGTGTACTTTAGCTAGTATGTATATATATTATATATATATATATATATATATATATATATATAGAGAGAGAGAGAGAGAGAGGGGGGAGGGAGAGGAGAGAGAGAGAGAGAACCAAAAAGCCTGCATGGAGAAACAGAAAATCAGAGAAATAGTATAGGGAGTTTTATGTGTTTCAAGTATTTACCAATTCTATATTTAGTCCCAAGTCGGAAACACTGGATCAATAATCTCTCTCTCTCTCTCTCTCTATATATATATATATATATAATATATATTATATATATATATATATATATATATCACACACACTCGCTCTGCCCTTCTAAACAAACTTGGCATCGTAAATGTCAAGATGTTTTCTTTTCTTGTTTTCTTCTTCTTTTGATCTGCAATAACTTTTAGCTGAGATAATGAAATGCACACAACAAAACAAATTTAAATTAATAGTAAGGGTATTAGCTGGGGACCAAGTATGGTGAAATTGTTAGTGAGCAAGATTAAAAATTCATTACGAGTGAGCTTGGTTCCCAGAACATTAGACCTTGTGCCAAATCTTAATAAATAATTCATCATCATCATCATCATCATCATCATCATGTCGCACAATCAGTACGGATATCCATGACAATCTTTCGTCAACCTTCTCTATCATTCATTGTCTCAGAGAGGTCCTCTGCGCAGCATCCAGCATCTTCGCAGAGTTGGTCAATGTAGGTCCCCGGTGAATGGCCCACATTAGCATGTCCATGTGTTGGCTTCCACAGGAGAACGTCGCTTATGAGTTCGACCTTTCTTCTCCAGCATGTCTCACTCGGATAGTTTGTGAGATAGGTGACAGGTGCCGTACAGCTACTTTCTTGTGGGGCCCTATTTCCATGACTTGTTCAAGACCGCAGCCAGCATTCTTGTGCAGGTCAAATCCTACTTATTTCAAGGCGCTTCGTCAGGGTCCAAGTGTTGCAGCCATACAGCAGCACTGATTAAACCACAGCCTGGAAGTATTGTCGCTTTAACTTTGTCAGTGAGATCGGATTTTCAAGCCAAAAATATTATTTGTCTGAATTTTGAGATGAGGATCGATAATTTGTATTATTTGAATTTTTCGAAACTGTTTTCCTCATCTTTATTGTTATATACTCATCAGGATAATATTCAGGAGTAACTCGACCCTTCTTAAACATCTCTTCCTAGTCAAGCCCTCAATAGAATACTACATGACCAAGAATTGTATGTATTTCATCCCATGCAGCTGTGGCAAAGTATACAAAGTAGAAAGATGTTCTCCACTAAAAGTAAGACTAGAGAAACATCGTGAAGCAGTGGTAGGAGGGAAAGTACAAAAATCGATAATAGCTGAAATATATGGAACTAAAAGTGAAACCATCTGGCCTTATGGGATGAAGTTAAGATAATAGATATAAAAGAATATTGGTGAAAAAGACACCTCAAAGGATCAGCTCATATTTCAGACTATAGTTACCTCTTAAGGAGACCAAGTATAGAAATGAATACAATATGAGAATCAACAATTTAAAAAAAAATATATTAGATTTTTAAAAACCAAATCGCAATATAGGTCAAGAAAAAAAATACATAAGTATAAATGTAAATATTATAGGTAAAACAAATGCAAGGGTAGAATTTGAGGGCGGGGAGGACCTTAAAGTAATGGGTTTTCAAATGCACACTATATGAAACAGATGAGTTTCACAGGTGTTTCGATTAATGATGACACTTATTCTAAAGGATTTGGCACTCTTGAATGACAACGTGAGTATTTTTCAAGTCAATTAAGGTTTCATCCATTATTCATTTGTCTTGGTAAGTACAGCTTCAGTATCGATACTTTTAAACACACCCTATTTCTAACATAAGAGGCATTGTAGTGTTTTACTAATTTTAGTTTAGTTGTAGCCCAAAGCAAGAGGTATCATACACCCAATAAGAATGGAATTCATTAACAATGGACTGCAAATCTACTTAGCTAACAATTACAACACGTGACGCGCCCACTTTTGTATAGAGTTATTTACTAAGCTCAGATTAGATGCCAGAAGTATTGGACAGTGAGAACTTAGCTCACTAAAATGGCTTTGAAATCTACCTTGCTAACCGTTAAACCACGTAAAATGTCCATATATAATAAGAAGAGCAGTTAGTGGTTGGTTCACCAGGTGGTCGTAACAACTGATTGTTACGACCACATGGCGAAGGTAGGTACAAGGGAAATAACCCTTGTGACGCGAGCAACTTACGAATATATATCTATAGTTCAAGTGAGTAAGATAAAAATAACGGACATTTATATGAAAAGAGGGGAGAATGTTTAGTTATTATCAGAATATATTGTTTAAAATTAATTTTGTGACTTTTTAGAACTAGTTTAGCTAAATAAGAGTATATTCTTATAAATCCGTCTTCATTTATTATTTCTAGGACCACCCGACGATATAACACTTCCTGTCTGCATTATAATTGTTGACGATAATTTGTTTCTATCTATAACGAGGCATTTTTATATCTATCAAATTACTCATATATAGAATGGACATTAACGATGGCCACTGAACAGCCAAGTACAAATCGCTTAAATGTATGGCAATAAGGCAAAATAAATGAATTGATTTCTGTTCTTTCTTCACACTTAGCTGGGTAGGTTACTTGGTTCATCTTTTAATAAATACGCGACTGCAGTGTACAGATAACGATTTCTGGTTTAAGCACCAGGCGTGAAATCCGTCGAAGCCGAAAACAATGAAAACTACAAATCTAAAACCTTCACAACCAACGGTATTGCTGTATATATACAACAATATCCTTGGTTGATTTGTTCCAAAACCGCACTGTTCAAAATCGCATTGTTCAACGTATAAAGTGATACTTTGAGTAGTGCAGTTTTGTTCCAATATTTTATACTGTTCAAAATAGCACTGTTGACGGTCAAATAATAACTTAAATAATGAAGTTTTATCGCCATTCCTTGGACCGTTCAAAATCGCACTGTTAAAGATCTTATAATAGGTCTTAATATAAAGCAATATCTCGAATGATGCAGGATTTAGTTAATTCATTTTAAAAGTCTGTACTACCGAAGACTTGACTGTTTAAGACAGGGCTTCTGAAAGTGGTCTATATAGGCCTCTGTGGGAGAATAAAATTTCGACAGGGTGAATTCCATTGGGGGCAAATTTACTAGTTGTCATTTACAAATATATTCCTAACAGGTAGAACAAAAATTGTTGAATTATGTGCATTCATTATTAGATATCATACACCTAACAGAATGCTTGCTTGCGTGTGATATGCCGTTCATATACGACCCGTTGAAAACATGCAGGTCATTTAAATCAACAAATTGATTCTTACCGAAAAGATCCGGATCTTTCTGGCGTCTTTAACTTTATAATCACCTTTTCACAAAAAAATGAATTTAAAGGAATTATATTTTAAAATTTAAAGGAATTATATTTTAAAATTTAAAGGAATTATATTTTAAAATTCAGTATTTTATAAAAATACGGAATTTTAAAATATACATGTTTATATATTATACAAAGGGATATTTTAGAATTTAGGATTTTATGAGATTTCTTTAGAAAAAATAATTCAATAATACGAATAAAAATATCGATTTGATAAAAAATAAAAAAATAATGAAATCATAAAATTAGAATACAATACATGAAATTTTAATTTTTATCCATGGTATCAGATTTTTAATGAATAAAATTAAAATTAAATAATTATTTTCGAAAAATGCTGCTCTGGTGAAAGGATCTGGATCTTCCCTTGTATATTTTCAGTATTGTCATGTATTTGCTGTTTTTTGTGTTATTATATCATTCACTAGTCAATTTATTATAACTTAACTGTATTTTGTAAAAGTGTTTATCTTAAAATCGAAAACATTTTTAAAAATTCGAAGTCTCTCATTATGACATCCAGTGAGAAAAAAATGTCAGAAATATTCTATTAATTTATTTGGAGGTGAATGGAAATGAAATTTGGCTACAATGGGTACATCATGTAAAAATTTTGAGTTTAAGGTGTTAAAATAAATTCTAATGGATGTATGTATCCAACCCCTCCACTACGGACAGGATGTGACACAAAGTCAATTTTTTAAGCGGAGTTTAAATTGTATATTTGGTATGAATTCAGGGTTTACTTTCTCCTGATCTGCTTGACATACAAAGGCTAAGAAAACAGTCTCTCCTACTACTTAACCATAACTGGGAGGGGGAATAGATGGATTCATGATTTCGTATGGGCATTAGCAAGAACTGAAACGCAAACAACTTCGTCCAGGATTTGAAATCGGGACGTTGATTCTATATCCTACAACGATAAACGTTACTCAAAGCATAGTTCAATAGATTCCAATGTGAAGTTAAATCTTGAATAGCGCTGTTAATTGTTAAAATCTTTTACCTGTTTAATTGGTTTTATGGGCAGTTTTTAGTGCACTTAACGTGTCAAAATCTTAGAGAATACTAAGAAGGTATTGAAGATCAGTTAGCAAACATGTTCAGAAATTAACGCAGAACAAGACTATACAGTGTTTGATGTTTAGTCAAAAAGACACTTTACATGTATTTCCTATAGAATCATCGTTGTCAACTCTCCAATGTGGCATTTTATACAAATACGAAGTGTTTAATTTATGTATATATTTTTAAACACACACACATACACACACACATACACACACATACACACATATATATATATATATATATATATATATATATATATATATATATATATATATATATATATGCGGAAAAATGTAGCATTGTTCAAAAGAATGAGTACATCCTAACAAGTTAATTTTCTTTTAGAGCAAAGATGAAATCTCAACATTTCTCTAACAAAAAATAAAATTGCATGAATATACATAAGGAGAATGCTTGTATTTGTATTGCTACTCATTTATGTTTGGTTGTATAATTTAAACGCTATAGAGATTTGTAATAAACAATATCTAATAGTATCCATTTTGATTATATAATGTATATAACTCATATATAAATACTATTTTACAAAATTTCACCGTATAGATATAATTCAGATAAAAATTTATTCATCTTTTTATATAAAAAAATTTCAATATATATATGTGTGTGTGTGTGTATATATATATATTATCTAAAAGAGCAACAATATTCATCCCTCACTTAAAATATTTAAGAGATAAATATAGCAAAGCAATGAAACTCCTCTGTGTAATAGCCCACACAGTCTGGGGTGCAAACCAGCAAATCCTACTAAAATTATATAGAACCTCAATCCGCTCAAAAATAGACTATGGCTGCTACATATATGGAGCAACCAGAAAATCTCAAATCATTAAATACAGTCCACCATGAAGGATTGAGACTCAATTCATCTTGGGGGCTTTTAGAACATCCCCAATGGAAGGCCTTTACTCCGAAAATTATGAACCACCACTAAAACTTAAATTTACAAAATTAGGTCTACAATTCTACGCTAAAAATCAAATCACTTCCAACCAATCCGACTCATGACTGCATTTTCAACTCCAAACAGCAAACCCTATTTAACCAAAAATAAAAAGGCCATGAAAACGTTTGGATTCTGCATGAAACCCATACTGGAAGATGCAGACATCTCACTAACAAACATCCATGATACCGTACAGCTAAGCTCTCACACCTGGTTTCTTAAACAGCCAGTAGTGATCCTTGATCTAAGCAAGCTCACTAAAATGAATACTCGCCCCTTAATCCATCACGAGAACCTCCACAACATTCAGGAAAAATATCCTAACTACTCACATATTTATACAGATGGCTCCAAAGACAGCAATAGAACCGGATGTGGAGCAGTTTTCAACAACAAAACCAAGAAAAATGCCTTCCAAAAGAAGCCTCCATAATTACCGCCGAAACCAGTGCAATAAATCTGGCACTTAACATCGTCTCAACTAGCAACCATTATTCATTCAGACTCCATTTCTGTTCTACAATCTATTAAAAGTAGAAAACTGGATAAACCTCTAATCTAAACTTATAACAAACTTAACTCCATTAGCCATTGCAAAAAAGTGATATTCTGCTGGATACCAAGCCATATAGAAATCCAGGGAAATGATAAAGCAGATTCATTAGCTAAATCTGCACTTGACATTATATCAAACAACACCTCCAAAATACCATACAGCGATCTTAAACCAAAAATCAAGCAAATAATAACAAACAAATGGTAGCAACTATGGGATGAAAATCCCCACAATAAACTCTACAAATTACAGCCCAGCTTAAAAGAAAGGACACCTTATGCTAGTAATACCAGAAGATAATAAACCACTATTACCCAGCTACGCATTAGCCACACTAGATTAACCCACTCCTTCATTCTAAAAGAAGAATCTCCACCTAAATGTTCATGTGGAAACTGTTATACAATAAAACATATTCTGACTAAATGCACACACCTCTCCCACAATCGAAGAAAGTTCAAACAATGTTAACAGCATGGAAAAACTATTTGGAAAAATAGATCTCAAGAGCATATTAGAATGTTTTGAAGAGAACCGGCCTCCTATCAAGGATGTAAGTTCATAGACCTACAGAAATCACCCAAACACTCTCTTGATGTTCAAATCCTCAACAGAAAACTTGATTTAAAAAATAACTAAACCTCTATCACAGATCTGGAATGATATGCAGGTGGTTGCATACGTAGCAGCTGTACCTTACAAAGAAATAAACAAAAACGTATTCGGCATAAAATAATCCAATGGGTTTACATGCCGTAAAACCCAACCAACCAAACCAAACCAAACAATATTCAACACTGTCTATCACTCAGAATTGCATGTGCAGTGGATATGTACGCTCATCAAATATATGCGGAGAGACTGGATTGATGACAGATTGCATTTAATATATGTGTTTAAAACCAAACTATCACAGATAATCACAAACAGAAAATCACTAAGAAAATAAAGGATTTAAAAATAGGCATAAACATTGTAGTTTTGTTATTTCTTTATCATTCAGAAACGTTTTATGACTATCACTCATCAGAGAATTTCAATAGCAATAAAATGTCACGATCAAATGGAATACAAGACAAAAAGAGAAATGGAAAATAATTCTATCAATATCGATTAAAAATAGAAAAAGTCATATTTACATTTAAATAAAACTTCAAATGGGTGATCTCCAATGATGGATCGGAAAGAGCCAGAGAAAAAAAGACTCAGCAAACTCTAAATCTCTGTTCAAAGCAAGACACATCTGTAAACTCTACGATATTTACACAGTATAAATAACACTACGATTCCATTCGGTCAAATGCAAATTTTGAAATCTCCTTAACCAGACCAAACAAAACCTTACGCGCACAAATGTGCTTTGCAAATAGTCCCTCCGTTCACATCCGAGGCAGAAGTGTTATAATCCATTTCGTCACGTTTCTAGGAACGTTTTGATTACGCAAGTTAAATGTTTATTGAATTATGGTGCGTTGTTACAACGGCTCCATCCAATAATTAGAAGCGGTTAAATATACAAAGGGCCGGGTTAGCTCAGTCGGTAGAGCGTTCGGCTAGAAACCACAAGGTTCCTAGTTCGATAGCGTATGAGTAGCATAGGGGTATGTGTGGTAAAGTAAGGAGCTGATGGTAGGTGTGGTGCTCCACCTCAGACGCCTAAGCAATCTCCTCGGTCTAGTGCTATTGAAAAGGGGATAGACTCCCTCGCTGACTGGCTGATACCGACTTTAGGCAACCCCAACGACATTAAATATACAAACACAAGTAAATAAGTAAAGTCGGGGTTGCCTAAAGTCGGTATCAGCCAGTCAGCGAGGGAGTCTAACCCATTTTTACTAGTGCTAGACCAAGGAGATTGTTTTAGCGTCTGAGGTGGAGCGCCACTCCTACCATCAGCTCCTTACTTTACCGCACATATCCTTGTGCTACTCATACGCAGTTATTTTTCCATAAATATATACTATAGATATAACACACACACACACACACACACATATATATATATATATATAAAGGGAAAGAGACTCATCAGATATAAAGACAAAGAAGCATAAGTGGACTTAAAAACAACATCATATATATATATATATATATATATATATATATATATATATATGGTGGGTTCTATTTATTTTATTCATAATTTTAAATTTTTTCAAACGCACAAAAGTGACGTCAGTCTAAAGGAAAAGAAAAGCATTGAAGGACCCAAACAAAGACTTTTTCATTTTATTTGAAAATATTCTTTCGGATAAAACAACAATTTTCCTGACTTGATGATGGTCGGATAAATATAAACGTTGGCAATGATTATTCCTGGTTTTAAATAGTAGCCGCGGTATAACTCAGCGAATGGAAAAATCTTAGAATAATTAAATAAGATATACTACAACTGTTTGTTTAGGGATGTTCAGAAATTTCTGTTATCTAGATGAGCAGTATTCTGTACCCCGTGTAATCAAGGTTAAGTGACAATGACCGATTTTTCCCTAGTAGTAGCCACATTGCTAAGATCGGTTATTCTTTATTGGGTCGAGGTAGAGTGCTTTCTCTAAAAGTAGCCTACGGTTGTCCATAGCCTGGTTATGCCACTGAATAGAAGAATCTAATATCGATCGGATACTTCTTTTACCACCCCATAACTGGACCACGCCCCGCTTAGCCGGACATGATCAGACTCACAAGAGAAAGAGAAAGAGTGAGAAGGACACAAAGGAAGGACGAATAATAAGTTAAAAAAAGCTGGCAGAAAAGATCTTTCATAGGAAGAAGTGACGAGAAAGAGGAAGGAATGTTTGACAAAAGTGTAAGAAGATAATAAAAAAGTGAATAACTTAATAATATGTAACTGTAAAAATAAGTTATTATTATAATCAAATAAGTATCTGAAAGAAATACTTACGGCTAATTTGAAATTTGAAATATTTAATAATAAGTCGATGTTTTTAAAAGAAGCCTAATTTGAAAAATAATTAACGTTTTATCCATTGCTCATTTCAATTTTGATAAATACAGCTTCGGTCTCAATATTTTAACGCACTTTGTAACTGCCACGACTGTGCTGTTTGCGTTAGTTTGGAGTAATTCCTATTATATCAGTCACTGAATCACTTGATTAAGTAATTAGTCAGCTAATCAATTATATAATTAGCGAAACGCTGATTATATTATCATTTTGGAGATGATAATCAAATAAGATATGTACTTGGCAGCACAAGTATTCTACACAATTGAACTCTGAACTCGAAGACATTGCTGCAACAGTGCAAAAGGTTGTGGTTTTTAGCGATGCTCATTAACAATGTTTAGAATAATTAAATTTATAATTATTAAAGATGGGAGAATATTAAAAATATCCGTTTAATTGATTTTGCCAATACGATCCGATATGGATTTGGGGACGGCATAATCTTTACTTGTATTGTCTTTCTTTTTTTCTTGGATTTTCCCATGTTAGCCTGTGTTCTCACAATAATCGGTGCTAAGACCCGTTGGCCTTAGATTTGCTTAGAAATAAGTCTGTTGCAGTTTGTAACTCATTACTATGGCATTTTCCTGTGTCTATCACACTTCATCTTAATTCCTCGATCTCCATTGCGTAGGCCGACCTTGATGGGTGAATCAAGTCTGATTTGCAAATTACAATTCCGAGGCCGATGGGAAGCAGGGGAAAATGTAGGCATTGAGGGTTTACTCTTTTATTCTGGCGAACTCACATTTTTATTCCGCCCTGTTTTCGGGCCTTCGAATACGCTGACTGTATCTCTATATAAGGACTACCCTCTGATGATGTGTCACCCGTTTTATATATCGGGGAGAATGTGGAGTATCCCCTCATTTCCATTACTCCCGGTTCCACTCTGCTCTTGAGTGGTAGTACCTGTTACATATATACATATGTGTAAAGACATGTACATGTCTATTGTATATATGTGTGTATAATTATGGTGGCATCTATGTGTACATGATGTGTGTATGAACATATGTGTATATGGATGGATGTGCACACGTATTATACATATGTGTGTGTATATATGTGTACGTATACGTATGCGAATTGATATAGGTAAGACGTGTGTATATATTGTGTGTATATATATATGTGTGTATGGTATGTATGTGCATTCTATATGTATGCATGTATATATGGATGCACTATGTGCATGTATATATAAATATGTATGTGTATGTATA
>CM042179.1:45193893-45216238 GCA_023376005.1 Doryteuthis pealeii
TCCAGGACTCTTCTGAGTATTCTGGCAGATTGCAGCAGTGCAGTGTTCTGAATGGTTTCAATCCTTCCTTTGATTTCCCAACTTTCCAAACCCTTTTCTAATCCTTTTGGGACCGTTCCAAGTGCACCAACGACAATTGGTATCACTTTGACTTTCATATTCCATAACTTTTTCAGTTCTCTGGCAAGGTCCAGATATTTGTCCATTTTTTCATTTTCCTTTAGCTTCATCCTGTGATCTGCTGGAACTGCAAAATCCACCAGTTGACAAGTTCTTTCTTTTTTTGTTTATCAACACTAGGTCTGGTCTTCTCGCTGGGATAAGGTGATTTTTATTTCAAAGGCCCAGAGAATTTTATGTGTTTCGTTCTCAAGAACAGATTCTGATTTATGCATATACCATTTTGTTGTATGGTCAAAATTAATTTTTTTGCATAATTCCCAGTGGATCACCTTCCCAACTCAGTCGTGCCTGGTTTTGTACTCCCGTTGTGCTAGTTTGCTACATTCACATAATACATGGTTTACAGTCTCATCTCTATTACCGCATAATCTACATTTACTATTTTGTTGGGTCTTATCAATTTTTGCTTTGATATAGTTTTTTCTTATGGCATTATTCTGTGCAGCAATTATTAGTGATTCACTTTCTCTTTTAAGGTTTCCTTTTCTTAACCACGCCTAGGTCTTTTCGCGTGCAATCTCTCCAATTTATCATTTGAAGTGTCCATATAATTGTTTTTCTTCCTATTTTTGTTTTCTAGTCTTTGTTATTTTTCTGTTTGTCCATATGTCGCATCTACTATCATCGGCCGCCATAAGTAATTTGTCTTTACTCTTTTTTGTATAGTCTTCGAGTTGTCGGATTGTGGTTTCTACGCAGTCCTCTATGTTGGCAAGACCTCTTCCCCTTCCTTTCTTGACACATATAATCTATCTCTATCGTCTCTAGGGTGGAGAGCCTTGTGCATGGTCATTAATTTTCTCGTCCTTTGGTCAATCTGTCTGAGTTCTTCTTTTGTCCATTTTAAGAATGGTCCTGAGTATCTTATAATGGGGACAGCCCAGGTATTGATTCCTTTGATTAGATTTCTGCTGTTAAGTTTGGTTTCTAGGAGTTTTCTAGTTCTCCTGATGTATCCTTTTTTAACTTTTCCTTTCATTTCTGCTTGCATGATATTGTCCGCTTCTAAAATTCCTAAGTATTTGTAGCTTTCACTTTCATCAAGTGATTTTATAGTTTCCTGATTTGGCAGTTGTATTCCATTCATTAATTTTCTTTCGCCCTGTTTTATTACAAGCAGAGCACATTTTTCAATTCCAAATTCCATCCCTATATCTTGGCTATATATTCTAATAGTTTCTACTAGGCTCTCAAATTCTTTTTCATTTTTTGCAAAAACCTTTATGCCATCCATGTACATGAAGTGGTTTTTCTTTTCTTGTGAGTTAGTGAATTTGTATCCCCTGTACATCTTTTAAGTATATGATTGAGCGGCATCATTGCTATAATAAACAGTAGTGGTGATAACGAGTCTCCTTGGAAGATACCTCTTTGGATTTTTACTTCTGCCAGGGATTGTTTTCCAGCGTTTAATTGAACTCGCCAGTTTTCCATGGCTTTTTTAATGAAGTTTATAATGTTGTTGGAAATTTTGTACATTTTTAGGCATTCTAGAATCCAGGTATGTGGGACCATGTCATAGGCTTTTCTGTAATCGATCCAGGTCATTGCAATATTTTTCCGTCTATTTTTCACTTCTTTAAGAATGTATTGGTCTATATACAGTAAATCGTGGGTTCCTCTTTTTCCTTTGCGACATCCTTTCTGTTCTTCCGGGAGAAGTTTCTGCCAATTGAGTGAAAAGTATATTTTCTTCTTTTATAGCAGCAGTCAATACTTTCCACATCATGGGTAGACAAGTTATTGGTCTATAATTGCTGGGGACATTTCCTTTTTGTGGTCTTTCTGGATTAGTGTAGTTATCCCCTTTGCCATCCATTCGGGTATTTCCGTTTCTTGTAGGCATCTGTTCAGTTGCTGGGCCATTCTTTTGTGGATGGACGTACATTTTTTGAACCAGAATCCATGTATGCCATCATGGCCTGGTGTTTTCTAATTTGCTACTTTCTTGAGTACTGATTTAAGCGTGATTATATGAACAATTGCTACAGATCCTTCCTCAATTTCCATCAGTTCATTCTTAATATCACTTATCCATTTTGACCGTTTATTATGTTTTTTCCTCATCCATATATCACTCCAAAACTTTTCTGCTTCTGTTGCATTTAGGTGTTCACTAATGTTTGTGTTGTTGTTTTATTATTATTATTATTATTATTATTATTATTATTATTATTATTATTATTATTATTATTATTATTATTATATCACATTAAAATTAATAATACTATTATCTTATCATTTATACTGTCAAAGAAATTAGCTATTATCCTTATCAATAATTACCATGAATTGAATTCATACTATGATTATTATATTATTAAAATTGTAGTAGAGAATCTCTTATTCATTTATTTAAAAAGAAAAGAGGACATCAATATAATTATAACATAATCACAGCACAATATTAGAAATGTAATAAGAATACTATAATAAAGATTAATAATAATAATAATAATAATAATAATAATAATTGATAATTTTAATAATAATAATAATAATAATAATAATAATAATAATAATAACGATATTTCTATAATTTTGTTATGTTATAATTATATTGATGTCTTTTTTTAAAATTATGATTTAATTTTGTGAATATGCTGGTTATATATCTCCTTTTTTCAGTGAATTCCATTATTTTTTTTAAATCCATCTGATGAGGCTTGGCTCATAAGAATTATTTTTTTTTTTTTTTAATCTTTTGGGTTTCTGGTCGAAATAAATTATTACGGAATGGCGGTTGGTTAAGATTTTCTTTCTTTGAAAGTTATATATATATATATATATATATTATATATATATATATATATATATATATATATATATATATATTGTTATAGAGTAGGTATGTATTGAATTAATTATATGGTTTTGTGTGATCAGAATAAACATACACATATATATATATACACATACAATAAGATAGTTAAATACAATTCTTTGTTGGGCATCTCAGTTAATGTAAAGTTAGCAAACTAGAAGGAAAAACATTGTTAGGGAATTCATTCCACATGCCCGATAACATTAAATAACTATAAGTTTCCCAGCTATACGTACATCTTCTTTTAAAATTTGTAAGTTTTTTTTTTTGATTTTTTAATTTAACGTTTCACCCAATACTTTTGATCACACCTCGTATGTGTGTTTATTTACGCACACACCTTTGTGTGCTGGGGGTTCTGTGTATATCAGTGGAGTGAGTTTATTTTTGTGTGCGATTGTGTGTTTAACTTTTTTAAGTGAACCATGGGTAAGTCAATAAGTCCATAACCTAATGATGAAAGCGGAACAAATATTTTTCAACACATTCTTACTTCCTTGCCAATGCACTTAACCTAATCTATCTCAGAATTAAGCAATTAATTCAGTAACCTACCCTCTTATATGCATAAACAATAGATTGTAACCCACCTCCTATATGCATAAACAATATATATATACACACACACACACACACACACACATATATATATATATATATATATAAATATATATAAGGCAATTTACAATGCAATGTAATAGGTGTTAAATGATGTTTATTTACCTAAATCACCGTGAACTTTCATTGTGAAGCCTAAGACCACCAGCTGTTCGGCACACATTTGTGTAGCAGGAACATAAAAGTCCTCATGTTGCGGATCATGCTGAGAATCAGAGTGTGGCATGGTAGAGACAACAATTGCAGTCGGGTAGCTCTCATGTGATTTTATGTGATTGACTAAGCCTTCCTTTGACAACAAGGCCCGGTCACACTCCTCACAGATCCATACATCACCAGAATTGTCCGGCAGAGTTTCACGTTTTCGACACGCTCTCCTGAGTTTTGCCCGGTCCACCCTTGCAGCTTCAAACAGTTCTGCATCCCTGTAATATCGTAGTCCTCCACTGCCAACGATCAGATGTCAGGGACTCCCAATTATCGACAGGGATGCCAAAGTACACAAGACACTCCTTAACACTATCTCGAAACCGGTTTTTTTGGGGGTGCATGGGTTGTGGTCTCTAGCTAAAAAGGAGTTCACCATAAAAAAAGCTGTTTTGGTAGTCTCGAGTCATAAAACCGAACAAAATGACCCACTCAGCGCATCTGATTTCTCATCACAATTGCAGCCTTGTTAGTTGTTTTGGTTTTTGTCAAGACAGCCGTATCTGGAACATGGCTGTCCCACTTCAGACCAAGGATGGAATCTTTCAAGTTGCCTCATATGAGATTGATGCAACGTCCAGGTTTCAGAAGCATAGAGCAAGGATGACAACACACATGCGACTGAAATTTGCTAGAGTTAGATCACCATCAGACCAGACCCTGTCTTCTAGCTTACCAAAGGACCTGCTTATTCTCTGTTTGATTTCCGCATCAAGAGAACGTCACTAAATAAATACCTATCAAGTTAGAAAAACTCCGAGTGTACATGAATTTGCTTTTCTTAATGATAACTGTCTGGTCAAAGCAGGTACAAGCATTAAAAATGCGGTCCATGGCCGACTGCATTTCTTCCGGAAAGTGTGCAACCAGGTCAGCATCATCGGCATATTATGGTTCCCTGAAAAATCCATTTCTAACAAGGTTCTGGCTAGGGGTCTTCTCAAGTTAAAAACTTCCAGTTGTTCGGAATCTAATATAGACATCCGTATCATAGTCATGGAAGGTATATCATAGTACAGCCGTCAGGTAAAGTGAGAACAATTTTGGTGCTAGTATATCACCTTGCTTCGCTCCATTATCAATTTTCATCAGACAGCTGACTATTGAAATTAACACGACCCTTTACACAACGATGTATCCGCTTGAACTTTTTAACAAAAGTAGGTGTACAGACAAATTTTTCAAGCATCTTCCAGAGAGCCTCATGATTCACTGAGTTAAAGGCTTTAGTTAAATCAGCAAAAACCTGTCAAAGTGGCACACACTGTTCAATACCTTTTCTAAAAGCTGTCTAGCAGCGAAAAACATGTCTACAACCACTCTTTCACCTCTGAAACCAGATTGAGATTCAGGAAGGATATCCCGACAGATATACTTCTCCAATCGATTAAGCACGAGTCGTACAAAAACTTTCCCGAGACCTTCCAGCAATGAGATACCACGGTAATTACTATAGTCCGACTTCTTGCCCTTTCCTTTGTATAAAAATAATCAAAATGGCATCTATCCAGTCTTGAGGAACCTGGTCACCCCTCCATATAGACATCACCAAAGGGTGGACCGTACAATGGACATTCATACCACCCTGTTTCAAAATCTCAACAAGAATGTCATCTAATCCTGGAGCTTTGTTTGAGTTGATCTGTTTTATACAAGCAATCATTCCTGCAAGAGCCGGTTCCATGTCAAGTCCTAGCTAAAAGGTCAGTTGAGGGATATTATCTATTACAGCAACATTCACACTGGAAGGATTATGAAAGAGATCTCGAAAATATTCATGACAACGGTACATAATTCCATCTGAAGTTTTCAATAAGGTGGTTCCATCCTTTGCCAGAAGTTGTGTAGTTGAAGAACTTTGTGGGCCATATGCCTGACGAAGTAGAGCATAAAACATCTTGATTTCCTTCTGGTCATAAACTGTCTGTATCTTTTTCGAGATATCAGACCACCATTTGTTTTTTATTTGCACATGCGGCACTGACTTACTTTTCACAAATGAGAAAGTGAGCAGCAAAAAGCTGATCTATTAGCAGACGGAGAGTTGAGGAGTCTCAAATTAGCTTACCTCTTTTCCTTAATTAGAAGGTAGATTTCACTGGAGTTATCAGCAAACAAATCTCGTTGTCTAGAACCCTCAGTCCAAAAATCTCAACACCCCTTTTATTTATATCTTTTACTCTCTGATATCAAAAGCAGACTCCTCTTCAACTGAGACCTGGCACCTTGATTCGCTCAGTCGACTTGACATGGAACATATTGCCTCTTATATGGGAATGAGCTTGTAGAAATTCAACAGATCAACTCAACACGCTCTTGGATTGAGAGTATGACATCTTCTAAGACATAGACGATTTTATGACTTGACTACAAGGGTTCTCCATGAAATCAGGATTAAAGATGGGTATGAATCCATCTAGGGTCCACCTTTTTGGTGATTGTCTAATATGGGGGGGTTGACAGCAGTTTATGTCAAGATGGCTCTAAAGATGGAACCACCTATGAAAACTTCAGCCGTTGTCATGAATATTTTCGAGATCTCTTTCATAATCCTTCCAGTGTGAAATGTTGCTGTAATAGATATATCCCTCAACTGACCTTTTAGCTATGGACTTGACATGGAACCGGCTCTTGCAGGGAATGATTGCTTGTATAAAACAGATCAACTCAAACAAAGCTCCAGGATTAGATGACATTCTTGTTGAGATTTTTGAAACAGGGTGGTATGAATTTCATTGTACGGCCACCCTTTGTGATTCTATATGGAGGGGTACCAGGTTCTCAAGACTGATAGATGCCATTTTGATTATTTTATACAAAGGAAAGGGCAAGAAGTCGGACTATAGTAATTACCGTGGTATCTCATGCTGGAAGGTCTCGGGAAAGTTTTTGTACGACTCGTGCTTAATCGATTGGAAAGTATATTGTCGGGATATCCTTCCTGAATCTCAATCTGGTTTCAGAGGTGAAAGAGTGGTTGTAGACATGTTTTTTCGCTGCTAGACAGCTTTTAGAAAAAGGTATTGAACAGTGTGTGCCACTTTGACAGGTTTTTGCTGATTTAACTAAAGCCTTTAACTCAGTGAATCATGAGGCTCTCTGGAAGATGCTTGAAAAATTTGTCTGTACACCTACTTTTTTTAAAAAGTTCAAGCGGATACATCGTTGTGTAAAGGGTCGTGTTAATTTCAATAGTCAGCTGTCTGATGAAAATTGATAATGGAGCGAAGCAAGGTGATATACTAGCACCCAAAATTGTTCTCACTTTACCTGACGGCTGTACTATGATATACCTTCCATGACTATGATACGGATGTCTATTTAGATTCCGAACAACTGGAAGTTTTTAACTTGAGAAGACCCCTAGCCCAACCCTTGTTAGAAATGGATTTTTCAGGGAACCATAATATGCCGATGATGCTGACCTGGTTGCACACTTTCCGGAAGAAATGCAGTCGGCATGGACCGCATTTTTAATGCTTGTACCTGCTTTGACCAGACAGTTATCATTAGAAAAGCAATTCATGTACACTCGAGTTTTTCTAACTTGATAGGTATTTATTTAGTGACGGTTCTCTTGATGCGGAAATCAAACAGAGAATAGCAGGTCCTTTGGTAAGCTAGAAGACAGGGTCTGGTCTGATGGTGATCTAACTCTAGCAAATTTCAGTCGCATGTGTGTTGTCATCCTTGCTCTATGCTTCCTGAAACCTGGACGTTGCATCAATCTCATATGAGGCAACTTGAAAGATTCCATCCTTGGTCTGAAGTGGACAGCCATGTTCCAGATACG
This sequence comes from Doryteuthis pealeii, assembly GCA_023376005.1. Lineage (NCBI taxonomy): Eukaryota > Metazoa > Mollusca > Cephalopoda > Myopsida > Loliginidae > Doryteuthis > Doryteuthis pealeii. Next base: position 45,201,519 of record CM042179.1, read on the forward strand.
GCTGTCTTGACAAAAACAAACAACTAACAAGGCTGCAATTGTGATGAGAAATCAGATGCGCTGAGTGGGTCATTTTGTTCGGTTTTATGACTCGAGACTACCAAACAGCTTTTTATGGTGAACTCCTTTTTAGCTAGAGACCACAACCCATGCACCCCCCAAAAAAAACCGGTTCGAGATAGTGTTAAGGAGTGTCTTGTGTACTTTGGCATCCCTGTCGATAATTGGGAGTCCTGACATCTGATCGTTGGCAGTGGAGGACTACGATATTACAGGGATGCAGAACTGTTTGAAGCTGCAAGGGTGGACCGGGCAAAACTCAGGAGAGCGTGTCGAAAACGTGAAACTCTGCCGGACAATTCTGGTGATGTATGGATCTGTGAGGAGTGTGACCGGGCCTTGTTGTCAAAGGAAGGCTTAGTCAATCACATAAAATCACATGAGAGCTAACCCGACTGCAATTGTTGTCTCTACCATGCCACACTCTGATTCTCAGCATGATCCGCAACATGAGGACTTTTATGTTCCTGCTACACAAATGTGTGCCGAACAGCTGGTGGTCTTAGGCTTCACAATGAAAGTTCACGGTGATTTAGGTAAATAAACATCATTTAACACCTATTACATTGCATTGTAAATTGCCTTTATATAATATTATATATATATATAATATATGTGTGTGTGTGTGTGTGTGTGTGTAATATATATTGTTTATGCATATAGGAGGGTGGGTTACAATCTATTGTTTATGCATATAAAGGGTAGGTTACTGAATTAATTGCTTAATTCTGAGATAGATTAGGTTTAAGTGCATTGGCAAGGAAGTAAAATGTTGAAAAATTTGTTCCGCTTTCATCATTAGGTTATGGACTTATTGACTTACCCATGGTTCACTTAAAAAAGTTAAACACACAATCGCACACAAAAATAAACTCACTCCACTGATATACACAGAACCCCCAGCACACAAAGGTGTGTGCGTAAATAAACACACATACGAGGTGTGATCAAAAGTATTGGGTGAAACGTTTAAATTAAAAAATCAAACAAAAAAAACTTACAAATTTTAAAAGAAATGTACGTATACTGGGAAACTTATAGTTATTTAATGTTATCGGGCATGTGGAATGAATTCCCTAACAATGTTTTCCTTCTAGTTTGCTAACCTTTACATTAACTGAGATGCCCAACAAAGAATTGTATTTAACTATCTTATTGTATGTGTATTATATATATGTGTATGTTTATTCTGATCACACAAAACCATATAATTAATTCAATACATACCTACTCTATACATATATATATATATATATATATATATATATTATATATATAATATATATATATATATTATATAACTTTCAAGAAGAAAATCTTAACCAACCGCCATTCCGTAATAATTTATTTCGACCAGAAACCCAAAAGATTAAAAAAAAAAAATAATTCTTATGAGCCAAGCCTCATCAGATGGATTTAAAAAAAAATAATGGAATTCACTGAAAAAAGGAGATATATAACCAGCATATTCACAAAATTAATCATAATTTTAAAAAAAGACATCAATATAATTATAACATAACAAAATTTAGAAATATCGTTATTATTATTATATATTATTATTATTATTATTTTTAAAATTATCAATTATTATTATTATTATTATTATTATTATTATTAATCTTTATTATAGTATTCTTATTACATTTCTAATATTGTGCTGTGATTATGTTATAATTATATTGATGTCCTCTTTTCTTTAAATAAATGAATAGAGATTCTCTACTACAATTTAATAATATAATAATCATAGTATGAATTCAATTCATGTAATTATTGATAAGGATAATAGCTAATTTCTTTGACAGTATAATGATAAGATAATAGTATTATTAATTTAATGTGATATATAATAAATAATAATATAATAATAATAATATAAATATATAATAATAATAATAATAATAATAACAAACAACACACAACATTAGTGAACACCTAAATGCAACAGAAGCAGAAAAGTTTTGGAGTGATATATGGATGAGGAAAAAAACATAATAAACGGCAAAATGGATAAGTGATATTAAGAATGAACTGATGGAATTGAGGAAGGATCTGTAGCAATTGTTCATATAATCACGCTTAAATCAGTACTCAAGAAAGTAGCAAATTAGAAAACACCAGGCCATGATGGCAAACATGGATTCTGGTTCAAAAAATGTACGTCCATCCACAAAAGAATGGCCCAGCAACTGAACAGATGCCTACAAGAAACGGAAATACCCGAATGGATGGGCAAAAGGGGATAACTACACTAATCCAGAAAGACCCACAAAAAGGAAATGTCCCCAGCAATTATAGACCAATAACTTGTCTACCCATGATGTGGAAAGTATTGACTGCTGCTATAAAAGAAGAAATATACTTTTCCACTCAATTGGCAGAAACTTCTCCCGGAAGAACAGAAAGGATGTCGCAAAGGAAAAGAGGAACCCACGATTTACTGTATATAGACCAATACATTCTTAAAGAAGTGAAAAATAGACGGAAAAAATATTGCAATGACCTGGATCGATTACAGAAAAGCCTATACATGGTCCCACATACCTGGATTCTAGAATGCCTAAAAAATGTACAAAATTTCCAACAACATTATAAACTTCATTAAAAAAGCCATGGAAAACTGGCGAGTTCAATTAAACGCTGGAAAACAATCCTGGCAGAAGTAAAAATCCAAAGAGGTATCTCCAAGGAGACCGTTATCACCACTACTGTTATTATAGCAATGATGCCGTCATCATATACTTAAGATGTACAGGGGATACAAATTCACTAACTCACAAGAAAAGAAAAACACTTCATGTACATGGATGGCATAAAAGGTTTTTGCAAAAAATGAAAAAGAATTTGAGAGCCTAGTAGAAACTATTAGAATATATAGCCAGATATAGGGATGGAATTTGGAATTGAAAAATGTGCTCTGCTTGTAATAAAACAGGGCGAAAGAAATTAATGAATGGAATACAACTGCCAAATCAGGAAACTATAAAATCACTTGATGAAGTGAAAGCTACAAATACTTAGGAATTTTAGAAGCGGACAATATCATGCAAGCAGAAATGAAAGGAAAAGTTAAAAAAGGATACATCAGGAGAACTAGAAAACTCCTAGAAACCAAACTTAACAGCAGAAATCTAATCAAGGAATCAATACCTGGGCTGTCCCATTATAAGATACTCAGGACCATTCTTAAAATGGACAAAGAAGAACTCAGACAGATTGACCAAGGACGAGAAAATTAATGACCATGCACAAGGCTCTCCACCCTAGAGACGATAGAGATAGATTATATGTGTCAAGAAGGAAGGGAAGAGTCTTGCCAACATAGAGGACTGCGTAGAAACCACATCCGACAACTCGAAGACTATACAAAAAAGTAAAGACAATATTACTTATGGCGGCCGATGAAAGTAGATGCGACATATGGACAAACAGAAAAAAAACAAAGACTAGAAAACAAAAATAGGAAGAAAAACAATTATATGGACACTTCAAATGATAAATTGGAGAGATTGCACGCGAAAAGACCTAGGCGTGTTAAGAAAGGAAACCTTAAAAGAGAAAGTGAATCAACTAATAATTGCTGCACAGAATATGCCATAAGAAAACTATATCAAAGCAAAAATTGATAAGACCCAACAAAATAGTAAATGTAGATTATGCGGTAATAGAGATGAGACTGTAAACCATGTATTATGTGAATGTAGCAAACTAGCACAACGGGAGTACAAAACCAGGCACGACTGAGTTGGGAAGGTGATCACTGGGAATTATGCAAAAAAATTAATTTTGACCATACAACAAAATGGTATATGCATAAATCAGAATCTGTTCTTGAGAACGAAACACATAAAATTCTCTGGGCCTTTGAAATAAAAATCACCTTATCCAGCGAGAAGACCAGACCTAGTGTTGATAACAAAAAAGAAAAGAACTTGTCAACTGGTGGGATTTGCAGTTCCAGCAGATCACAGGATGAAGCTAAAGGAAAATGAAAAAATGGACAAATATCTGGACCTTGCCAGAGAACTGAAAAGTTATGGAATATGAAAGTCAAAGTGATACCAATTGTCGTGGTGCACTTGGAACGGTCCAAAAGGATTAGAAGGGTTTGGAAAGTTGGGAAATCAAAGGAAGGATTGAAAACCATTCAGAACACTGCACTGCTGCAATCTGCAGAATACTCAGAAAGAGTCCTGGAGACCTGAGGAGACTTGCTGCCCACTCAGACTCCAGTGAAAGACATCAGCTAAGACTGATTTGAAGACTCAAAAGGAGTAAATAATAATAATAATAATAATAATAATAATATATAATTTATTTTAATTCGTGATTATAATAGTAAATTAAATTAATTTTTTTACTTTTTTTAATGTCTTATCTTTTAAATTTTTATATTTTTATTTCATATTAGATATTAAATATCGGATTTATATATTAAATTCTAACGTAAATTAACTTGAAGATAAAACCCTCTTTTAATCATTTCAATGATTTTTTATAAAAAAACGTCTAGACAAAGTTTTTTTTGATTTTTTAATTTATTTAATTTTTTTAATTTATTTACTTATGTATATGCATTCTTTTATAATCTTTATTTTTTAAAATTTTTTGTTTTTTTGAGGAAGTCATTTGAATAAGAAACTAGGAGATACACTATATCTCTTTCGTAGACTTAGATTGTAACTTTATACTTGCTATCTGACATAAACTTTGTGAATATTCTGGTTATATACTCCTTCTTTCAGTGTATTCCCTATAATAAAAAAATCCGTCTGATGAGGCTGGGCTCTTGAGAAATTTTAAAATTTAAAAAAATTAAAGAATAAAATATTTTCAGCTTCTGGTCGAAATAAATTATTACGGAATGACGGTTTGTTTAGCTTTCTTTCTTTGAAAGTTAAAAATATTGCTCTGAATATAATCTAATTTATTGATTATTATACATTGAGCTCACTTTAGGAATTTATAAAATTCCTTGTATGAATTATGTTTGCACCTACAAGAGCATACAATATGGTTATACGGTGAATTTTGAAGATCCCAAACAGAATCATCCCTTACTAACAGTCATGTGGGATTTACTTACATACGGCCGGTTTAGCTCAGTCAGTAGAGTGTTCGGCTAGGAATCACAAGTTCTTAGTTCGATAACGGCCTCGCCACTCAGCGTATGAGTAGCCACAGGGATCTATGCGGTAAGTGAGGAGCTGAGTGTAGGCGTGGCGCTCCACCTCAGATGCTAAAATAATCTCCTCGCTGCCTGACTGATACCGACATTAAAGCCGCCCCAACGACTTTACTTATCATATATATATATATATTAAATATATAATATATATATATATATAAAATGCATATATGTATGTATATAAATGTACATATATGTATATATGTATGTATAGTAATTATATAATATATTATATATATATATATGTGTGGTGTGTGTATATATATGTATATATATAATAGTGAATAAGTGAAGGAAAAAAACTTTAAACTTCTTCATTGTAATAATTAATTTCAACTGCATAAATGGTGTATCGTCAGTCATGAAGCAAAAACATATTTATTACTAAAGAATTTCACGAGACACATAGGTTCAAAATCTCTAAATTTGGGCGAGGGTTTTCAGTTTTGGAGAGGAGAGGGGCGGGGGTCTATAAATTTGGATGAGGCGAGGGAAGTAAGAAAGGGACAGCGTATATGGTAGGTTTATAGGTGATTACTTATATCTCCCCCTTTATCATATATTATTACACCACACACCATATGCATAAACAAATATAAAGCACACACCTTTTCAACACACACACTACATAAACATGCGCATTATACGTATATATATATTATATATATATATATATATATACAAGCATATATATATTCATGAAATATACAAATATATATATATATATATTATATATCATAAACATATTCACACACATATACATACCTATGCGCACACACGTGTAACACCATATAGTACCCATCCCTGTATATATATATATATATATATATATATATATATATATCCAGTGCATCTGTATACAAACACACATTATATATATACCTATACATCTGAGCACACATGCACATATACTTACACTTGCATATACATAAATATATTCGACCACACAGCAGTGCATACATATTCTCACATCCACGCTTACCTATACATATGTACATCTACACACGCAATATATGCGCAATAATTCATACACATATATCCTAGAAATCATACATATATGCACACATATTACCATCTTAATATACACCCCACATACACAACCGCGCCACATTTATGCATCTACCAATTCCATCGATGTGTATATACAGACACACACATACATATAACACATAAAAACATTCCTAATGTATAAAACATATACGCCAAACACCAACACAACACACACATAATATAATATATATATATATATACGTGCAGCCCCTCACTTACAAATATCCACACACACATTCACAATACCCCACATATACATACAAATACATACATATATGAGTATGCACATACATAATATATATACACACAGCGTGCACAACCAAAATATATATATATATATAATATAATAATATATTACAGCACTTATACCCCTAAATTACGTAAATATAAATATTCATAATACTTCTCACCTACCTATAGCATGTTACATCTATACATACACAACATATTTATATATACATGCACATAGTGCATCCATATATACAATGCATACATATAGAATGCCATCATACCATACACACATATATATATACACAAATATCACACGTCTTACTATATCAATTCGCATAGTATACGTAACACATATATACACACACAATAATGGTATAATACGTGTGCACATCCTCCATATACACATATTTCATAAAACACATCATGTAACACATAGATGCCACCATAATTATACCACATATATACATAGACATGTACATGTCTTTACACATATGTATATGTACAGGTACACCACTCAAGAGCAGAGTGGAACCGGGAGTAATGGAAATGAGGGGAATACTCCACATTCTCCCCGATATAAGAAACGGGTACACATCATCAGAGGGTATCCTTATATAGGAATACAGTCAAGGCGTATTCGAAGCCCGAAAACAGGCGGAAATAAAAATGTGAGTTCGCCAGAAAAAGAAGTAAACCCTCAATGCCCTACATTTTCCCTGCTTCCCATCGCCTCGAATTGGTAATTTGCAAATTCAGACTTGATTCACCCTCAAGGTCGGCCTACGCAATGGAATCGAAGGAATTAAAGATGAAGTGTGAATAGACACAGGAAAATGCCATAGTAATGATTACAAACTGCAACAGAACTTATTTCTAGCAAATCTAAGGCCAACGGTCTTAGCACCGATTATTGTAGAAACACAGGCTAACATGGGAAAATCCAAAAAAAAAGAAGACAATAAAGTAAGATTAATCGTCCGCAAATCCATATCGGATCGTATTGGCAAAATCAATTAACGATATTTTTAAATATTCTCCCATCTTAATTAATTATAAATTTAATTATTCTAAACATTGTTAATGAATCGCTAAAAAACCCAACCTTTTGCACTGTTGCAGCAATTCTTTCGAGTTCAGAGTTCAATTGTTAGAATACTTGTGCTGCCAGTAATATCTTATTTGAATTCATCTCCAAAATGATAATAAATCAGCGTTTCGCTAATTATATAATTGATTAGCTGACTAATTACTTAATCAAGTGATTCAGTGACTGATATAATAGGAATTACTCCAAACTAACGCACACAGCACAGTCGTGGCAGTTACAAGTGCCGTTAAAATATTGAAACGGAAGCTGTATTTATCAAATTGAATGAGCAATGGATAACGTTAATTATTTTTCAAATTAGGCTCTTAAAAACATCGACTTATTATTAAAATATTTAAATTCAAATTGCCGTAAGTATTTCTTTCAGATACTTATTTGATTATAATATAACTTATTCTTTACAGTTAATATTATTAAGTTAATTCACTTTTTTATTATCTTCTTACAATTTTGTCAAACATTCTTCCTCTTCTCGTCACTTCTTCCTATGAAAGATCTTTTCTGCCAGCTTTTTTAACTTAATTATCCTTCCTTTGTGTCTTTCCTCTTTCTCTCTTCTGCTTGGAGTCCTGATCGATGTCCGGCTAAGCGGGGCGTGGTCCAGTTATGGGTGGTAAAAGAAGTATCCGATCGATATAGATTTCTTTCAGTGGCATACCAGGCTATGGACAACCGTAGGCTACTTTTAGAGAAAGCACTCTACTGACCCAATAAAGAATAACCGACTTAGCAATGTGGCTACCTACTAGGAAAAATCGGTCATTGTCACTTAACCTTGATTACACGGGGTACAGAATACGCTCATCTTAGATAAAAAATTTCTGAAACATCCCTAAAACAAACAGTTGTAGTATATCTTATTAATTATTCCTAAGATTTCCATCGCTGATTATACGCGCTACTATTTAAAACCAGGAATAATCATGCCAACGTTTATATTTATCCACCATCATCAAGTCAGGAAAATTGTTGTTTATCCGAAAGATATTTTCAAAATAAAATGAAAAAGTTCTTTGTTTGGGTCCTTCAATGCTTTTCTTTTCCTTTAGACTGACGTCACTTTTGTGCGTTTGAAAAAATTTAAAATTATGAATAAAATAAATGAACCCACCGAATATATATATAATAATATATATATACTATATATAATATATAATATGATGTTGTTTTAAGTCCACTTATGCTTCTTTGTCTTTATATCTGATGAGGTCTCTTTCCCTTATATATAATATATATATATGTGTTGGTTGTGTGTTGTTTATATCTATAGTATATATTTATGGAAAAATAACTGCGTAATGAGTAGCACAAAGGATATGTGCGGCTAAAGTAAGGAGCTGATGGTAGGGAGTGGCGCTCGCACCTCAGACGCTAAAAACAATCTCTTGGTCTAGCACTAGTAAAAATGGGTTAGACTACCTCGCTACTGGCTGATAAGCGCGACCTTAGGCAAAACCCGACTTTAACTTAATTTACTTGTGTTTGTAATATTTAATGTCGTGGGTTGCCTAAAGTTCGGTATCACCAGTCAGCGAGGGAGTCTATCCCTTTCAAAGCACTAGACGAGGAGAAATTGCTTAGCGTCCTGAGTGGAAGCACAACCTACCATCAGCTCCTTACTTTACCACACATACCCCTATGCACTCTACGCTATCGAACTCGGAACCTTGTGGTTTCTTAGCCGAACGCTCTACCGACTGAGCAACCCGGCCCTTTGTATATTTAACCGCTTCTAATTATTGATGAGCAAGTTGTAACAACGCACCATAATCAAAAAACATTTACTTGCGTAATCAAAACGTTCTAGAAACGTGACGAAATGGATTATAAACACTTCTGCCTCGGATGTGAACGGAGGGACTTTTGCAAAGCACATTGTGCGCGTAAAGGTTTGTTTGGTCGGTTAAGGAATTTCAAATTGCATTTGACGAGGAATCGTAGTTATTTATACTGTGTAAATATCGTAAGAGTTTACAGATGTGGTCTTGCTTTGACAGAGATTTAGAGTTTGCTGAGTCTTTTTTTTCTCGTGGCTCTTTCCGACCATCATTGAGATCACCCATTTAAGTTTTATTTAAATGTCATATGACTTTTTCTATTTTAATCGATAATTGATAGAATTATTTCCATTTCTCATTTTTGTCTTTAATTGCCATTTGATCGTTGACATTTATTGCTATTGAAATTCTCTGATGAGTATAAGTCCATAAAAACGTTTCTGAATGATAAGAAATAACAACAACACAATGTTTATGCTATTTTTTAAATCCTTTTTTTTCTTAGTGATTTTCTGTTTGTGAATTATCTTGTGGATAGTTTTGGTTTTAAACACAATATATTAAATGCAACTGTCCACAATCCAGTCTCTCCGCATATATTTGATGAGCGTACATATCACTGCACATGCAATTCGAGTGATAGACAGTGGTTTGAATATTGTTTGGTTGGTTTGGTTGGTTGGGTTTTAAGGCATGTAAACCATTGGATATTTTATGCCGAATACTTTTTGTTTTTATTTCTTTGTAAGGTAACAGCTCTACGTATGCAACCCCTGCAATATCAATTCCAGATCTGTGATAGAGTTTAGTTATTTTTAAAATCAAGTTTTTCTGTTGAGGATTTGAACATCAAGAGAGTGTTGGGGTGATTCTGTAGGTCATATGACTTAACAATCCTTGATATGGGGGAGGCCGGTTCTCTTCAAAACATTCTAATATGCCTCTTGAGATCTATTTTTCCAAAATAGTTTTCCATGCTGGTTACATTGTAACTTTCCTTCGATTGTGGGAGAGGTGTGTGCATTTAGTCAGAATATGTTTTATTGTTACAGTTTCCACAGAAAACATTTAGGTGGAGATTCTCTTTTAGAATGAAGGAGTGTTACATCTAGTGTGCTAAGCTAGCTTGGGTAATAGTGGTTTATTATCTTCTGGTATACTAGCAAAGGTTGTCCTTTCTTTAAGCTGCTGTAATTTGTAGAGTTTTATGTGGGGATTTTCATCCCATAGTTGCTACCGATTTGTTTGTTATCATTTGCTTGATTTTGGTTTAAAGATCGCTGTATGGTATTTTGGCGGGTGTTGTTTGTATAATGTCAAGTGCAGATTTAGCTAATGATCTGCTTTATCATTTTCCCTGGGATTTCTAAAATATGGCTTTGGTACCAGCAGAATATCACTTTTTTTGCAATGGCAATGAAGTTAAGTTGTTATAAAGTTTAGATTAAGCAGGTTATCCAGTTTTCTACTTTAATGATTGTAGAACAGAAGAGTCCTGAATGAATAATGGTTGCTAGTTGAGACGAATGTTAAGCCAGATTTATTGCACTGTTTTCGGCGGTATTATGGAGCCTTTTGGAAGGCAAATTTTTCTTGGTTTTGTTGTTGAAAACTGCTCCACATCCGGTTCTATTGCTGTCTTTGTTGAGGCCATCTGTAATAAATATGTGATTAGTTAGGATATTTTTCCTGATGTTGTGGAGGTTCCTGATGGATTAGGGGCGAGTATTCATTTTAGTGACTGCTTAGATCAAGGATCAACTTACTGCTGTTTAAGAAACCAGGTGTGAGAGCTTAGCTGTACGGTATCTGGATGTTAGTTAGTGAGATGTCTGCATCTTCCAAGTTGGTTTCATGCAGAATCCAAACGTTTCATGGCCTTTTTATTTTTGGTTAATAGGGTTTGCTGTTTGGAGTTGAAAATGCAGTCATGAGTCGATGGTTGAAGTGATTTGATTTTAGCGTAGAATGTAGACCTAATTTTGTAAATTTAAGTTTTAGTGTGGTCATAAATTTTTCGAGTAAAGGCCTTCCATTGGGGAGTTCTAAAGCCCCCAAGATGAATTGAGTCTCAATCCTTCATGGTGGACTTGTATTTAAGATTTGAAGATTTTCTGGTCTCCATAATATGTACAGCCATAGTCTATTTTTGAGCCGGATTGAGGTTCTATATATTTTAGTCAGGATTGGCTGGTTGCACCCCAGACTGTGGGTGGGCTATTACACAGAGGAGTTTCATTGCCTTTGCTATATTTATCTCTTCTATTTAAGTGAGGGGATGAAATGTTGCTCTTTTAGATATTATATTATTATAACACCACACACATAATATATATTGAAATTTTTTATATAAAAAGATAATAAATTTTATCTGAATATATCTATACGGTGAAATTTTGTAAAATAGTATTTATATATGAGTTATATACATATATAATCAAAATGGATACTATTAGATATTGTTTAACAAATCTCTATCAGCGTTTAAATTATACAACGAAAAAAAAAAAACATAAATGAGTAGCAATACAAATACAAGCATTCTCCTAAGTATATCATGCAATTTTATTTTTGTAGAGAAATGTTGAGATTTCATCTTGCTCTAAAAGAAAAATTAACTTGTTAGGAGCTAACTCATTCTTTTGAAGCAATGCTCATTTTTCCGCATTATAATATATATATATATTATATATATATATATATATTTATATAATATAATATATATATGTGTGTATGTGTGTGTATGTGTGTGTGTATGTGTGTGTGTTTAATAAAATATATACATTAAATAACACTTCGTATTTGTATAAAATGCAACATTGGAGAGTGACAACGATGATTCTATAGGAAATACATGTAAAGTGTCTTTTTGACTAAACATCAAAAAACACTGTTATATGTCCTTGTTCTGCGTTAAATTCTGAAACGTTTGCTAACTGATCTTCAATACCTTCTTATATTCCTAAGATTTCTGACACGTAAGTGCACAAAGAACTGACCATAAAACCATTAAAACAGGTAAAAGATTTTAATCAATTAACAGCGCTATTCAGATTAACTTCACATTGGAATCTATTGAACTATGCTTTGAGTAACGTTTATCGTTGTAGGATATTAGAATCAACGTCCCGATTTCAAAATCCCTGGACGAAGTTTGTGTTGCCGTTCAGTTCATTTTTTTTTTTTTTTTGTTTTTTTTTTTTTTTTTTTGCTAATGCCCATAACGAAATCATGAATCCATCTATTCCCCTCCCAGTTATGGTTTAAGAGTAGAGAGACTGTTTTCTTAGCCTTTGTATGTCAATGCAGATCAGGAGAAAGTAAACCCTGAATTCTACCAAATATACAATTTAAACTCCGCTTAAAAATTGACTTTGTGTCACATCCTGTCCGTAGTGGAGGGGTTGGATACATTACATCCATTAGAATTATTTTTTAACACTTAACACTCAAAATTTTACATGATGTACCCATGTAGCCAAATTTCATTCCATTCACCTCCAAATAAATTAATAGAATATTTCTACATTTTTTTCTCACTGGATGTCAGTAATGAGAACTCGAATTTTTAAAAAATTTTCGCTTTAAGATAACACACTTTTACAATAATACAGTTAAGTTAATAATAAATTGACTAGTGAATGATTAATAACACAAAAAACAGCAAATACAATGACAATACTGAAAATATAACAAGGGAAGATCCAGATCCTTCACCAGAGCAGCATTTTTCGAAAATAATTATTTAAATTTTAATTTTATTCATTAAAATCTGAGTACCATGGATAAAAATTAAAAAATTCATGTATTGTATTCTAAATTTTATGATTTCATATTTTTTTTATTTTTTATCAAATCGATATTTTTATCGTATTATTGAATTATTTTTTCTAGAAATCTCACTAAAATCCTAAATCTAAAATATCCCTTTTGTATAATATAATAAAGCATGTATAAGTTTTAAAAATTCCGTATTTTTTATAAAATACTGAATTTAAAATATAATTTCCTTTAAATTTAAAAATAATTCCTTTAAAATTTTAAAATAAAAATTCCTTTAAATTCAATTTTTTTGTGAAAAGGTGATTATAAAGTTAAAGACGGCCAGAAAGATCCGGATCTTTTCGTGTAAAGATCAAAATTTGTTGATTTAAATGACCTGCAATGTTTTCAACCGGGTCGTATATGAACGGCCATATCACACGCAAGCAAGCATTCTGTAGGTGTAAATGATATCTAATAAATGAATGCACATAATTCAACAATTTTGTTCTACCTGTTAGGAATATATTTGTAAATGACACTTAATTTGCCCCCAATGGAATTCACCTGTCGAAATTTTATTCTCCCACCGAGGATATATAGACCACTTTCAGAAGCCCTGTCCTTAAAACAGTCAAGTCTTCGGTAGTACAGACTTTTAAAATGATTAACTAATCCTGCATCATTCGAGATATTGCTTTATATTAAGACTATTAATAAATCTTTAACAGTGCGATTTGAACGGGTCCAAAGGAATGGCGATAAAAACTCATATTTAAGTTATTATTTGCCGTCCATGCTAACTTGAACAGATAAAATATTGGAAATACAACTGCACTACCAAAGTATCACTTTCTAGTTAACAATGCGATTTTGAAACAGTGGGGTTTGGAACAATCAACCAAGGATATTGTTGTATATATACAGCGAATACCGTTGGTTGTGAAGGTTTTTAGATTTGTAGTTTTTCATTGTTTCGGTTCGACGGATTTCACGCCTCTGGTGCTTTAAACCAGAATCGTTATCTGTACATGCAGTCGCGTATTTATTAAAAGATGCCAAGTAACCTACCCAGCTAAAGTGTGAAGAAAGAACAGAAACAATTCATTTATTTTGTTATTGCCATACATTTAAGCGATTTGTACTTGGCTGTTCAGTGGCCCATCGTTAATGTCCATTCTATATAGAGTAATTTGAATAGATTAAAAATGCCTCGTTATAGATAGAAAACAAATTATCGTCACAATTATACAGCAGACAGGAGTGTTAATCGTGGGTGGTCCTGAAATATAAATGAAGACGGATTTATAAAGAATATACTCTTATTTAGCTAAACTAGTTCTAAAAAGTCACAAAATAATTTTAAACAATATATTCTGATAATAACTAAACATCTCCCCTCTTTCATATAAATGTCCGTTATTTTTATCTTACTCACTGAACTTAGATATATATTCGAAGTTCTCGCGTACAAGGGTTATTTCCCTTGTACTACCTTCGCCATGTGTCGTAAAAATCAGTTGTTACGAAACCACCTGTG
>CM042179.1:45216338-45243838 GCA_023376005.1 Doryteuthis pealeii
GTATTTTATGTTTCTCAGTATCAAGTTTTTTATTTTTTAGATATCATAGGAGCACTATTCTTTTGGCCTCATGTAACTTGTAATTTGCTAGATTTCCTATCAGAGTACTATTAGTGACTTCAGTTATCCTTGGGTGCTCTATACTTTTGGCCTTGTACCAAACTAAGGTTTAACTTTTAATAAAGGAGTACTATCAAATATTCTACTTTTTAGAATTAAAAAAAATTGACTGATAATTTCTTTTAAAATATTTCTTGATAAGAATTTATTTTTTTTTTTTAAGCATAGAGGAGATTGATAGTTATAATTTAATATCTATATATTAATACTTGTGTACCTTAAAAGTACAACTGTAATCATCTTGTCACACCCTCTGGTTAAAATGAGACTGTCCAAATTGTCCAATATGAAATGTAAAAATGTAAATCCTTATTATCCTGTGTTTCTTATTTCTTATGAGTGTCATCACAGCTAAATAATGGACTTTTATTATAAATAAAGGGAAGAAAAATGATATGCTACACAGAAAAAATAAAATAATATAGAAAGAAAGAAAGGAAGAATGAGAGTAGGGGAAATATATATAGAGAGGGGGTGAGTGTACAGAAGCGATAAAACTAATCTGTTTCAATTAAACATATGGAAAAGATGAAGAGAAGGAAAGAAAGAAAAAGATAAAAAATAATATAGAAAGAAAGAAAGGAAGAATGAGAGTAGGGGAAATATATATAGAGAGGGGGTGAGTGTGCAGAAGCGATACCACTAATCTGTTTCAATTAAACATAAGGAAAAGATGAAGAGAAGGAAAGAAAGAAAAAAGAAAAAATAATATAGAAAGAAAGAAAGGAAGAATGAGAGTAGGGGAAATATATATAGAGAGGGGGTGAGTGTGCAGAAGCGATACCACTAATCTGTTTCAATTAAACATAATGAAAAGATGAAGAGAAGAAAGAAAGAAAAAAAGATAAAATAATATAGAAAGAAAGAAAGGAAGAATGAGAGTAGGGGAAATATATATATAGAAAGGGGTGAGTGTGCAGAAGCGATAACACTAATCTGTTTCAATTAAACATAAGGAAAAGATGAAGAGAAGGAAAGAAAGAAAAAAATATTAATAGAAAGAAAGAAAGGAAGAATGAGAGTAGGGGAAATATATATAGAGAGAGGGGGTGAGTGTGCAGAAGCGATAACACTAATCTGTTTCAATTAAACATAAGGAAAAGATGAAGAGAAGGAAAGAAAGAGAGAGAGAGAGAGAGAGAGAGAGAGAGAGAGGAGAGAGAGAGAGAGAGAGAGACTAAATGAAGATTATTAGGAAGTGCATGGCGTAATGGACGCAATGAGATAAGTTCAAATCCTGGATGAGGCTGTTTACATTTCACATACCCTTGGTAAAGGTATAAATCTAACTCTCCCTTCAGCTATGGGTAAATAGTAGGGCAGGCTGTGTTCTTTAACCTTGGTTAGGCAACCAGTTGAGGAGAAAAAAAAAACTCGGAATTCAAACCTTTTAAACTCTGCTTAAGAAATCGAACTTATATCACCTATTGCTCATGTGGAGGGGTTTGGTAAATATAATAAATATGAATGAAGATTATTATGCTTTTTACATATTGAAGTATTTAGCAATAGCTCTTAAGTAAACATATCAAATGGTGTATTAATTATAAAGTGGGGAGCTGACAGTAGGTGTGGTGCTCCATTTCAGAAAAAAAATCTCCCTGGTCTAGCACTAATGAAAAGGGGATAGGCTCCCTTGCTGTCCGGCT
Source organism: Doryteuthis pealeii (assembly GCA_023376005.1). Classification (NCBI taxonomy): domain Eukaryota; kingdom Metazoa; phylum Mollusca; class Cephalopoda; order Myopsida; family Loliginidae; genus Doryteuthis; species Doryteuthis pealeii. The sequence goes on from CM042179.1 coordinate 45,218,108, forward strand.
GATACCGACAATAGGCCACTCTGCTAACTTTACTTACTTACTCATAGTGACCGTTGTATGTATTTGCCCTATGGCTCAGCACAAGCAGGATGCAACACAAAGTAAATTTTAAAGTGGAGTTTAACAGGTGTGAATTCAGAGTTTTCTTTCTCCTAGACTGGTTGCCTAAGCAAGGTTAAAAAGCCCAGCCTGCCCTACTATCTTACCTATAGCTTGAAGGAGTTGAATGTCAGAGCCATGCCATTGGGAACTTAAGTTCCTGGTAGAGTCATCCAAGGTGGACAAATCTGGCTCCCAGTGGTATTAGGGCCACAACCCGGCCAAAGGGGCTCTGATGAAAAATTAAAAGGGAATCTTCATCATTGTCAGGAATTGGCTTTTGATGTACTTTCATGTCTGTGGAAAATCTATATCAAACAAGAATGTCTCCTTCCTCTGAATGGGATATGCATGTGGGGTTTGCGAACCGCTTGTGAATTTCATATTCCCTTTTTACTCCTTCCATGAATACACCACAGGCTAATTCGTTGGATGGAGCCAGCTCAACTAACCCAGGGTGAAAGCTGTCACAGAAACAGAAGGAAAAAAAGTTGGATATCTACTTTTCCCCCAAGGGTATTAGCACTATATGAAATGCAAACAGCCTTGTCCAGGGTTTGAAATTATGTCGCAGTGTCCATTTCTCATGATGATAACCATAATGCCATGGAAAACTCTTGGCTGCTGATGAGGGCAGGGTATCGCACGTGCTATCACAAGTTGTATGATGAAAAAAAAAAAAAGGGTTATTTTTATTAACTCATTAGTGAGTTTTCCACATTTAAAATTTTTTTTTTAATTGAATATAAATGCTCATCTCCTACATTGAATAGGTCTCTAGGACCCCACCCCACAGCTTTGGACCGTAACAATCAATTGGTATTACTGTTTAATTGTTTCTTATTTCTTCACCCAAATTCAAATTTGTTTTTCCCAATCTAGAATTTTAATTCTTTATCATCAATGTGTTTCTCCAATTCCGAGCTTTATCTCATTTTTCTTTACTTTCTTTCTTTACTTTATTTCTTCTTTCCTTCCTTCCATTGTTTGCTTCTTCCTTCCTTCCTTTGTTTCTTTCTTCCTTATTTTATTCCATTCTTTTTCTTTACTTTCTTTCTTTCTTCCTTCTTTCCTTCTTTTTCTTTCTTCCCAACTTTCTTCCTTTGTTTCTTTCTTAATTCATTTCTTCTTTTATTTTCCCTTTCTTTCTTTTTTCTTTCTTCCTTCCTATCATACTTTCTTTGTTTTTTTCTTTTGTTCTTTCTTCCTTCCATCCTTTCTTTCTATCTTCTTTCTTTCTTCCTTCCTTCCTTTCTTTCTTTCTTTCTTCTCAGATCCCCACCTGATACACCTTATCTTTTTCTTACCTTTTTTTTTATTTTTTTTTTTTTAACCCTTTCTAATATTGTCATTTTCCCCCCTTTCTTTCTTTTAATACAGTTGATAAAGTTCTCTCGCTATTTTTCAAATGTTCTTAATTTCAATATACTCACAAATTCTCATTCTTCCTCTTTCACTTTTTTTTCTTTCTTTCCTCTTTTTTCTTTCTTTCACTATTTTTCTTCCTTTTTTCTTTCTTTCTTTTTTCTTTCTTTCACTATTTTTCTAATAATTTTAATTTCAGTATACTCACAAGTTCTCATTCTATCTTTTTTCCTTTCTTTCTTTTTTTCTTTCTTTCTTTTTCTTTCTTTTCTTTCTTCGTTATTTCTTTCTTTATTCTTTCTTTTTCTTTCTTTCTTTCACTATTTTTCTAATAATCTTAATGCCAATATACTAACAGATTTTCATTCTTTCTTTTTTCTTTCTTTCTTCATTTTTCTTTCTTTCTTTTTCTTCTTTTTTTTTTCACTTTTTTCTTTCTTTTTCTTTCTATCTTTCACTATTTTTCTAATATTTTTAATTTCAATATACTCACAAATTCTCATTCTTTCTCTACTTTCACCTTTTTAGATTTACTGATCCCAGCTTTTACCAGTTCTTCCCTTCGTATATACCCTTATCTTACCCTTCTTCTCGTCTTTCCCACGAATCACTCACGGTGTACTCGCAACTCTTTCTTTATTTCATCTTTCACCCTCAAGTTAAAAAACCACGCACACACGCACACACACACACACACACAAATCACACACACACTGACACACACACACACAAAACCCATCTCCCTCTTTTTCTCATTTTCTCTTCTTCCTTCTTTGTCGTGGTCTTTTTTCACCCTCTCGCTGTACGATCTCCTTCTCCCCTACCCCCTCTTCGAATGATCCCTTCCTCCAGACAGTAAGCCTCCTACGTTACAGCTAGACGTAAACAGCGATGACGTCACATCTCCCTAGCACCACCATCATCATCCTCGTCGTCATCGTCATCATCATCATCAACAATAACAACTAACAAATAAAAAAGAAAAGTTCTTTCTTTCAATTGTAACCTTCTTTGTTGTTGCAATATTCCGCACTCAATCCATCTCTATGAGTTTCTTTATCTTCTCCCACACACATCTTTTTTGGTATCCACTCACTCACTCACTCATTTACTCACTCACAGAGAAACGTTTCCTCTTCTTCTTTTTCTGCTTTTTCTTTTTCTTAAACTTGTTTCTTTTTTACGGGTTAATGTTTCCAGCTAAACCCTTCCTCTTTTTTCCTCCTCCTCCCTCTACCTACTACTTTACTTTCTTTCTTTCTTTCTTTTTTGTGTGTGTGTGTCTCTCTCTCTCTTTCTCCCCTCTCTTTGTGTTTTCTCTCTCTCCTTCACTCTTTCCCTCTCTCCTTCCTCTAACTACATCCCTGTAGATTTTTTCTTTACTCCTCCCACACGGCTTTTCCATCTACTCTGCTTCTTTTTCTCTCTCTCTCTCTCTTCTTACAATTGCACACACACACACACGCACGCTCTTCTTAGTGCTTCCAACTCCAACAAAACCCACCTCTACCTCTCTCTACCTCTCTCTCTTTCTCTCTCTCCGTTTCACCCAGGCAAAACGATGACTCCCTCCTCATTATTATTTATCGACTTTTCCCAGTGACGAGTTGCTTTATAAGCTTCCTTTATTCATCTCCTCAGAGCCAGTCCTAGTCTAACAACGTTCCTGTGTGTTGACTAAGAAAAAGGGGTCCTCCGACACGGTTGGCGCTGAAACTATACTTACTACTTTACTATCATTAATATTCCCGTACCTATAATCATTATTGGTCTACTTCGGCTGTACCATCGATAGAAAACATAATATTTCTTTATTATTTTGTATTTCTATCGTCATTGCAACGTTGTTGCGGTTGCCAGGCTCGTCGTGGTATACAACACATGCAACCTCTTTTTAAGAAAAAACTGGGATTTTTATTTTGACAAGAGTCTCCTATATTTTTTTACTACACATTTTTTTCTGGAAAAACAAAACAAAACAAAAACAAAAACAAACTAAAAACAAAAAACAGAAAACATACACGCATTTAAAGGCAAAATCTATCCTTAAAAAAAAAACACCGATAAAACAAAGATATTAAATCATATTCATTATGTTTTACTGAGATTTAAAAAAAAGAAAAAAAAGAAGAAAAAAATGAGACTTTGACGGGACATCAGCCTAAAAAGGCACTTAGTAAAGTAAAAAAAAAACTAAGAAAAAACCTATAATACTACACACACGTTAAAACATACTACCCCTCTTTTTTTTTTTTTTTCATTTTTTTTTTTAAACTCCTGCTTGCCTGCAAAACAGGACCCTTACCGTATCGGCTTGAGAAAACACGTCCTAAAACAATTTCGCTTTTGTTTGGGACAAGGTACGAACAACAACAACAACAAAAATCAATCCCAAATATATGGATTATTATTGAATAAATGGATTTACAACTAAACGAACGGGTAGATGTCTACACCAATCAACCAACTACCAAATAATTTTCTAGTTTAAGCTACTATACAAAAGGGGGACATGTATACACCCTCCTTCTTTATCGCAGTCATAGAATTATATGTATATCGATTTATGCATATTTTGTGTGAGTATTGGCTGAGATAAGCAACGTCTTTAAAAGTGAAATACGTTGAATTTAGACGGCGATTTTTTGAGAAAATATATATTCAGTTCTTAATGAACATAAATCTAATTCCTTTTTAATTCATGCTTGTCTTGGGAACAATTAATTCTTATATATTTGTGAATGAGACTACAAGACTGTGTTTCCTTCTTTGGGTTATCTAGATTAGTTCAATGTTGTGGATCCTGGTCCCTTCAAAATCTTTAACAAGGAGCATTTACTAAAAAGGGACTTAACAGGGATCTGTACCCTAAAAAAAATAATACATATATTTCGACTATATTTGACCAGCGGACCACAACTAGTTTCATTTTCGCCGAGTTACCTACTGTTCGATTAGTTTGTTTTTGGTTGTTTAAAAAAAAATACTTTTTTCTTTCTGTGAAATCTTTCCATGTTTTTGGGAATTAAAAAAAAAAATCACACTTAATTGTAAGTAATCATTCCATTGTAAATTTTAAAACAACTTTTTAATTTGCTCTCAAAAAAAAAAAAAAAACACACAAAAAGGTAAAAAGAAAAAATCACGTAAAAAGTTTTTAAAATATTTTTTATTTCCATTAACGTTATTGGTTACATTTTTATTTATTCATTTGATAAATTTAAGGGGTTTTATTTTTTAAAACTGGGCTTTTTAATCTCGGTAACCGTTAAGATAAATATTAACATACAAATAATAAATTTGAAATAAAACAAAAGTCGTTGCATCTATCATTAAATTTTTAACTTGTTAATCTACACTGTAAAAAATGTCAAATTTAGAGTCGCTTTTAGGGGAGTCATTAATGTATTGTCAGAGAGTGAAAGGACGTGGTACTACAACCAGTGATAATGCCGGTACCACTCATACCGATGCTGAAACACCTTCAACTTCCTCTGGGGTGACCAATACCGACGGTGGGCCATCACTTATACCTGTAAAAGATATAATCGGCAAAGATAAAATAATTGGCCTGTTCTTTTCTGTGGCGCCCGAAAATGGCACGAATTTGCCGTCTACCTCAACCTGTGTCCCTGGAAGTCCAAGAGATTGTCACAGGACACTTCTGGAATTTTATATAAATTTTAAAAAGACACCTGCCGGCCAAAACCTGGAGATTGTGTTTGTCTGCGCCGATGATGATGATGATGAGTTCGATGAGCCAATATACCTGAAGTATTTGTCTGAAATGCCCTGGGTCACATTTCCTCAGAATGACAGGCAAAAACAGGTAAGTTCTTTTTGTGGAATATTTGTCGCGTCCAACTTTTAAAAAATCTGTTTTTTGTTTTTTGCTTTTTTTTAAACCTTAAATGTTGTTATTTGAAATGTTGTTATTTGAAAGACACGTTTTTAACACATTGTATACACGTTGTATTTGTATTTATTTTAAATATTCATTTTATTATAGCTGTTTTTAAATGCTTTTTAAAACAGTTAAAAGTTATCTATCTATCTATCTGTCTATACTATTCTATACATATATAAAGGACAGTTGGAGTGTATGTATGTGTGTATGTCCGGATGAAACTACGAAAACAAAACAATTAAATAACAAAGTAAATACTAGCAATACCCAATTTGTCGTCTGCTACGAATTTTATAAACGAATTAAAATAAATTAAATCTATTATTTAAGATCAAACTTTTGTCTAAAACGATAAGTAGTAACGTTTATTTATCATATTTATCATTAAAAAAAGAAAAATATCATTACATTAGCAATTTATTTTTAATATATTTAAAACGATTTGTTTTGGTCAATTTTGTTCGCCGACGCCATTTTGGTTCTTTTTAAGTGGTTTTATTGGCTTATTTACAAATTTAATGTAACATTCGCTATTGCAAAAAAAAAAAAAAAAAAATCAGGTAATTATCCGATTTTAATGAAATTTTCAGTATTGATTTAACAATCAATGAATCTTATAATGCATCAGTTATTTTATTTCAAAACTTTTAATTAAATATTTTTATGAAAAATTAATATATAAAATTCATTTAAAATAAAATATTCTGATGTTAAGTTTAAAATTTTATATTTTTAGATTCTAGAAATAAATATCTATTTAATGCAAACCTTATTTTAGTCAATCAAAATATGTTTTGAAGAAAAACTCTATTGAAAATGTAGCCCCCCTTTTTAAGCAGAAAAATATCGATGTATAATTTTTTCTTTTATAAGATAATAGCCAATTAAATAATTATCGAAATGAGTAAAAAAGAAATCTCCAAAAAATTAATTATTTATGTTTTTTTTTTTCACATTTTATTTTTCGATTATCGGTACTTATTTTTAAGTTTTTTTTTTCTATTTTTTTTTTTTATTTCTACTGTAATTAGTATCAATCAAGGACCAACACGCCAATATTTTACACCCCCAAATAAGGGGGGGGGTCAAAATTAAGTGACTTGAAAAAAATGAGAAAGTTTTGAAATAAAATAAATAATGTATTATAAAGTTCATCAATGATAAATAAACACTGAAAATTTCATTAAAATCCGATAATTCCCTGATTTTTGGTAAATTATTTTATGGGGTGGGGGGCTAAAGTCATTTTGTTAAAAACGCATTTTAGGCCAATTTTGGGTATACCTAGTAAATACATATACAGAATACATTCATTAGATGTCACCGCTTCTTGCTTTTTGTGCAAAAATTAGGAAGATGTGATTTATATTTACGAACAAACATCAAAAATTGATATATACATAATAGTAATGGATCTGCAAGACTAACTTGTTAACTATTACACCACGTTTTTTTGTCCTCCCCCTCTACCCAGGTGATGCTGGGTAGCCGCTTCCAGTACATATGTAAAGGGCAGTTATTGTGTGTGTATGTATGTATGTATGTAACTACGAAAATAAAACAATAAAGTTATATATATATATATATATGTGTGTGTGTGTGTGCATTAACTAATACCGGTTCTTGCTTTTTGTGCAAAAATTATGAAGATTTGATTTATATTCGAAGATATTTATTAATCAAAATATACATAGAAATAGCATTGAAATTCTACTTTAAAATGTCCAGCATTTGTAAATCTCAAAAGTAAACAAATCAATACACCAGAGATTACCCCCTCTACCCAGGCAACGCTGGGTAGCCGCTTCTAGTAATCTATATGTTATATTCTAATGTTTTAAACAAAAGAAGTTTTTTCTTCTTTATATCACGTGTTGAATGTGTCATTGTTTTCTGTAAATCACCAGAAAAAAAGTGTTTTTTTTTTAATATATATCAAATTGAAGTTTTTGTAGAAATATATATAGGTAAAAGTATCCAACTGACTGGTAAGTTGGAGAAGGTTCTATTTGGGATCATCAATATCCCCTGTACATCCACAATGCATGCCCATTCTGATGTATACCTACAGATTTGTACAAGGATTATTTCAAATCCCTAGGAGAGCTCAATGTAAGATGATTAATAAATTAATTAGCAATATTTACACTTTTAATAAGAAAGAAAAACTTAAACTCATTTGGCTATTATAAATTTGTTTCCATCGGTAACTCAATAACTGGCCTCATTTATTGAGTTACCGGCCGAAATAAATTTGTAATGGCCAAATGACGGTTTGTTAAGTTTTTCTTTCGTATTGAAAGTATATATATATATATGTGTGTGTGGAACTTCAACATTTTTGTTGAAGTTGTATATTAAATAAAAAAAAATCTTATTTTAGCATAAATTCTAAAGGAGGTGATTTAAACTTTTACCACACACACACACACACACACACACACACACACACACATATATATATATTATATATAACCTACTTAAGTTTCAACAAAGGGAACCATCAGGGTTAATTGTAATGAATTAATCATAATCGATAAGTTATCTTTATGTGTGTGTGTGTGTGGTAAAAATTTAAAGCTGCCTCTTTAGAAGTTATGCTAAAATAAAAAATTTTACATTTAATATAAAACTTCAACAAAAAATTTTGAAGTTCCATTTCAGGGTACTTAGGTAGAAACAAAAGCACCCCCACCCCCAGCAAAATAAATAAATAAATAAAATAAAGATATTAATATATTAATATTTAATTCTGAAAGTATAAATAGTTGTTTTAAAATAGAAGAGATTGGTTTACATATCCGAGTTAAAAAAAAAAAAAAAAAAAAAAAAACAACTATTTATAACAACATTCATTTACAATGACCATGATCAACAAATGAATAAATTTAAATTATAAACATTGTTCATAGATCAGTCATGAGTAATATACATTAAATACATTACATTTTTTAAACAATACCTACTACTAAAAAAAAAGAAAGAAAAGAAATAATATATTGTATTGAGACTAATTGTATTGAGACATTAAAAAGAAAGACTCAATTTAGATTTCCTATGCGATGTAAAAATAAGTTATTTAATGTAAAAACTTTTTTTGTAACACTAGAAGAAATTATATAAAAATTAAGAAATTAGAATAAAATTGTATTAACATTGAAAAAAAAGAAGAAGAAAAAGAAAAGAAATTCTATTTCATGATGTTGAGTAGTCCAATAGCTACATTAAACTGTATCTAATGGTGAAGTTCCAATTTTGAAGCTCTGGGGAGTGTGGAGTACCCTTTCATCACCATTGCTCCCTTGTTCACTCTGACCCGGAGTGATAGTACCTGTTAGGGTCTCATCTATGGGTTAAATAGAAGAAAAAAATGAGTTTTAAAAAAATTGAAGACCCATTATTAAACATTAAGCATGAATAGAACAAAATGTCTTGGGCATAAAATAACCCAACAAGGGTTGACATGCCGTAAAATCTAACCAACCAACTAATCAACCTAAATCTCTCAGCACCCCCCCCCGAATAAAAGTCTCCCTCCCTTAACCCTTTGCCTACTAAATTTCCCCTATGGCTGTGCCAAATTTTCTTGGTACTTTTTTTTTTTTTTACCTGTATGATTTTCCCTATTGCAAAAGGATCTAGTATCAGTTTCAGGGAGTTTAAACATCCATTAAGCAAGAACATACCAAAACGTCTTTGGCATAAAATAACCCAACAAGGGTTGACATGCCGTAAAATCCAACTAACCAAACCAATTGTCTACTATGTAATTTTTAGGAGGAGTCATCATTAAAAAAAATAACTCATTAATAAAACAAACTCATGGGTTGTTTTATTAATGATTTAAAAAATCAGCACAATAAATTATTAAATTTGATATTCATTGACGAAAAGTCTTGTAAAAGAAAGAAATATTTTTACTTCTGAGTTGAAACTTGCTAACAATGAGCATCCTTCATAATTATCAACAACTTATGAATATTGAATATATATAGTATATGTATATACATTTATAGAATAATTTCATCAGTAGCTAAGTAATGTACATAAAATAATAAATATAATGTATTTAATGCTTTGTGTATTATTAAGCAAAAAAAAAAAAAAAAAAAAAAAGAAAAGAAAGAAAAAGAAAAAAAGAATGTATTTAAGAATGTATTTAATACATTTTTCTCTATTAAGTCTATTTGGGACAGAGAAAAAAACATTAAATTTCTCGTATAAACTTAAGTCACGTTATGTGCAAAAACTAAGCAACATTTTAAAATTTTCAAAACGATATTAAAGCAATTTTTAAAAATAAAATTATGCTTTGTTTTTAATTAATACTTTTAAATTGTTTTTTTTTTATAGCTATATGATAAATTTCAGGTCTTTTTTTTAAACTTCAAAGACTGAATAAAAACAGAAGATATATAACAATTACATACAACTTGTTGATTATTATTTTTTACTTATGTATGTATATTTATTTTCCTTTTTATGATATTCGTTGAACGACATTCATTTTATTTTAAGAAACAGTTAATGTTTATGTGAATGAATTTTAATTCAACTTAAAATTATCTTAATATTTATAACTTTTACTGTTAGTGTTTATCATATATGTATTGTATATGATTGTATTTTTTTTTGCATTGCATACTTTCTTTGTTTAAGGCAGACACTTTTTTTTTCTGTCTTATGTGCACATTTTTATATTCCTTTGTGTGTTCCGTACTTTAAAATTGTTTCAATCTCGTAATCGTAATATTAATGTGATGTGCCGTTGTTTCAATTGAAGAATTTTAGAAAAGAAATATTTATTTAATAATGATGGTGATGATGATGATGATGATGATGATGACTTTTATGTATTTACTAATTCATCAAGCAACTACCCCTCGCCCTCTTTCAACATATAAATAAAAATTAGAAAGAAAAAAACAACCTTTCGTTGTTATGGCAACATGAGCACTCAATAGTAAAAGAGAGAGAGAGTGTGTGTGTGTGTGTGTGTGTGTGTGTGTGTGTGTGTGTGAGAGAGAGAGAGAGAGAGAGAGAGAGAGAGAGAGAGAATCTCAATGAATGAGCCAAAACACTTATAACATTCATTTTTATTGATAATTAATAGTTTATATATATATAACTATCATTTTTTTTCGTTTTCCTATGTAGAGGGTAGGTATGAAGAAAAAAATATTTTGATGGAGTTAAAATTCAGTTCGAACATTCGAACTTTTTGCCTTCTTTAAACCACTCACAGCGGCTCTCCCACCTTTGCGATCCTACTGTAAACCGCTCGCACGTGTCACTCGGATTACAATGATAATAGGACCCTATTTGAATAGAATGAGTTCTGAGGTGAATAGAATAGTGAACTTTGAAATATCCCATCATACAGGTAAAAAAAATACCAAGAAAAATTTGGTACGGTTGTGTAGGAAATTTGTTTGGCAAAGAGTTAACGAAACCAGCTTAAGTTCATTTGTTTTGTTTTGTTTTGTTTTATTTTACTCTTTGTGAGTTTTTTTTTCACACCAGCGTAAACTGATGTATTTCACTGGAGTCTGAGTGACAACAAGTCTCCTCAGGTCTCCAGAAATCTTCTGAGTATTCTAGCCGATCCCAACAATGCTGTTGGCTGAATGGTCTTAATTCTTCCTCTGAATTCCAGTTCATCTAGTCTCTTTTTCAAACTTTTTAGGACCGTTCCACGTGCACCAACTACAATTGGTATCACTTTGACCCTCATATTCCATAGCTTTTTCAATTCTCTAGCAAGGTCTAGGTATTTGTCTATCTTTTCGTTTTCTTTCATCTTCACCCTGTGATCTACTGGGACTGCAAAATCTACCAGTTCTTTTTTTTTTTTTTTAATCAATACTAGATCCGGTCTTCTGGCTGGGATAAGGCGATCCGTCTTTATCTCAGAGAATTTGACGTTTGAAGTATCCATATAATTGTTTTTCTTCCCATTTCTGTTTTCTTGTTTTTGTTCTCGTTGTTTTTCTGTTTATCCATGAGTTGCATCTGTTGTTTTTGGCTGCCATAAGTAATATTTCTTTGCTCTTTTTTGTGTATTCTTCGAGCCCTTGGATTGTATCATCTACGCAATCCCTTATGTTGGCAAGACCTCTTGCACATTCCTTTCTTGATACATATAGCCTATCTCTATCGTCTATAGGGTGTAAAGCTTTAGTCTGTCAATCTGTCTGAGTTTCTCTTTTGTCCATTTTAAGAATGGTCCAGAGTATCTTATAATGGGGACGGACCAAAGGACTTTCTTTTAAAAGCAACTACTAAGGCCTGTCTAATAATAAAAAATGGATATACCATTTCTGGAATGATACTAAGACATTGTTAGACAGACACACACATAAACACACACACACACACACACATAGACTTACACATATAAACACGCAGAGAATTTGGAATATATACAACAGAATGGACAGATCCTTGCAACAAGCTAACAGCTCCAGACTTTCAGAAATCTTCTGACGAAGAGATCTTTATCCCGAAATATTAAGAATAAATCAAAGGTAAACAAACAACATCCTAGTTACCTAATTTTTCTTTACACTTGCATTGTGTCAGCTTTCAAAATCAACCACCAAACCAATATGAACATAACGCTTCAAGCAAATTATAAAACAATATTGCACAATTTTTTGTTGTTGTTGAGAGCACTAGTAAGTGAAACATGGCTTTGGAGATATGTCCCCTATTAGTCGTATAGGAAATGGATACTACAGATGAACATTTGTATAATTAGGGTCTCCTTCTCTCTCCACTTTTATTTTTACCAGAAGCCTGTATATAAATCATTAATTATCACAACTACTATCACCACCAGACCGGCAAGTGTGGGAGAGGGAATTAAAAGGTGGGGTGGTTAGAAAAAAGGGGTTCAGAAAGAGGTGGAGGGGAAGAGAGATGAAAGAATTTGAAACAGTAAAAGAAAGGATATTTCCAGAGAGAGAGAGAGAGAGAGATGGTGGTGGTGGTGGGGAGATGAAAGAATTTAAAGTAAAGGAAAAGAAAAGAATGTGGGAAACATTGGTATTATTCGGTGGGGGTGACACTTTCGGGATCTCAGTTTCCAATTCCGCAAATAGAATTTTTTTTTAATTTAAAATTTAAAAAAAGGTTTTTCGCTTTTAATAGTATTGTTTCTTTTGTGTGTGTGTGTGTGTGTGTGTGTGTGTGTAGTGTGCGTGTTTTACTTGTTCATTTTAAAACCTCTCTCACCCCACTTTGAACAAGTTTTTTTTTCTTTCATAACATTATGCATAATTGCAAAAATGTCGAGCAGACAGGGAAAAAAAAAAAAGAAAAAAAAGAGGAAAAGACTTGCATATACACGAATAAACACACAAACACATACATACATATACGCTAGTCTCGCAGATCCATTATTACTGCATAGTGAGTTTGAGCCCCGCTAGGTGCCTCATACTTTGTGACCTTGTGTCACATCTTACCCATAGCAAACGGGTTTGGTAAATACTTACATATACATATGGTCCAATTGATTAAATAAACAAAACAACAAACTTTAAAATAAAACCAACCTGTTGTTTTTCTGATCAATATTTTTTTCTCAATGATGAATAAAATGATATGCCTTTGGCATGAAATAACCCAACAAGGGTTGACATGCCATAAAAATACACACATCAGAAATATAAAGTAAGCTGGCAGAGTGACCGAAGTTGGTATGAGGTGACAAAACTTTCAAACCACCATGTATTTTTTTTTTTATTAAGATGGGGATTTAAAATGAGAGGCAGAATTCTTGTTAAAACAAAACCAACTATTGAAATTCTTCATTTTTGTCAAATTCAAATCAGTTGTGACCAGTTTAATAAAGAAATGTAAAATTAATGACAATTTTTTGTTTTTGTTATGAGGCATGGTCATGTTTTGTTTATTAGGCAGGGTCATGTGTTTTGTTTATTAGCAGGGTCATGTGCAGGTCATGTGTTTATTTGGGTGTTTTTCATATGTTTTTCATGCAGGTCATGTGTTTGTTATTAGGCTGGGTCATATGTTTATAGGGCTGGGTCATATGTTCATGTTTAATATGTTTACCAGGCTGGGTCATATGTTTACTAGATGGGTCATATATCTATCAGGCAGGGTCATGTGTTTTGTTTATTAGGCTGGGTCATATGTTTACCAGGCTGGGTAATATGTTTACCAGGCTAGGTCATATGTTTACTAGATGGGTCATATATCTATCAGGCAGGGTAATATGTTTTGTGTATTAGGCAGGGTCATATATTTTGTTTATCAGGCTGGGTCATGTGTTTTTATTCATTAGTTTGTTTGGAATTGTTTTATAGTAACAATTATTTTAATATTGTAAATCTACTTGTTTTGGGACAATTCATAATTTTGACGACGTATACTTAGCTTTTATCTTATCTTCTATTGTTCTCAGTGGCCGGTGCGTAGGCCCGTTGTTTGTTCTTAGTAACGAACACAAGACTTTTTGTTTTACTTTAGAGCTCTTTATCATTTAAGATCAAGATCAATCAAACGCGCAGAGGTTTTGGTTTTGAACGGGCAGATCACCATTGCCATCTGCCCTGTTCAGCGCCCAGCCAAAATCTGATTTTCCTAAACTTTCTCATGGCTCTGTCCATGACATGCAGCACTTCATTTAGACTAGACGGGTTGTCTGAGAGCCCCACCCCCCAGGTCAATCGGCTAATTATGTCAAGTCCTAGCATCTGTATGATTGCCTCGAACCTATTGCCCTTATGGCAACCCCCAACCCCTTTTATCATATGTGCTAAAGGGCAGTGGCTGAGGGTTTTAATTTTCTGGGTATGACAAACTGCACAATTCTGGAGCTTTAGGGAGTGTGGAGTACCCTTTCATCACCATTACTCCCAGGTCCACTCTGACCTGGAGTGTAAGAACCTATTAGGGTCATATCTAGGGGTTAAATAGAGAAAAAAAAAAAGAAATAGTTAACAAATTTGAATACCCATCAAGAATAAATAAACAAAACATCTTCAGCTTAAGATAACCCAACAAGGGTTGACATGCCGTTAAATCTAAACAATCAACTGAGATCTCTCAGCACCCCCTAAATAAAAGGCTCCATTTCCTTAACAGGAAAACAAATTCCCCCCATTGGCTGCACCAGATTTTCTTGATATATTTTACCTGTATGATATTCCTTATATTTTACCTGTATGATATTCCTTATATTTTACCTGTATGATGTATGATATTCCTTATATTTTACCTGTATGATATTCCTTATATTTTGTATGATATTCCTTATATTTTACCTGTATGATATTCCTTATATTTTACCTGTATGTCTCGGGGTTGGTTCACAGACAAAACAAGAGATGACACGGGTGTTTGTTCACGTAGGGAATTTTTTTTTTAGTGTAAACATGTGACACGTGCGAGAGCCGCTACCAACGGTTTACGGTAGGATCGCCGTGGTGGAAGAGAAACTCCAATTGGTTCCTTATAGCAAAAGGATCAAGTACCAGTCTCAGGGTTATTTCACATACAAAACAAGAGATAGCAGGAGTGACACGTGCGAGAGCCGCTGCGAGTGGTTTACGGTAGGATCGCAGCGGTGGAAGAGACACCGTGAGCAAGTTTTAAAAAATAAATAAAAAAAGGGCAAAGAGTTAAATTCTGCCAGAAGAGTCCACCCGTGGAAATTGTGTAAGTGTATTGTTGTGTAATGTAATTAAATTTGCCAATGGAAACATGACATTTAGTTTTTTTCTTCTTTTCTAAATGCGTCTAAAAGAAAAAAGAAACAAGAAAAATTGTTAATAACAAAATGGGTGTACTATTAAACCCATTAACTCCCCCACCTCCCCACCGGCTTCCCTTGACAAATTTCTTCCGTTGACGACTACCCCCGCTAAAAAACAAGAAGAAAAAAGTTCATTTGAGTATTTCTTGCTAAATTTCTTGTTTAAAAAGTAACGCCCTATCGGGGGGGGGGGGGGGAACACGTTGAGTATCCCCAGTAGGGTGAAGGGGTAAGATATCTCCTACTTAAAAAGGGGGTGTCCTCGGCTTGACACTAAACTGTCTTTGATGGTGAGACTCCAGTTCTGGAGAGTATGGACACATCTTCATTGCCAATAGTCTTAGGTCCACTATGACCCGAAGTGATAGTACCTGTTCGGGTTCGATCTATGGATCTCTGTTTACAAATTATTCGTATTTGATAGAACTATAAAAAAAAACAAAAAACGAAACAACAAAAAATAAAAAACAAAAAACAAAACAAAAACAAAATATCTTAAACAATTACACGAAAGTTAAGCAATAATGAGCCTGTTCAATATTTAGATGGGTGACCATTTAAGCAAAAGCAAGTACTGTAAGTAAATCGAAAATCAAAATGACTTGGTTCGGCATTAAATGACCCATAAAGTGTTGATATGCCGTAAAACAAAACAACCGACCAACCTGGACAACCACCAAATTCTAGTTTGCCATGGGCAGGATATGACACAAGGCACCCATATGGGGCACCCAGTGAGGATTGAACTTACTTTTCAGTAGTAATGGATCTGCGAGACTAACTTGCTAACCATAATATCATCTTGGGATGTCTCGGTATTTATCCAACCCGTTCGCCATGAGTAGGATGTGACACAAGGTCGCAAACATGGGGCATCCAGTAAGGATCGAACTCGCTATTCAGTAGTAATGGATCTGCGAGACTAGCTTGCTAACCATTACATCACGATGGGGGGGTCCTTTTTTACCCAACCTGCTTGCTACGAGTAAGATGTGACACACGGTCGCAAGTACGGGGCATCCAGCGAGGATTGAACTCGTTTTTTTCACCCGTAGTAATGGATCTGTGAGAATAGAATACTAACTATTACACTATGATTGTACGCCCCCCAAATTATCAGAGTAAATTTATATATTAAAACAATATTTCCTCTATTTGTCTGTATTTTTGAGATGAGGTTTGATGCCAATAATTTTGATTTTTCGGACTAGTCTCCTTATCTTTGTTGTGGTATGTATAAACACAACGTTTCGGCTGCTGTATCCTCCGGCTTTTACCAAGTGTTTCCTGGGTATCTGATAATCCAAACTGGGAAATCATTTTTATTAGTTTGACAGTTGATTCTTCGACGCCTGTTTGATCAACTGTCAAACTATTAAAAATGATTTCCCAGGTTAGATCATCAGATACACAGCGAACACCTGAGGAAGACCGGGGGGACACAGAAGTCGAAACGTTGTCTTAATAACACAGTAAAGATGAGGACAATAGTCCGAAAAATCAAAATTATTTAATATTTCCTTTAGTCTTTAGTGATTCTTTATATTTTTCTTCTTTTATTTTATTTTCACCATTCCTTTCTCATCTTTCCCTCATATCTGTTGAATTGTCTTAAAGATTACCTTTTTTTTTGTGTGTGTGGGTGAGGTTTGGGTGTTTAATTCCCTTGAGGAAGCATCGGGTCACAGCCACACCATGTCTTTGATTGATAAAGCTGCAGTTTCGTTACAAGTTTGATACGAGGGGTAGATGTTGCCAGAACCACGCCCTCTAGTTCTGAATTGTTTTTTTCTTTTCCTTTTGGATAGGATGTGACACAAGGTCGCAAGCATGGGTCATCCAGTAAGGATCGAACTCGCTATTCAGTAGTAATGGATCTGCGAGACTAGCTTGCTAACCATTACATCACGATGAGGGGGGGGTGTCCTTTTTTACCCAACCTGCTTGCTATGAGTAAGGTGTGACACACGGTCGCAAGTACGGGGCATCCAGCGAGGATTGAACTCGTTTTTTTCACCCGTAGTAATGGATCTGCGAGATTAGCGTGCTAACAATTACACCATGATGGCATGCCCCCAAATTGTAAGAGTAAAAATACATTGAAACAATGTCTGTATTTTAAAGTTTGAGTTTGAGTTTTGTTTAACGGCATATCAACATATGTGGGTCAATTAATGCCAGAAAAGGTTATATAGAATATTTTTACATGTGGTCTTTTATGGTGGTATTCGGTTATGTTTTCTTAGATCTTGTTGAAAAGGTTGCTTCTTTTTTTTTTTTAAATTCAAAATGTCTTCTGGGTTTGTATTTTTAAAGGGGTCTTCTAAGTTTGTTTTTTTCTGATAATATTTGGTGCGGGTTTGCCTTAGGAAGATGTGTGGAGAGGTTTTATGTGAATAATTTTGATTTTTCGGACTATTGTCCTCATCTTTATTGTGGTATGTATAAACAAACAAACACAACGTTAAACAGTCCAATCTAGCCCCTACTATTTGTCTAGGGGGGGGGGTATGTTGAGCCAGAAGAGAGTTGAGGGAGATTATATGCCTTTTGTTCTTTTCTAAGGGCATCAGCATCGAAAGTTTAAAAACGCAATAAGTTCTTCGTCCAGTATTCGAACTTGGTCCGCCGAGCCCGTTTTTCCCCATAAAAAAAGAAAGAAAGACGATAGAAAGAGATAGACCGTTACGACACGCGCCTTCCGACGTCTCAAATATTAGCACCCAGACATATTATGTCTCATGCTGGAGCAGCAAAACATGTGCGTGCAGACACGCTCACCCCCCCTTTCTCCTCCCCTCTCCCGATTCCCAACCTTCACTGAACCCCCGCCCCCTCCTCGCTTCCAATCCTTTCCCAATGCCACCGCAACCGCTACACTCTTTCTTTCTTTCTCTCTCTCTCTCTCTCTTTCTCTTGCACGCGCGTGCGCTCTGTGTGTGTGTGTGTGTGTGTGTGTGTGTGTGTGTGTGTGTGTGTGTGTGTGTGTGTGTGTGTGCGAGCGCCCGCTATTCTTCTTCTTTTTTTTTACGTGCTCAGTAAAAAAATCAGTACGCACAGAAGGAGGAGGAGGAGAAGAAGAAGAAAGAAGGAGAGATGATGATGATGATGTTTTTGTGTGCCTTCTTTTCTTGAGTCAGTCTCTATTATTCGTTTTTTATTCTTTACTTTTTTCTTTTCTTTTTTTTTTTTTAAATGTAAGCGTTTGTTTTATGTGCATGGCAACAATATTACGTTTTAACGTTAAAGAAATTTAAAACAAAAAAAAAAAAAAAGAAAAGAAAAGAAAAAAGAATGGTTAGGTACTCGAATCGTAGAGATGTTGCAACTCTCAGTGTATATGTTTTATGCACTCCTACTACATATACCCGTTTGCGCGTTATGTAACGAATGCACCTATCTATCTCCAGCTTGTGTATGTGTGTGTAGTGCACACGTGTATTTACCGAACAACAGTGAACAGTTTTATACACGTGTACACAGTATGCGTGCAGAGAGGTCTCATCTATTTAAAGATACGTTTTTTTTTTTTAGTAAAAGACGTGATTTTTTCCTTAGGAAAAGAGAAAGAATTCTCAAATAAAACTTCAATTTAAAATTATTTGCCTAATGCACCTATCCATCTCCAGGTTATGTGTGTGTGTGTATGTGCAGTGTACACACGTGTATTTACCGAACAACGGTGAACAACAGTTTCATACACGTGTACTCAGTATGCGTGCATATAAGTCTCGTCTATTTTTTTTAAAACAACAAAAGAACCCCCCCAAAAAAAAAGTTTAGTTTAGTAAAAGCCGCAAATTCCTTCCTTCCTTTTTCCCCTTCCTTCCTTCCTTCCTTCATTTCTTTTTTCCTTCTCTCCTTCCTTTGTTAAAGAGAAGGAATTTACGAATAAAACTTCAATTTAAAATTCATTGAGTCTATTTTTATTTGTATCTATTTATTTATCTATTTATTCTATTTTTTAAAATTTTATTTCTATTTTGAATGCCTTTAAAAGTTACTTTAGTAAGTATGTTCTCAGTTTCTTTGATTGCCCCCTGCCCCACCCCGTCTCTCTGGGTCTTGGCGACGGCGGCTGCCTTTATCACAGATTTAATGTTCACTTAAAATTCGTTTATCTTGAGATTTTATGCATAAACTCCCGACAAGAATACCGTTATGCGGAATCCCTAGGTGTGGTACTACAACACCCGTGTATTCCTCCTACATATTGTTTAATTGAGATAGGTTTATGTATTCCCTAGGGAGTCATGTTGGTAAAAAAAACGTTGTATAACCCTCTCGACATAGTATTTCTTTGAGTATGTGCTAATGCAGTAAGTAATACGATTTGTTACTATATTTTTCCAAATAATGCGAACATTCTGCTGTCATCCCTTATTTTTCGTACCAGTTCAACACATGGAAAAAATGTGTTACTATTAATCAACTGGTTACCGGTGAAAATGAAGGCTCGAGTGACGTAATAGATATCGTCGTAGGAAAAGAAGAAGAAGAAGAAGAAAAAAAGCAAATGAAGTCGGCGAGCCAAGTTAAAATTCTGAATGAAGCTTTTAGCATTTCACTTCCTTTGGAGAGAGAGAGAGAGAGAGAGAATATGCAGCTGCACACAGAAAGACAAGGAGATATATATATATACCATTATGTCTGTACACACACACACACACACACATACAGATGCATGGATAATACCATCACAATTCTCTCTACTCTCGCCCAGATTACAGTAGGATAGACCGAGCTCTCTAGCCTTGGTAGGGCGACCGGTCTAGGAGAAAGAAAACTGAATTCAAACCATCTACAACAGGTCAGCAGTGAATAATATGATGATGATGATGATGAATAAATAAAATTCTCTCGGACTTTGAATCAAGATGGATCACTTTATCCCAACCAGAAGGTCAGACCTAGTATTGATTACAATAAAAAAGAGAATTTGTCAAATGCCAGCTAGTAGATTTTGCAGTCTCAGCAGATCACTGGGTGAAGATGAAAAAAAGAAGAAAAAAAAAAGGAACTAACGAAAATATAGACAAATACCTGGCCCTTGGCAGAGAATTGAAAAAGCTGTGGAATATGAGTAAGAAAGTGATACCAATTGTAGTTGGCACACTTGGAACGGCCTCCAAAAGTTTAGAAAACAGACTAAAGGAATTGGAAATAAAAGGAAGAATTGAGACCATCCAGACAACAGTATTGTTGAAATCGGCTAGAATACTCAGAAGAGTTCTGGTGAACTGAGGATAATTGTCACTGAGACTCCAGTGAAACACCATCAACTTACACTGGTGTGAAAAACTCACAAGGAGTGAAATAATAATGATAATGGTGGTGATACCAATTGTAGTTGGTGCACTTGGAACGGTCTCCAAGGGTTTGGAAAAAAGAATGGAGAAATTAAGAACTTTATAGGTGTACTTTTGTAGATGTATTTCGTTTATATATTTTATATTTGATTCATAATTTTCGGCATATTTCTCTTTCTCTCAAGACGGATAAAATGCCGTTGATGTTAGTATTCTCAAAAAGATCCCTCATATTATTTGCTTTGAAATATTTTTTTTTTCTGGCTGGAACGAAAGCTCCACTATTCTATGAGGAAAACTGGAGCCTCACCATCAGATGCTGTTTCGTGTCATAACCAGGGTACCCCTTTGGGGAAGGGTCTTACCCCCGGCAGGGGAAGCAATCGGAGAATTCTAAGTCCCGCGGAAATATAGTTAAAACAAATGAAAAAAAAAAAAATGAGAGACGGAAGTTTAGACTTTTTCAGTGAACAATAAAAAATCATCTGATTGAAATTATATTTACATATAGAAAAGCCAAATGGTTGGTTGGTTGGATTTTACGGTATGTCATCCCTTATTGGGTTATTTTATACCGAAGACATTTGAGGCGCGTGGTCTAATGGTTAGAGTCATGAGAAATGGACTTGTCAACCCGAGTTTAATTCCTGGACGAAGCTGTTTGTATTTGCACATGGCGCTAATTTCCTTGGGTGGGAAAGGTATGAATCCAATTCTCCCTCCAGCTATGGGTAAATAGTAGGAAGACTGGACTCTTTAACAATGGCTATGTAACCTCCTAGACAGGAGGAGGAAAACTCTGAATTCAAACCTGTTAAACTCCGCTTAAAAAATTGAACTTGTGTCACATCCTGCTAATGCGGAGGGGTTGGTATATATATATATATATATATAGTTAAAACAAACGAGAAAGAAATGGCAGAGACAGAAATTTAGACTTAAGAGATCATCTGAAAGAAATTATATTTACATATAAAAAAAAGTAAAGTCGTCTGGGTGGCCTAAAGTCGGAATCAGCCAATCAGCGAGGGAGTCTATCCCCTTTTCACTAGCGCTAGACGAAGGAGATTGTTTTGCGTCTGAGGTTGAGCGCCACACCTACTATCAGCTCCTTACTTTACCGCACAGATCCCTGTGCTACTCATACGCTGAGTTGGCGAGGGCCGGTATCGCACTAGAAACTTTGTGGTTTCTAGCCGAACACTCTGCCGATTGATCTAACCCGGCCATTGGCTTTTATATATTTTTACATATAGAAAAGCCAAATGGTTATTTAGTTGGATTTTACGGTATGTCAACCCTTATTGGGTTATTTTATACCGAAGACATTTTGTTATATTAATCCTTGATAGTTACTGAAACTCAATTTAAAAAAAATACATTTTCGCAATCTTTTTCCTTAACTTTAATATTTCTTTCTGATTGGAGCAAAAGTTCCTCATTCAATGAGGTGAAGAGACACACAGAGAGAAACTTCTCTAAACTGATACGTTAACACAACTATCATGGGATGTATCAACAGATAAAGAAGAAAGGGAATGTGGGGGGGGTCGTTGATGTTCAAAATGATTCCAGGAATCCTAACATTTAAAAGCAAAGAAAATTATTGGTACTTGTCCAGAAAAAACAAAGAACATTTCTGTTATTTCTGCGGTAATTTTACCAAACATTTAAATTCCAAAATTACGTTTTTCACTAGCTACAATTCAGTCATCACAGTCATGTTGCTTTAGAGTTTTTCTCCCGAGACTAACGACAGCAAATGTGTAATTTTAAAATTTAACTAAATTAAGGGCTGGATGGTCATTAGAAATGACCTACTCGAGTTTCACCATAAGGATCTTCAAGGTTAAATCCATTGAATTAATCAAGATATTGATTAATTACAGTTAATTGTTATAACTACAACATGCAGTTAGCTGTAATTAATCAATATCTTGATTAATTCAATGGATTTAACCCTGAAGATCCTTATGGTGAAATTCGATTAGGTTATTTCTGTACATACTATAATAATACATTCGCTCTACTTACGTATTGAGCACTTTATATTTGTTATAACGCTGACTTATCTTGGTAAAACTTGTATCAACTAAATATTGAGACCAATTTCACCGGTAAGTCATTCCTTCTTCATATATATATATATATATATATATATATATATATATATATATATATATATAACTCTTCCCCTCTCTTTCCTTTTATATGTGCGCGTAGAATCCCATTGCGAATAAATGCACGAATTGAGTAATGAGAGAATCCGTTGTTATGGCAACACAAGGCATACTTAACGTCACTCGAAGCGAGCGTCTTGTTGCCCTAATAACAACAAAGAGGGGTAAGGTAATTTAAAAAAAAAACTCCCCTATTATGTTAGGTGCCTCGTGTTGTGTAATAATAGGTAGCGAGATTAGCTAGCAGATCATTGTTAACGAGTTCGATTATCACTGGGTGACCCCATACTTCTTTCTTTATATATATATATATATATATATATATATATATATATATATACACACAAGATTAGTAAAGTATTATACTTTTATTTATTTTTTTTTTTCTGAAACTGAAGCAAACGGAATTTAAAAAAAAAAATTTTTTAAATAATAAGTAAAGTCGTCGGGGCGGCCTAAAGTCGGTATCAACAAGACAACGAGGGAGTCTATCCCCTTTTCACGAGAGCTAGACCAAGGGGATTTTTTTTTTTGCGTTTCAGGCGGAGCGCCACACCTATCATCAGCTCCTCACTTTACCGCGCAGATCCCTGTGCTACTCATACGCTGAGTTGGCGAGGGACGGTATAGTACCAGGAACTTTCAGGTTCCCAGCCGAAAACTCTACCGACTGACCTAAACCGGCCCTTTAAAATAATGTAAAAATATTTTTGGGGTGGTGGGGTATTTTTTTCTTTAACTTCTTTTAAGTTGTCGTGAAAGATGAAATCGACCAATTCTTTGTTTTTGTGAAATTATTGTTTTTTTTTTGGGGGGGGGGTACCCCAGGGTTAGTGGTATTTACCGCATACCCCACGTGTACGGGTCAGGCACAATACAAAATTAATGTGGGACCACCCACGAACCGAAACTCGTGGGAAGTAGGTGCAAAAAATTGATCACATCGGCATTCCTCCTCAAGGGGTTGGGCTCAGGCACCGGGCAATAAACCCAGTCCTACCCCTTTAAATATAGGGGACTGGTGTTGCCTGGGGGACGACTCCCTAGGATCAACGTTGTTAACTTCTGTTAAGGACCCTGCCCGAGGGCAGGAGCTGGTAGTCTTTCACCGGAGTCTGAGTGACAACATATCTCCTCATTGTTTTTCGTCTAAAATCTTAAATAATTTTCTTTTAGAATGAATTATTTTGGGTATTTTTTTCTATAACTTTATAACTTTCATTGAGGCATATTGCCTCAATGAAAGTTTTCACATTTTGTTATTGAAAAGTTAATTCATTCATAAAAAAAATCATTGAGATATATTCATTGAAAAATGCCTAAAATAATTTCATTTCATTGACAAAAAAAAAAAAATGATCAAACCGCGCACGTGTGTTTGTGTGTGTGTGTGAGAGAGAGAGAGAGAGAGAGAGAGAGAGAGAGAGAGAGAGAGAGAGAGAGAGAGAGAGAGAGTTTTGTCATTGGGTGCCTGATCCTTTTTTTTGTTGATGATCTTGGTCTACCGACTATCGTCGTAGGAAATAGCCACGGCGAACCGAGTTCAAACCGGTGGCCTCGGTTCAAACCCTGTTTGCATTTCACACAGTGCTAATACTTATGGGAAAGGTAAGAATCCAACTATTCTCCACCCAGCTATTGGTGAATAGTAGGGCAGATTGGGTTCTTTGGTATGGCAACCGGTCCAGCAAAAGGGGAAAAAAATCAAATCAGGTGTAGACCTGGAGGGGGAAGTGCTCCGCTAAGTTATTCTTGGCTAAGACATGCAACATGAGAAAGCCCCCTGCCCCCCTCCGACCAAAACCAGGTCCTCAGGGATATCAATCATTTTTTTTTTTATAGAAAAGTCCGGGGGCATTGCTAATAATGAATATTTAAATATCGAAATAAAGTTAGAAAAAAAATTAAACGTTGTGAATTTAGGAATTTAATTTATTAGATTACCCCCCACCCATACCCCACTCAAGTTACTTTTAAATAAGATTGAATGTGACAATCTGATAAAATAAATAAGTAGATAAATAAATAACCCAGGAGTGTGGTACCCGGGTGTATGCTACCCCTTTCTACTTGAATGGTTTGCGTAACACAATCTCCCTAAATTATGCTTAATTCATTTCCCTTTTTTTTCTCTTCTTTTTACTCTTTTCGTGTTTTTTTTCTTTCTTTTCTCTTTTCTTCTTTTCCCTTTTTCTTTCTTTTCTCTTTTCTTTCTTTTCTCTTTTTTCCCTTTCTCATCTCTTTTCTTTCTTTTTTCTTTTCTTTCTCTGTTCTTTTCTCTTTCTCTTTTCTTCCTTTTCTTCTTTTCTCTTTTCTTTTTTTCTCTTCTTTTCTCTTTTTATCATCTCTTTTCTTTCTTTTTTCTTTTTGTTTTCTCTGTTCTTTTCACTATCTCTTCTTCTTCTTGTCTGAGGTGGAGCGCCGCCATACCATCAGCTCCTCACTTTACTACACAGATCCCTGTGCTACTCATACACCGAATTGGCAAGGGTCGGTATCGAACCAGGCGGACGCTCTACCGACTGAACTAAACTGGATCTAGGAATATAATAGTATGGATAGGACGAATATCAAATTCATATACAATTGTTTTATAATATTATTAAAAAAAAAAAAAAAAAAAAAAAAAAAACTATTATAGTAATACAACTCGGCTGACTTGTGATTTAGGTCGGAAAATTAAAACGGAAAGTTTTTTGGTGGTACCCAATGATTGTTTAACTACATCTAAAGAAAAAGAATTAACATTTGCGAATTGGGTTACGGTTTTAGGGGATTAAGGTTGTTTTTAATTACGTATTGCTTAAAAAAAAAAGAAACACAACAAAAAAACAAAATTATTATACATTTAATGTTGAAAAATATTTTTTAAACTAAGTTTAATTGAAATTATACATTGCAATGCTAACACAAACAACTGTCTCAATAGATTCAATAATTAATTTCAATGATTAATTAAATGTATAGTAATTTGTGTTTTTTAAAAGCAATACGTAATTAAAAACAACCTTAATCCTCTAAAACCGTAAAAAAATTTTCGTTTTAATTTTCCGACCTAAATCAGAAGTCAGCCGCCTTGTGTTACCA
>CM042179.1:45248838-45263838 GCA_023376005.1 Doryteuthis pealeii
GTTTTCTGAATGGCCCGCTTAAGACTTTAATTTTTTTTTATTAAAGAAAAAAAAAACCAAAAAACTTTTCCTTATTTTTAAAACTGATACTTATGTGTATGGTCTTGTGTAGTGAATATAGTTGAAGTAACGTAAAATTACTTTGAATTTTCTTTATATTTTTGTGACCCATTTGAAGATGAGATCTCCTCATGTGGCCAAATTGAGGATGAACCATGTTTCCTCGTGAGACCCACTTGGTGATGAGCCATGTCTCCTGGTGTGGCCCGCTGTGTGATGAGCCATGTCTCCTGGTGTGGCCCGCTGTGTGATGAGCCATGTCTCCTGGTGTGGCCCGCTGTGTGATGAGCCATGTCTCCTGGTGTGGCCTACTTAGGGATGTCTCCTCATGTGGCCCACTTGATGATGAGCCATGTCTCCCCCATGTGGTGTGGCCCGCTTGTGATGAGCCATGTCTCCTGGTGTGGCCCGCTGTGTGATGAACCATGTTTCCTCGTGAGACCCACTTGGTGATGAGCCATGTCTCCTGGTGTGGCCCGCTGTGTGATGAGCCATGTCTCCTGGTGTGGCCCGCTGTGTGATGAGCCATGTCTCCTGGTGTGGCCCTTAGGGATGAACCATGTCTCCTCATGTGGCCCACTTGATGATGAGCCATGTCTCCTGGTGTGGCCCACTTGACCATGTCTCCTGGTGTGGCCGCTTTGTGATGAGCCATGTCTCCTCATGTGGCCTGCTTTGTGATGAGCCATGTCTCCTGGTGTGGCCCGCTTTGTGATGAGCCATGTCTCCTGGTGTGGCCTACTTAGGGATGAACCATATCTCCTCATGTGGCCCACTTGATGATGAGCCATGTCTCCCCCATGTGGCCCACTTGATGAGCCATGTCTCCTGGTGTGGCCCGCTTTGTGATGAGCCATATCTCCTCATGTGGCCCGCTTTGTGATGAGCCATGTCTCCTTGTGGCCCGCTTTGATGAGCCATGATGAGCCATGTCTCCTCATGTGGCCCGCTTTGTGATGAGCCATGATGTGATGAGCCATGTCTCCTCATGTGGCCCACTTGATGATGAACCATGTCTCCTCATGTGGTCCATTTTTTGATGAACCATGTCTCCTCATGTGGTCCATTTTTTGATGAGCCATGTCTCCTCATGTGGCCCTTGCCCATGCCTGATAAACATTGATGATAAATTCTCAAAGTGGAATAACAAATCTCTTGTTTTATTGTTTTTAATCTTATTTAGGGATGAACCATGTCTCCTCATGTGGTCCACTTGATGATGAGCCATGTCTCCCCATGTGGCCCACGATGAGCCATGTCTCCTGGTGTGGCCCGCTTTGTGATGAGCCATGTCTCCTGGTGTGGCCCGCTTTGTGATGAGCCATGTCTCCTCATGTGGCCCACTTGATGATGAGCCATGTCTCCTGGTGTGGCCTGCTTTGTGATCCATATCTCCTCATGTGGCCCGCTTTGTGATGAGCCATATCTCCTCATGTGGCCCGCTTTGTGATGAGCCATGTCTCCTCATGTGGCCCGCTTTGTGATGAGCCATGTCTCCATGTCTCCTGGTGTGGCCCGCTTTGTGATGAGCCATGTCTCCTGGTGTGATGAGCCATGTCTCCTCATGTGGTGTGATGAGCCATGTCTCCTGTGTGGCCCGCTTTGTGATGAGCCATGTCTCCTGGTGTGGCCTGCTTTGTGATGAGCCATGTCTCCTCATGTGGCCCGCTTTGTGATGAGCCATGTCTCCTGGTGTGGCCCGCTTTGTGATGAGCCATGTCTCCTCATGTGGCCCACCTGATGATGAACCATATCTCCTCATGTGGTCCATTTTTTGATGAACCATGTCTCCTCATGTAGCCCTTGCCCATGCCTGATAAACATTGATGATAAATTCTCAAAGTGGAATAACAAATCTCTTGTTTTATTGTTTTTAATCTTATTTTTAAAATCTGAAATTAATACTGCATTCACATTTATGAAAAAATGTTTCTTACCCGTTTTTCTGTATTTTTACTTGAAAATTTTATCTTAAAATATAGAGATATATTTATATCATAGAAAGGAAGGAAGAACTCGACACCGTAATTCCATGATAAATTTATTTCGATGAAAATTGGGGCCTATATAAATCTAAGTTGATTTAATATAGCTCCCCAAAATCCAGTCTCATCAGATGGGTATCAATTCACTTTTGAAATTGCACCTCTCAAGAAACAAAAAGTAGAATTTAAAAAAATAAATTCAAACAAAAACAAAAAATATAAACAATTTTTTTAAAACAGTATAAGATTGTCACTATGGTGACAGGAAGTAGAATGAGAAAAAAGAGATACATCTCAAGTTTGGCTTCTTAGGGTATGGTAGTCAGATAGACAAAAAAGGACAGGACAGAAAAAAACCAGAATATTATATTAAAATATAAATAGAGAAGTAAATAAAAAAAAAATTAAATATTTAAACATTAGAATATATATTTGAAGTTTTATTATAAAAATGATATATTTTATTTCATTTTATAACAATACTTTCTTAATGGCCAATGAAAGAGTTCAATTTTTTTAAATATTTGTTTTTATATAGAAAAGATGTTTTTAGCAAAGAGAAAAAAAATCAACTTTTACTTATTTCTAAGACAGATGCATACACATATAATCTTCTGTACTGAAAATGGTTGGTGATACTTTTAATGTAAAATTAACTTGAATTTTTTAGTAGTGCATCCTTCCTGATGATGAGCTGTGTGTCCTGTGGCATGCTTCTTGTAAAAGGATATCCATGCCTGTTCTAAAGAGAACCTTACTGATCTCAATATATATATATATATATATATATATATATATATATATCACCACATTCTTCACGGGACCATCTCTTTTAATAAGTACACTTTCATGAGCAGAATTTGTTTACCATAAATGCAAAAAGAGTTCTACTCTCTTCCTTTCCCTCTCTAGTTTTCTCTCTCTCTCTTTCCCTCTCTAGTTCCTTTATTTTCTCTCTCTAGTTTTTTCTCTCTTTCTCTTTCTAGTTTATTCTGTTTTATTCATATTTTTTCACTCTTTTTATTCATAGTCTTTTTTCACTCTCTCTCTCTGTTGTCTTTTCTCAATCATTCACTAATGTCTTTCTTTTACTCCCTCTTTCTTACTCTCACTCCCTCTTTCTTTCTCTCTAGTGTCTCTCTTCTTACTCTCTGTTGTCTCTTACTCTCTATTTTCTTTCTTTCTCTCTCTTTCTGATGTCTTTTCACCACTCACTCTCTATTGTCTTTCTATCATTCTCTGTAATTTCTCTTGCCACTCTCTTTCTCCTATCTTTTTATCTCTTTCTTTCTCTCTCTCTCTCTCTTTATTGTCTCATTTCTTACTCCCACTCTATTGTCTTTTACTCTTACTCGCTTTCTGATGTCTTTTCACCACTCACTCTCTATTGTCTTTCTTTCATTCTCTGTCATTTCTTCTTCCTTCTTACTCCCCTGTCTCTCCCCTCTGTTTCTCTTTCCCCCTCCCTCTCTCTATCTCTCACTCTCTCTCTCCCTCTCCCTATCTCCCTTTCTCTCTCCCTCTCTCCTCTCACTCCCCCTCTCTCTATCTCCCCTCACTCTCTCTCTCTCTCTCTCCATTCTTACTAATCCTTCTAGATACAATAGATTTGATTTCCTTCTACATTTCTCTCTCCCTCTCTCTTCCTCCCTCCTCTCCTCTCTCCCTTTCTCTCTCCCTCTCTCCTCTCACTCCCCTCTCTCTATCTCCCCTCACTCTCTCTCTCTCTCTCCATTCTTACTAATCCTTCTAGATACAATAGATTTGATTTCCTTCTACATTTCTCTCTCTTTCTCTCTCCCTCTCTCCTCTCACTCCCCCTCTCTCTATCTCCCCTCACTCTCTCTTCTAGATACAATAGATTTGATTTCCTTCTACATTTCTCTCTCTTTCTCTCTCTCTCTCCCTCTCTCCTCTCACCCCCTCTCTCTATCTCCTCTCTCTCTCTCTCCATTCTTACTAATCCTTCTAGATACAATAGATTTGATTTCCTTCTACATTTCTCTCTTTCTCTCTCACAGTGAGTAATGCACTTCACAAATGTGTAGAATAATTCTTTTCTTGATTTCAAGTTTTGATAATATTCTAAAATTAACAGCAGATTTAAAAAAAAAAAAAAAAGAAAAGATCTTTTCTTCACTTCATTCTCTTCCTTGATAACAAATAAAACAGAATTTGTTGTTGTCATCGT
This sequence comes from Doryteuthis pealeii, assembly GCA_023376005.1. Lineage (NCBI taxonomy): Eukaryota > Metazoa > Mollusca > Cephalopoda > Myopsida > Loliginidae > Doryteuthis > Doryteuthis pealeii. The sequence continues at coordinate 45,253,075 of CM042179.1, forward strand.
CATCCGAATATTCAGCACAAAATTTAAAGAAAAACAAAATTGATTAGTTAAGTAAATGTATAATTTTGAATTTCCATTTTCACCTAGGAAACAAAATTAAGTTGTAGACAAATTTGCAAGCAACTTTTAGAATTTTAATTTTTTTAAAAATGATTTAAATGAGCCAACGTGACTGTATGTATATATATATATATATATATATATATATATAATCCAAAAGTCCAGAGAAGAAATCTTCCTTACGACATTTTATTTAAACAAAACCAGGTCGCAGTATGAGAGCTCAATGTGTGCTCTTAATGTTAGAGTCACAGAGCAAATATATGAGCAAAAAAATAACAAAAGACTTAGAGATTTAGCATTATAGTCTATTTCAGGGAGCTTAGACAAATTGTCTAAATCTCCCGACTCATCAGATGATATATGTATATATATGTATAATTTTAAAAAAAATTTTTTTTTTTTACATATTGCATTGTAAATAGCTTCAAACATACTATAAAAAAAAAACTATATATATATATATATATATATATATATATATATATATATATATTGTAGATAATGATGAATAAAGACTTGTTCTGAAGATTGCATAGGTAAGAAACTGTCAGTAACCAGGTGTTACCTTAACTCATATATATATATATATATATATATATATATATATATATATATATATTATAAATAAGTAATCCACAGACACGTGTTTCAAGGTTTCACCTTTCATCAGTGTGGCTATACCATAACAGCTACCCCTGGCTGGGTTCGAGACCCGAATGAACTTTCGTTCGCCAAACCTTTAACCCGTATGATGATGATGATGATGATGATAAATACCCAGAATGGTAGGACTGGTTTGGGTCCCATCCATGGGTTAAATAGATCTGTTCGAAAATGATTTTTATTCAATAGCACTTAACCTCAACGTTAAGCAAGGCACAGAGACGGGTGAGGCAGAGAGGAGAGTAGCCTTGACAGCAAAGAGAGCCATAAAGAGAGAGAAAAGATAGCAGCACAGTTTGTGTGCATTCAGTGCACCAAAGACTGTCACTCAAGAATTGGCCTGTAGAGTCACTTGTGCAGATTAAAAAAAAAAAATTAATTTTTTAATTTATTTATTTAAAAATTTTTTTTTTATTTTGGAAGGACACTACACCATCCAACTGTGTGAAAAATAAAACTTTATAGGACGTTTCTTGTTAGCATAATTAAAAAATCTTCAGTGTATAAGGTGTTCCTTTATTATTGTTCTCTTTATAGAGATGGGCTATTCCCACTCCAACTACGCTATATATATGTGTGTTCCTCACATCTCCACCACATATATATGTATATATATACATATATAAAGGGCAGTTGTGTGTATATGTATGTCTGTAGGAAACTTCGGAAATAAAACAATTAATGACAAAGTAAATATATATACTCATTAAATATCACCAGGGCTTGGTTTTTGAGCAAAAATAATAGAGATTTGATTTATATTCTTGAAGGTAATTAAAAAATAAAATTTAAATGATAACAGCATGGATTTTTTTTTTCATTTAATAATTTAGATAGTAGACATTAACATTTCTTTTCAGAGTTGCTGGATCAATGCAAGGTCTATTCTTTTTTTATATAGGGATTTAAATGGGGCATTCCACGAGTATTAGTAATTCCACGATTCCACGATTCAGTAATAATGGATCTGCGGGACTAACTTTAAAAAATCCCCCTCTACCCAGGCAACGTTGGGTAGCCACTGCTAGTATTTTATAAAAAAAGAAGGTCCACAAAAAGGATTATGTTTTTGAAAAAAAAATGTTATTATTATCTTACATTAAAGAAAAAAACAACATAATCCATTTTGCAGACCTTCTCTTTTATAAAATATTTAATTTTCTCCTGTTGGACCCATAACAACACTTTTTATATATATATATATAGATAGATAGATAGATTGGCGTAAGACGTTTCGCTAGTTTAAAGAGCTTTGAAGAAAATAGACTGAAACATTGAGATCAGCTCCGTCTAACTTTAAAACAAAAACATCTGATTCCTGCTTTAGGAAATTCCATCTGTCAGTGTGGCTTCATAGCTTGCAGCAAGGCTGGGCTGCTATCACACTCAAGGAAACACAAAATGTCTTCTTGATAGTATGCACAACATGGGAGAAAACAAATCATTCACTGCTGACCCTCATCTATCGTGAATGATAGGAGTCCACCAGGTTATAGATAGATATATGTATGAGGGATATTCAAAAAGTAATGCCATTTTGTTTAGGACAAGTATAATTACCAACACAGGAACATGTATCATACATGAAAATGAAGCTGGTCCTTTGTGGATCACATCCCTACTTCTCCACATAGTCAACGTTTCTCTCAATATTAATATTCCACCTTTGAATGAGAGCATGTATCCGTGCCCCATAAAAATTCTATTGGCTGTTCTTTGAGCCACTTCTTCACTACAGATTTCACTTCCTCGTTACTGGAATAATGTTTCTCTCAGGGCTATCATCAATTTGGCCACATGAAAGAGGGTTTGAGAGGCAAGCATTATTCCAGGTCTCCTGGACTCTTCTGTGTATTCTATGCCACCAGTGCTGTAGTTTGGATGGTCTTGTTTCTTCCTTGGATTTCCAATCCCCCCAGACATTTTTCCTCACCCTTGGGAACCATTTCAAGAGCTCTACTTGCAATTGGTACAACCTCTACCTTCATTTCTCTGAATTTTTGAGATGAGGCTTGATGATTAGTATTATCTGCGTTATTCGGACTATTGTCCTCATCTTCGTTGTTATCTGTACAACGTTTTGGCCGATGTGCCCTCTGGCCTTGTTCAGGTATTACTTGACTGACTCGGGAACCTACTCCGACAAGAAGGTTCCCAAGTCCGACAAGAAGGTTCCCAAGTCTGAAAAGAAGGTTCCCGAGTTGAAGAAGGTTCCTGAGTCAAAGAAGTTTCCCGAGTCGGACAAGAAATACCTGAAGAAGGCCGGAGGGCATATCGGCTGAAACGTTGTACAGATAACAATAAAGATGAGAACAATAGTCTGAATAACGCAGATAATACTCTACCTTCATGTTCCACAGTTTTTTCAATATTATTATTATTATTATTATTATTATTATTATTTATAATTTATAATTTTTATTCAGTTTTATTTAATTCTTTCATTATTTTTTTTAGATTGAAATCCATACAAGTTGCTTTTATCTCTCTCACAAATCTGTTTATTCCAGGAATTTATCTTTGAGAATTTGTTTTTTTAAAAATATTTTAGCTTCATCTTTCTTAATCAGGGAAAGAAGAAGTAAGAGATTGATTGGAATTATCTTGGCATAACTCAAGAACTTTTTTTTTCTTACCCCCCCCCCCACAACCCCCTGCCATTCCGCTTCCCACCCAGTTCTTTGCTCTCTATTGACTTTTATATATTAAGATATAAAATGACATTTTATTTTATTCTTTAAGAAGATATAATGTACGAACATTTAAAAAAAAAAGAAAGAAAGAAAACTGTGTAGGAGAAGTATATTGTGGTTTATTATTACTAACTATCCCCATGAAAAATACATTGTCAAAGTTTAAAACCCAAAAATTCTGTCTGTGAGAAAGAAAAAAAAACAACAAAATGCGGAGTTAGAGGACGTCCGTTTAGAGGGACACTGGTGGCAAAGCACCGGCAACTTGGGCGATCCAATAAATAGGGAACCCCTAGTGCATAGTGGTCTTTTTATGGCCAACAATATATGGCGCTGCAGACAGGATTGGAAGGATACCTACCAGAATTTTGGATCTTTGCGCACCACTGATTTGAAGTTAACTGAAATGGCTTCAGGACAAAGCAGTAACAAGAAATACCTGCAACTCCTACAGCAGTTAATTGAACTTCAGCGTGAAAATAACGAGCTGCGAACTGGTAGAGAAATGCCAAACCGAGGGTGACTGGGCACTATTCAACGACTCTTGGAGTCGATACAAACAAATGTGCGGCCTAACAGACCCAGCTGAGATTTGTAACGAGTTGAGGATGGCTTGTTCGAGTGAAGTAAACAGAATACTTTTTGACCTAATAGGGTCCGAAGCACTCAACACAGCCACGGAAGAACAACTCTTACGACGCACATGACTTATAGCAGTGAAAGGCATACATAAAGGAGTATGTAAACACAAATTCCACAACACAAGACAGCACGAAGGGGAGGGTCTGGCACCATTTTTAGCGAGACTACAGTCCCAGGCGAGATTCTGCCAGTTCACCATCCAATGCCCAAATGTGAGTTGTCAACGTTTTATAAACTACTCAGAAGACATGGTAGCTGGTCAACTCATCACTGGGCTCGTGGAGAAGGAATATCAAACTAAAATATTAGCTGAGGCTAATACTCTAAGAATGGTGGAGCAGAAGTTCCACAGGTTTGGTCAGTTTAGGAACAACAGACATATCGACTCCCCATTTGCAAAGCAGCCTGGATCCACTGTCGACATTTGGCTCATTGAGGTCAGAGCGGAAGCGGTCTCAGGGTGAAGATACACCGCGTAACAAGCCTTGCGATGGGTGTGGAAAGACAATGCACTATAATACACGTACTACCCTGGCACGGTACCAAATATGATACATGTACCCTGCACAGCAACCAAATATCACACCGTATTGGGTCCCTGGGGATAGGTATAAATTATTTGCGTGACTACCAGATGAGCCTCCGGTCAGCTGCTCTTTCAATACCCTCTGTAGAACTGGGATCGACGCAACTCGGTCGGAGTGTCTTTGTGACGGGTTGACAAATTAGTAGATATAAACTGCCGGGTTTGTTGGCAACTCTAAAAAAATCAGTCAACACACCATTAACAATAACAACTGTTTTTATTCATATATAATGAATAGGAGTAATATATGAGTATGTTTTACACACTTGTTTAGATGAATAAAAACACGTTGAGCTTTTTGGTGTTTTGTTTTATGTGAAATTGTGGAATCAATTTTAGCAGTAAAAGTCAATTTTTCTAGTTGCAATCTTCTTAATTAAGAATTTCTCGTGACAAATTTCGTTTTTCGATCCAAACTCGATCATCCCTGGGGCCCGACTGCTTGTGTCGGTATGTGCGTGTTGGTCTCTACATTCGGTCTCTACTTCCTGACTGTCTGCTCGCCTTTTTAAAAACGAGAATTATTTTGATATAAACAATTGTATCTATATCTGTGTCATCGGACTTGGTGAACTAAGTGTGAACTCCAAGGTCACCTTTTTGATCTGACTGCCATGTCAAATATTTTAATGTTAACACTGCAACCTTTCCTGTATATATAAACAATATGCAAAACCAAAAATGTACTTGATATTTTGGATTTTTGCATTTTGCACCTAAACAAACCCAACGACACAAACACAAAAAAAAGTATTCTACACTTTTCCTTTTTCGTTAAAAATTAGTTGACGCCAACAAAAGAAGCCATCTTGTTACAGCACCCAAACAGGCTGAAGGGATGGAGGAACTGTCCAGCGAGAATGCTTCGGTGCAGCAACTGTGGGGTTGCCGGGTGCCTTGAAAAGGTTTGCCGAAAACCAAATGTAGTCCCTACTACAGAATTTGTGAGTAGCTTGACAAAACGTCAGTCCAAAATACTCACCAGTGGGGAAAAGGGTGGTCGAGCACCTGAGAGACGAAGACTACCAGCGGTACCACACCTCACATGGAGTCGTGGAAGATTCAAAAGAAGTCTCCCAGAACCGCCACCTATCCTGGAAATCGAGGTATCTTTAATACCAGAATCCCACGCAGAATTTGGGCGGACTCTGAATAGTAGAATTCATCGACAAAGACACCTTATCCAGGCCATCGCAGATACTGGTGCTCAAACGTGTTTGAGTGGCCTAGAGATACTGGAAGTATTAGGTGGCACCAGCGACATTCTGATACCGACTAGCCATAGGATTTGTGTTATCACAAACAAACAACTACGTATTAAAGGCGTAATTTTTATGCGGATCAAGGTTGGAGATAACGAAACCAGACAAGTCGTGTATGTATCTGAAAACACCTCAGGATTTTACTTGTCTGAGTCAGCCTTAAAGGACTTGGGACTAATCCCTCGAAATTTTCCGAGCCAAACCTCAAAAGCTAACGTATCAACCTCGGATAACGGGAATGCGCCATACCGATGTCCTCGAAGAACGATAGTACCGGATAAACCGGCTAGGATCCCGTTCGCGCCTACTGTAAGCAATAGGAACCGTTTGGGACAGTGGATACGAGAGTACTACAAGTCAAGTGCATTCAATACCTGTCCCCACCACCCATTACAGGTTATGAGTGGGAGGCCACTGGACATAACGTTTACCCGAGAAGCAAAACCATCAGCAGTGCACACACCTGTTCAGGTTCCTCATCATTGGAAAAAGAGGGTGAAAGAAGACCTGGACTGGGACATTGGGTTGGGCATCATCGAGCCAGTACCAGCAGGCACACCTATACTCTGGTGTTCAAAGATGGTGGTCGCGCCAAAGGATGGTTTGCCCAGGAGAACAGTGGACCCGGAATTCCCATTCCAAAAAACGGTCACAGACCTATTTGATATGCATGGGAAGAGTTATATGGTGTACACGGACCGGTACACCGGCTGGATTGAAGTAGCCCCACTATCATCGGGGAAGGCGGTAGCAATATGCGATGCGTTGAGGGGTTGGTTTTGTACCTACGGGGCACCAGAGGAGATGTCATCAGATGGAGGGCCTCCATTTGACTCACGAGAGTACAACTCATTCTTGGAAGATTGGGGCGTAGAGAAACGAACATCATCTGCATATTACCCCCAGAGCAATGGCTGGCCCGAGCTGGCCATAAAAACAGCCAAAAGAATACTGATGGACTGCATCGATGGTTATGGTCACCTACGACACGATCGGGTGGCACAAGCCATGATGACACATAGGAATACACCCCATCAGGACCTTGACTTGTCTGTAGCGGAAATGCTATATGAGAGAACAATAAAGGACCACCTCCCTATACCTTGTGAGAAGCATCAGATACATAAACGCTGCAGGGAAACGAAGAAGTTGAGAGAAAGGGCGATAATGAAAAGGCATGTTTTAAATCAAAAGCAATACAACACACACAGTCGCCCACTCCAAGAACTCCAGGTTGGTGAGTCGGTACAAGTCCAGAATCAGGAGGGACCATATCCACTGTGGTGGACGAAAACGGGGAGAGTTGTTGAAACGATGGGCAACAAGCAGTACCGGATACAGTTGGATGGTAGTGGTAGAGTCACATTACGTAACCGTCGGTTCCTACGAAAAATATTACCAGTTGTAGACACACCGGACTATGCACCCGAACAATTAAACCCACAACCACCCCCACAAATACCAAGGCCCCTTGAAAATGAATCTCCAAGCGACCTGCCTGAAATGATGGAGGTAGATTCAACAGATGAGATGACGACAGACCACAGTGATATGGAAGTGGAAGAAAACCAACACCCACCAGCGAGCCCGATTCTACGGCATAGCACGAGGGAAACATGACTGGCAAGACCACTGTCCCCAATGATGCGAGGACCGACACATGATTACTTGGAGTCATCCCGACAAGTGACCACAAAACATGGGCATTGTAGTCATAGAAGAGAAGGCATGTGGATATAGAGGACGTCCGTTTAGAGGGACACTGGTGGCAAAGCACCGGCAACTCGGGCGATCCTATAAATAGGGAACCCCTCGTGCGTAGTGGTCTCTTTCTGGCCCAAAATATACAAAACAAAAACGTCTTGCACTTTTATGTACGTTGAATAAATTTCTAAATTGTTACATACTGATTTCTCTCTCTCTCTCTCTCTCTCTCTCTCTCTCTCTATATATATATATATATATATATATATATATATATATGTGTGTGTGTATTTGGGCAGCATTTTTTCATTTATGCATGTTGAATTAAACAAAAGACACATCTCCTGTTTAACAATTTTATTTGTCCATCAAAGTTCATGTCCTGAGTACTCAGGACATAAACTTTGGTGGACTAATCCACGAATTACACCCAAATATTAAAAAGTTGGCCAGAAAACTTGAAAAAATCACAAATAAAATTGTTAAACAGATGTGTCTTTTGTTTAATTCAACATGCATATATATATATATATATATATATATATATATATATATATATACACACATATACATTATTCACTCCCGCAATTGACTGTAATTAATCAATATCTGAATTATTTCATTGCAAATAACCCTGAAGATCCTTATGGTGAAACTTGAGTAGGTTATTTTTTTATGTACACCTTAATACTAAATCTGCTCTACTAACATATTGAGCACTTTATATTCACTATAACACTGACTTATTCAGTTAATACTTGTATTGACTGATTGTGATTAACCCATTTTTTCCCCAGTAAGTCATCTTCTTTATCATATATATATATATATATATATATATATGTATATATATTTATAAAAAAGAAGGTCCGCAAAATGTATTTTGTTCTCAGAAAAAATTTTTTAATTCTTTTTGTTTTACATATGCAACACGTGTTTCAGATCTTCTGGTATCTTCTTCAGGCTTTGATTGATAATATGAAAATGAATTCTTACATGCGTGTATATATATATACACGCATGTAAGAATTCATTTTGGAACCAGAACAACATTTTATATATATATATATGCATCGCTGATGAGACTTAATAAAGTCGAAACAGGCTGTATGATGTTCTAAGCATCGCACATTGTTTGCTGAGTTCGCTTGTCATGATTATTTTCTATAATTATCGAATTTTATACAATATACGCATTGTAATTGCCTTCAAGCAAAATATAAATAATAATAATATATATATATATATATATATATATATATATATATATATATAAAATGTTGTTCTGGTTCCATCGGGAGAAAATTCAATATTTTATTTAAAAAAAAAAGTCCGCAAAATGTATTATGTTTTCAGAAAAAAATGTATTCTTTTTATCGTATATATATATATATATATATATATTTTTTTAAATGTCAGTATGTGCCATACAATGAGGGAGTCTATCCCCTTTTCACTAGCACTAGACCAAGGAGATTATTTTAGCATCTGAAGTGGAGTGATACTCCTACCATCAGCTCCTCACTTTACCAAACAGATCATTGTGCTACTTATGTGCTGAGTTGGTGAGAGCCGGTATCGAACCAGTAACCTTGCGGTTCCTAGACGGATGCTCTACCAACTGAGCTATCATCATCATGCCAGCAGCATGAATATCCATGACAATCTCTTGCCAACCCTCTCTATTATTTATTGCTCCCGGGAGATCCTCTGCATGGCATCCAGTATCCACGCAGAGCTGGTCAATGTATGTCTTTGCTGGACGGCCTACACTGGCATGCCCATGTACTGGCTTCCACAGGAGAACATCACTTATGAGTTCATCTTTGCTTGATCGCCTTACATGCATGGTTACGAATCCGTGTTACGCCTCAAATATACATGGTTCAAAGTAAACTGACCTGAAAAAGGATTTTTATGGGGCGCTCAGTGAGGATATAACTCGCAATTCAGTAATAATAAATCTGCGAGACTTTTACTTAATCTTACCCTCTCTACCCTTTGAGAATCTGTGTTACGCCTCAAAGATACGTGGTTCAAAGTTAACTGACTGAAAAAATGTTTTTAAATAAAATAACTGGTGCATTATATCTTTTATTCATTAATATATCAACACTGAAAATTTAATTAAATTCGGTTAATTCCCTGATTTTTTTTTTTTTTTTTTTTTTTTGCGGGTTGACATACGATGGTGGAATTTAGGCCCGTTAAATTCGATTTAACCGTAGAATCAATCAATCAATCATGAATTAGAATTAATAAAAAATTGATTATGCATATACGGAATACAATGATCTTTATCATTTGTTATCAAGACTTTTTCTTGGAATTTGTTTTGGTTTTATGTGTACATTGGGAACTTTGAAAAATGAAATTTGAAAAATAAGAGAAAAAACGGAACAGAAATGAATGAAAAGGATGTGGTATGATTTTAATGAAGACTTCATAAGCAGCTTCTTTTCGGCTTCTTTTCTCTTCTTCCCGCCCCGCCCCCTTTTTTTGTTTCTTATCACTGTCAACATCTTTAAAGATATTGATTTAATAAATTAGATTAGTGACTCTGATCCCAAAATTAAATTTGGTTTTCTAAATCGTAAATCTTAATCGTTACAACTCAGCCAGTTCATGACTGTTTCACACTTAAAGTTAATTGTCATTCAGTGCAAAGATGGAGAAAGAAAAAAAAATGTGGTTTTTAGAAAAAATTTTTTCTCTGTCTCTCTCTGTTTTCGTAGTAATTTATTGTATACTGAATCATACAGTATTCAGTATACTACTGGTACATTCAACTACAGTTTGCACCAGACATATAGTAACTTGAAACAGAGTGCTAAAACATACAGTTAAATGATTCACATAATGGTTGTGTAATCTTCAACTCTTTTACATTCTTATTGTTGGTATTGATTAATTTGTGCTGCTTTATAAAAAAATATTACAACTTTATACAAACTAGCAAGAATGTTGTATTCTGGATTATACAAACTAGCAAGAATGTTGTATTCTGGATTATACAAACTAGCAAGAATGTTGTATTCTGGATTATACAAACTAGCAAGAATGTGCAAGAATGTTGTATTCTGGATTATACAAACTAGCAAGAATGTTGTATTCTGGATTTATACAAGATGTTGTATTCTGGATTATACAA
>CM042179.1:45268838-45313838 GCA_023376005.1 Doryteuthis pealeii
CCTGGTCTCCTGCCTCAAAAATTGCTACCAAGTAACTATCAAAAGAACAACCCCAGCTCGTCGTAATTCTTATTTATTTATCGTAATTTGTCGTAATTCTTGTTTAGATATGAAGATGGATATATAGTTTGGAATAGACTGAGATAGATAGATAGATAAACTAACAAAATAATATAAATAGATACGAACAAATGGAGATAGATATTTTCAACAAGTAAATGTATTTGGGGGGGGGTGCATCTTTTTTTGTCGTAATTCTTGTTTATTTAAACTAAAAAGAAGACATTAAACAAACATGAATAAAAAAAATCTTAGTATTTAAAGTAATATAGATAAATATGAACAAATTGAGATAGATAGATAGATATGAAGATGGATAGTTTTGAATAGACTGAGATGGGTCGTTATTTTAATGTTCACCGGGTAGCAATTTTTGAGGCAGAAGACCAGGACGCACTTCCTCATAAATTACCATAGTTTCTTCTAAATGTCTTTTATAAAAATCCCACAAGTGTTGGCATGGTGTAAAAACCAACCAACCAACCAACCAACCAGCCAACCAACCAACCCGCCAACCAACCAACCAGCCAACCAAACCAGCCAACCGACCGACGACCGACGACCGACCGACCAGCCAACCAACCAACTAACCAACCAACCAACCAACCAAAAGGGTTAACTGAATTCTAGGTCTGAATAAAAATATCTACACTTTGGAAGGACTTTTGAATGTGGCTAAAAAAGTAAAAAGAATTTGACTTAAGAGTACTAAAAAAAAAAAAATTATAAACAACCTTAAGAGTGAAAAAATAATTCAATTAGAATATGAAAAGGAATTTTAGATTTACTATATAAGACGCACTCCCATTTCAGCATGTCAGATTTGAAAAAAAAGGTTTTAGTGTATTTAAGCATATATTGTTGAAAACAGTCTAACTGTGCATTATACAAGCAGAAACATAATAGTAAAATCAATAATGATAAAACTTCAAACTTCACCTATGATGTATAAGATGCAGGGCAATTTTTTGAGCCAAAATTTTTGGAAAAAGTGTGTTCTATATGCAGTCAAATTCGGTATATATATATATATATATATATATATATATATATATATATATATCGTGTCATCAATATAACTGAAAAAATTAGAGTTATTAGGTAAAATATATTGAAAGGGACAATATATAAAATATATTAAAAGGGATTCCTAGAATCAGGTCCCTTTCAATACATACATATATATATATATATATATATATAATATATATATAATATTCCTTGACCCTTTGAACCCATAAATACTTTCTATTTTTATAGTTAATAAAGAACTTATTTACTATTTATTAACTTTTAGTTTTCAACATTACTTACCTAAGAATAATAAAATTTATGTATAAACCTCACATTATCTGAATCATTGAAATAGGATATGCAATTTCCCATAAATAAATATATCCCTAGCAATTTTTTTTATCAAAATTTAATTTCCTTTTAAACCAGATAACAGGATTTTATTATTTCTAGTGGAACCTTATACAATCTAAACATATATTCTTAGGTATTAAAATATTACCCATAAATAAGTACACCCCTAAAAATTCTTTGATAAGAGTTAATTTTCTTCTAAACCAAAGATAGCAGCATTTTCTTAATTCTAGTGGAACATTTTACAATCAAAACCGTTATTATTAGGTATCATTAACCGTAGAACTCTTAAATAAGTACACCCTTAAAGTTTTAATAAAATGTTAATTTTCTTCTAAACCAAAGATACCAGAATTTTATTATTTCTAGTGGAATATTATACAATCAAAACGGATATTATTAGGGTATTCAAGTATCACCCATAAATAAGTATACCCATACATAATTTTATATAATGTTATTTTTCTTCAAAATGAAAGATAGCATGATTTTATTATTTCTAGTGGAATATTATACAGTCAAAATGGATATTATTAAGTATCAGTATCACCCATGAATAAATGCCCATACACTTTTTTATAAAGTTATTTTTCTTGTAAACCAAAGATAGCAGGATTTTATTATTTATAATAGGACATTATACACTCAAAACATATCATTAGGTATCATTTTTGGAAAAATTTCTCCTACACTGGTTGCCTAACCAAGGTTAAAGAGCCCAATCTGCCCTATTATTTATCCATAGCTGGTGGAAGAGTAGTTGGATTCATACCTTTCCCAAGGGTATTAGTACTATATATTAGACCACGTGCCTCCAACAGTATTTAGTGGTATATCATAGCAACCGATGCAAGTCCTCTTAATAAACTTGTGACGGAATAATGTACAACAAATGTACTGCAAACATCACATATTTTCAACCCTACCCCTATTTTCTGGTGAATAGTAATTGTAAAATATCTGTAACCAGTTTTTTTGTTTACTAGGAACAATTAAATAATGCTGTGGGAATTATCTTCCCTTTGCCTGGAAGAGTTATCTTCCCGCTGTGTTGCCGTTTGTTCCCACTAGGGGACCTCTGGTATATAAGCGGCTGATTCAAACTTCTGCCTCTCTTTTTGTTTACTAGGAACAATTAAATAATGCTGTAGGGAATTATCTTCCCTTTGCCTGGAAGAGTTATCTTCCTGCTGTGTTGCTGTTTGTTCCCACTAGGGGACCTCTGGTATATAAGCGCTGATTCAAATGCTTCTGCCTCTCTTTTTTTGTTTACTAGGAACAATTAAATAATGCTGTAGGGAATTATCTTACCTTTGCCTAGAAGAGTTATCTTCCCGCTGTGTTGCCGTTTGTTCCCACTAGGGACCTCTGGTATATAAGCGCTGATTCAAATGCTTCTGCCTCTCTTTTTTTGTTTACTAGGAACAATTAAATAAGGCTAAATAAGTTTGAGTGTTGGGTTTTCAGGCCTTTTACCGCATACACGCAGAGAGGGCTGAACAGCGTGACAAATCACACTAAATAGAATTTAAAAAAAGTTGTTGGGTTGGCCTAAAATTGGTATCAGTTAGACAGCGAGGGAGTCTATGCCCCTTTTCACTAGCATGAGACCAAGGAGATTGTTTTGGCGTCTGAGGTGGAGCACCACACCTACCATCAGCTCCTAACTTTACCGCACAGATCTTTTAATAAAACTTGAAAAAAGTATAAATTATAGGAATACAAGGTCAAAGCTAAGTTTACTAGGAACAATTAAATAATGCTGTAGGGAATTATCTTCCCTTTGCCTGGAAGAGTTATCTTCCCGCTGTGTTGCTGTTTGTTCCCACTAGGGACCTCTGGTATATAAGCGGCTGATTCTTAGAGTAAATGAAAGTTTTGATGTGTTTCTTGAATATCTTATTATAATGGAGATTATGTGTTTGTTTCTCTGTAACCGAAACTATATCACTACTCAAGTCACTATCCATTTAGTTATTATACATCACATTCTCCATGAATCATTTTTATTTAAGCCTGAGTTATAAATAAAATTGTTTTTCATTATTAATACTGCTGGTCATATCTACGTACTAATAACATACAATTGCATTTATATGTACAACAAATAGCGGTTTACAGTGTGAACGGCAAGCCTAATTTGCATATTGACATTTAAAATTTGATTTTAATAAATATATGCTTAGTATTATTAATTTCTAATTATTTGATTTTATCTTAATGAATATGAGCAAAAATCTCGGAGATAAATCTTAAAAGAAATCAATTAATACTGTAATAACTGTAATTTTATTTTTTACTTCCTAATTTAACTAAATAGTTAAATTAGAAAAGTTTAGCAAGTAAAGACGGGGGTGATAGAAGAGGAAGAGGAAGCTGTTATATTTTTCGATTATACCCTCCTCTGTTTCAAATCATTTTATCTGCATTCTTATTTAGTTTCTTTAGACTTTCTAATTTAATATAATATTTTATGACATTAATACTTGCACCCGGAGGGTGCATGTATTTGCTAGTATCTTTAATATAGGTCATATGAACAGCTTGTGTATATATATATATATATATATATATATATATGTGCTCCCATAAATTAGGTATGAGCTTTCTAATTGGTAATTTAAATTAACTCTCACTACTAAGCATATAAGCAATGATCGTTTCCCTGGAAATTTTATCTCTCAGTGACCGTAAAATACATAAACAAACCTATGTACTTAATAGTTTAAAAACGCTAGTCCTGTTACAGCTGTCATTGGCCGAGGGGATAAGATATCAGGCTGCCAAACAGTCAGTCAGAGTTCGACCCTAGCCAAAGATAGTTGTGTCTAGCCACACTGGAGAGACTTGTTTGTGGATGACTTATATATATATATATATGTGTGTGTGTGTTGTGTGTACATATATAAATGTACACACACAGCTATATGTATATATATAGATATAGATATAGATATAGATATAGATATCCATACATGGGTATATATGTGTACAAACTAAGTAATGAAAAAAACACACACCAACCTTTTTAAATAAAGTTAAACTTAATTCTTAGTTTAAAATTCAACTCTTAGATATTATATATATATACATATGCATACCAAATACAACCATGTACATAGACACCTACGCGAACACACACACAAAAAGTAAACATAGACACATATACATAAACACACACATACACACACCCAAAAAGTAGAAATTTAAGTAGAAAAACACAGAAATTCTCTAGAACAAAAAACAAATTACAAACACACACACCTGACATATCAAATGAACATCTGATGAACTATATCAGAAAAAACTCTAATAAAAGAGTTATAAAAGCTCAGTTAATGAATTTATTACCAAGCCACCCAGAAAACAAAAACACCTGTTTAAAAGACTAATGTTAAAAATGAAATTCCTTTATACTCCACTCCACCAAACAGGAAGAGGGAAGTTAAATACTCATGTATGTATATATATATACATGCATGTAAGAATTCATTTTCATATTATTGACCAAAGCCTGAAGAAGATACCAGAAGATCTGAAACACGTGTTGCATATGTAAGATAAAGAATAATTTTTTTTCTGAAAACATAATACATTTTGCGGACCTTCTTTTTTCTAAAATATATATATATATATATATATATATATGTATGTATGTATGTATATCTGTGTGTGTATACATTTATATATATACATACACACACACACACACACACACACACATATATATATATATATATAAGCTGTTCATATAACCTATATTAAAGATATATAAATGTACACACATTTATATATTAATATATTAAAGATATATAAATGTATATAGATATATAAATGTACACACAGCTATATATATATATATATATATATATATATATATATATATAGCTGTGTGTGTGTCCATTTATATATGTATAGTATATAATATATGCATACACATTATAATTTCATGCCACGTAACACTTAGTTACTTGATTGAATTAAGAATGCAGATTGTAAACGCATTATTTTATGAAACACAGATTGTATGTGCGTGTAAATCTATGTGTATGAATCTGGATATGTGTGTGTGTATATGTAAATCTGTATATGTATATATATGTGTGTGTAAAACTATATGTGAATTTATGTTTAAATCTCTCTATACATGTATATGCATGTGTAAATCTATATGTATGTGTTAATCTATATATAGATCTGTGTGTGTGTGTGTGTGTAAATCTATGTGTGTAAATCTATGTGTGTGTGTATAAATCTATGTATAGATCTGTGTATAAATGTATGTTAAAAAAGTTATGTATATAAATCTATATATGGATGTGTATTTGTAAATCTGTATGTGTGTATGTGAATCTTTATAGATCTGTGTGTGTAAAATAGTGTATAAATCTATATGTGTGTTTAAATTTATATTAATCTGTGTGCGTGTGTAAAAATAGTGGGTAAATCTATATATGTTTAAATTTATATTAATCTGTGTGTGTGTGTTTGTAAAATAGTGTATAAATCTATATATGTGTTTAAATTTATATCAGTATGTGTGTGTGTGTGTTTTTGTGTTTGTGAATCTATACAACTCTATGTAGATCAATGTGTGTGTGTGCGTGTGTGTGTGTGATGTGAATAAATTGGTGTGTGCATATGAATGTGTGTGTGTGTGTGTGTGTGTGTGTGATGTGAATAAATTGGTGTGTGCATATAAATGTGTGTGTGTGTGATGTGAATAAATTGGTGTGTGCATATGAATATGTGTGTGTGTGTGTGTGTGATGTGAATAAATTGGTGTGTGCATATGAAATGTGTGTGTGTGTGTGTGTGTGTGATGTGAATAAATTGGTGTGTGCATATAAATATGTGTGTGTGTGTGTGTTGTGAATAAATTGGTGTGTGCATATAAATCAGTGTGTGTGTGTGTGTGTGTGTGTGTACATATATGTACTGTAACTTAATGGCATATAAACACTTAGTTACTTTATTAAATTAAAATGGCAGCTTGTAAATGCATTATTTCATGAAGCCTAGATTATTTATTTAAGACTGCTAAGACCATAACTTCAAGTGGATTTCATATAATTAAAATGAAACACACACACATTTAATATATATATATATATATGTATAATTTCCCACTACCAGATTGACATTATTAATAGAAGAAGAGAAAAAAATTCCACTTCAGAACAAAGAAAATGAAAGTAATTTAAAAAAATAAAAAAAATGTTTTTCTTACTCAATACCTGGACAAACAGGAAAATAAATATGGCGACCCGGTGATGCTGATAGCTTTTTGATAGGTAGGAGTTAGATGGCTTTAGACGTTTCCTCAGATCATAAATAAAAACCCTACAATCTATTAAGAAACTATAGTTGGGACACATCAAATTTTCATATTGTTGTAAAATATCCATTTTTCATTGCTTGTCACAGTATATTTAAAAATGGAATTATTATTTCTTTGGAATGAACTCCTAGTAGATGATTTCTTTTCACTCCCATCCTGGGACGCACATATTTACTTTGAATGAGTCCCAAGGAAAATTTATGGGTCCCAACTAAAGCTGTCTAACTTCTATCTTGTAACCGGTCCTGTGTAATTCATTTCTAATAAACTATTGAAATGTATTTACAGTTAGATTGAAATGGTGAGGGAAGAAAAAATAAAAACACTGGGATGCATGGATATGATTTTACTGTGTCCTTTTTGAATTTTGTGTGTCAGGGACACAGGATGCATACCTATCAGCTTCTCTGTGATATGTATTTGTTTCCACTCCCCATCCCAAGTCAGATGTGGGGGTGGGGGTTAATTTAGTGTTGGTCTCTTGGATGCCGGAGAAATGACATTCTGAAATATAATGAAGAGGATGTATTGGCAATCCCCACCCC
Organism: Doryteuthis pealeii; assembly: GCA_023376005.1. Lineage (NCBI taxonomy): Eukaryota > Metazoa > Mollusca > Cephalopoda > Myopsida > Loliginidae > Doryteuthis > Doryteuthis pealeii. Next base: position 45,276,153 of record CM042179.1, read on the forward strand.
CCACAGAAGTTTGAGAATCATTAGTCAACCTTTTTAGTTTGTTTTAATCTATATATTAATACTCATGTTCCTTAAAAGTACTGTAGAATAAACATTATACTCACTGTAGAAGAATATTCCATTCATGCATTTGGGTGATTCCATTCCTTGAGTTATGATTGGCTGCTTGGTTTCTGTGGTGTTATGATGTTTTATAATTAACCTGTCATTTTCCAGTAAGCTTGCAACAAGGTAATATCCATATTGGGTTACAGCTTACTTGTTGCCTTGTCTGCCAATTTGATGGTAATTGGAATTCTTCTACAGTGAAAGCCCTAGCACCTATATGATTTTCCCAACCCTATTGCCCTTATGGCAAGCCCCAACCCCTTTTTATCATATGGGTGCTAGAAGGCGGTGGCTGCGGGTCTACATGTCCTGGGAATGATGTTAAACTCTATCTGTTCCAGTTTTGGAGGTTTGGGGAATGTGGAGCACCCCTTCATCACCATTGCTCCCTGGTCCACTCTGACCCGGAGTGGTAGTACCTGTTAGGGTCCCATCTATGGGTTAAATAGAAAAATGTATTTATAAAAAAAAATTGTATTATCCGTTAAGAATTGATTTATTTCAAAACTTTATTGGCATTAAATGACCCACTGAGGTTGATATGCCGTAAAACAAAACAAACCAAACCAATCTTCTACAGTGAGTATGATGTTTGTTCTACACGTACGACCTTTATCATCTTGCAACACCGTTTGTATAAAAATGAAACTGTCGAAATCGTCAAATCCTACTCATACAGACGGTTTTGGGAAATACATAATACTCTTGGGAAAGGTATGATTCTAACTATTCTCCAACCTGCTATGGAAAAGGTATGGGTAAAATAGTAGAGTAGATTGGGCTCTTTAACTATGGTTAGGCAACCAGTCTAGGAGAAGGACATACCATCAGTATGCTGAATAGGTTTAAAGGACAAGAAACCAATATTTTATTAACATTCTTTTAAATAATAATAATAATAATAATAATAATAATACAAGGCAGTCGTAGTGTAATGGTTATAGTCATAGGACCCTTCAAATCCTGGATGAGGCTGTTGGCATTTCAAATAGGAAAATGTATGAATCTAACTATTCTCCATCCAGCTATGGAAAAGGCATGGGTAAAATAGTAAGGTAGACTGGGCTCTTTAACAATGGTCAGACAACCAGTCTAGGAGAAGAGCATACCATCAGAATAGGTTTAAAGGACAAGAGACCAATATTTTTATTAACAAGACTGGGCTCTTTAACAATGGTTAGGCAACCAGTATATCAGAAAAAAAAACTCTGAATTCAAACCTGTTGAACTCCACTTCCTGCTCATGGCGAAGGGGTTGGTAAATACATACACACTTCAAGCCATTTTAAAGAAGAAGACACTTTTGGGTGTAGGCATGGGGTATTAAAGGTTACCGTTGTAGGGAAATGGACACGACGAGACGAGTTCAAATCCTGTGTGACGCTGTTTGGTATTTCACATAGCATTGATACTCTTGGGAAATGTATGCATCCAACTTACTCGCCTTTCGGGCTATGGGTAAAATAGTAGGCAGATTGGGCTCTTTAACATAGGGTTGTATAGCTTGACAACAAGGGTACTTAGGTGACCTGATATTTGGCGTAAAGAACTCGGTTCTTGAGACTTCAAACACTGACCCCTGAATCTGACTCTCTCTAGACCATACGGAGAACGCCCAATTGACCTTGGTAGTCAAATTCCTTAATATCTGTACCAGAGGTCAGTCTGGAGTCTGCTATTTATACATAATTACACACTATGGCTGAAAGGATATTGAATTCAACTCAATTGAGCAATAGGTCGCTTTCAGCTTCTGAGTAATTCCTAATACACTTTCCATAAGGAGGAAGTAGTTTATTAGTAATTTAGTTTCCCTCAGGGAACGCCTTCTGGTACACTCTTTAACGCGATTTTGACACAGTAGGGTTAACTAGTGACAAGAGCTGAGTCTAGGATAATAACGGAACAGTACAATCAAATTCTATATCCCTTCAGTATAAATCAGAATGGAATGTTAATATACACAAGAGACAAGAGAACAATATTTACTTTACATCCAAACGAATTCTTACTCTAAATAATTGACAATTGCATATCAATATTGGTCTTTCTAATCCACAGGATATTGCACAGCCTCCCCTATACAGCATAGATTATATAACCTGATAGACGTCCTTGAATTTAACTAGGATATTCCGCATCTATCATTTCTATCAAGATATTCTCAATCTATCTATCACAAGGAATATTCATATCCATCTATTTATATATCATACAAAATTTCACATCTATCTATTCTTATCTATTACGGATATCAACGATATCTTCTATACAAATATTCACACTATCTATCTATGATATGCTATGTACCATTGTATATTCACATCTATCTATCGCCTTTATCTATCTATCTATCATCTATCTATCACTATGATATTTCACATTTACCTTTCTATCTATCACAGCATATTATTCTACTATCTAGTCACAGTACTCTCTTATATATCTATAATCATCACAAGATATTCACATCACTATCACTATCTTATATATCTATCACAGGATATTCACATCTATCTATCTATATATCTATTACAGGGGATATTCACATCTATCATATCTAATTATATCTCTATCACAGACCAATGTACCAGGATATTCACATCTATCTATATATATCATCTATTCACAGATCATTCACATCTATCTATCGTATATATCTATCACCAGGATATTCAATCACTAAATATCTGGTATTATCTATCCACAGGATATTCATATCTATCTATACTATATATCACACAGGATATTCACATCTATCTATCTATATAATCTATCACAACGATATTCACATCTATCGTAATCGCTATTATATCTATCCACAAAAAGATATTCCACATCTATTCTATGCTATTTATTGCTATACAGGATATTCACATATAGTCTATCTATATATTATCACAGGATAGTTCACATCTATCTATCCATTTATCTATACAGGATATTGCGACGATATAGTCTATCTATAGTATCGTAATCAGGCAAGATAGAGTTCACATCTATGGCTATCTATATATCTAGTCACAGGAATTATTCAAAGCATATTATCTATCTATTTTTAGTGCTATTCCGAGCAGGATGTAATTCACGATATATCGTAGTCTATTGTATCTGATCACTGAGGGAATATGTCACTTAGTATCTATCTATATTTTATCTATCAGCGAGGATATTACACGATCTAATCTATCTAATATATCTATCACAGGATAAGTTCACATGCTAATCTATCTATAAAATATCTATCACAGGAATTATTCGGCCGATTCTATTCTATGCAAAGGATATTCCCAGCATCTATCTTATCTAAATGCTATATATCTATCAAGCAGGAATATTCCCATCATCTATCTATCTATATAAGTCAACAGGATATTTCAACATCTATCGTATCTATATATCTATCACAGGATATTCACATCTATCTATCTATATATCTATCACAGGATATTCACATCTATCTCATCTATATATCTATCACAGGATATTCACATCTATCTATCTATATATCCATCACAGATATTCACATCTATCTATCTATTTATCTATCACAGGATATCTTATCTATCACTCCATCACAGGATATTCCCCATCTATCACAAGATATTCACATCTATCTATCTATATATCTTCCACAGTATATTCACATCTATCTATCTATCTATCTATCTATCTATCTATCTATCTGTCTATTTTTTGGGAGAATATGTGCTTAACTGAAGTCGCTATGCTAAAGAGATGATTATGATGAATAGTCATCAATAGTTATTTTGACCTTGATTATTCTAATTTCCGTCGTGTCTGACCAGCAAATTCTACCCACTAGTCTCTCCATATTGTCCCAGGTCTTCTGCTAATTTTCACAAACTCATTTACAAAGAAACACATGTGTCTACTTGGGCTCAGCCACAAATATACTGATATAGACTTGTAGACATGTGAATGAATTCATTAGTATATATATATATATGAGGTGGGTAAAAGGATAGTGAACAAGAAATGATAACTCAAAACAAATCTAAGAGTTGAAATATTTCGGCCGATTTATAAGTTATGTTAGCCCCTATCCTCCCTACCCATCACTTCTGCTATTAACTCACTCCCTCACCAAATCATATGTACATGCTTACAATAAAAATCATTTGACTGAGGATGTCCGTATAAATCAGACGAAATATTTTAGCTCTTAGATTTGTTTTGAGTTATTATTTCTTGTTCACTATCCTTTTACCTACCTCATACTGTTGGATTCTACTCCATCCATCCTATCTTCATATATATATATATGGTATTTGTGGAAAAGGTGACTTAACGGTGAAAATGGTCACAATGGTTAGTTGATGCAAGTTTCACAATGATAAGACAGCAATATAACAAATATAAAGTGCTCAATACGTTAGTGGAGCAAATTTATTATCACAATGGAACACAGTAATAACCTACTCGAGTTTCACCATAAGGATCTTCAGGGTGAAATCCCCTGGATTAATCAAGATATTGATTAATTGCAGTCGATTGCACGTGTGTATTTTTTTGTGATAAACGGTTGGTTATAGGTCCGTAGTTGAAGAACGCTGATTTAAATTTCAAAAAGAGCGGAAGTTCCATTTTTTTCAAAGGATCAAAATATAAACATTGTTAGAAATCTGCTTTGTGCTATTGTTTTAATGGTTTATGACAATGATGAGGATTGTCTATATTATTATAGAATCTGTAGTGATTAAACGTGGTATTATTAATATATGTCTAAAGTTATTTATTTTGATTAAAGCCAATAGAATGTGTGTATATATATATATATATATATATGCACACACAGAAATATAGATGCATGCACACAGAGATAGATGCACACACATATGTATAATCAGATATACTGGCACACACATATGCACACACAGAGATACTGGCACACACATATGCACACACAGAGATATACATATGCACACACAGAGATACGCACACACATATGCACACACAGAATACTGCACACACATATGCACACACACAGATACTGGCACACACATATGCACACACAGAGATACTGGCACACACATATGCACACACTGAGATACTGGCACACACATATGCACAAACACACACATGTACACACAGATACAGGATCACACATATGCACACACAGATACGCACATGCAGATATAGATACATGCACAGATACATGCACATACAGAAACATACATGTACACAGAGATATACACAGAAAGAAACAGATACAGACACATGCACACCTACAAGCATATACAGATACAGATGAATGCACATATAGGTGCACACACATGAAGAAGAATAAAAAAAAATAAAGAAGTACATAATCATAATAAAAATCCATGTGAAAAGAAAATATCTTCTGTGTAGAAGATCAAAGAATTTTTGTAAAAAAAACACAAAAAAACGTGAATCAAGAACAAATATGACTGACAGATTAAAAAAAAAAAAAAGATCCAGAAAGGGTGGGAAGGAAAATGGAACAAGAGATAGAGAAAGAGAGAGAGAGAGAGAGAGAGAGAGAGAGAGGACAAACAAACAAACAAACACAGGACCTGTTTACAACTCTTCTTACTTTGCCCCACCCCAACCCCTCCTCCCCTCGCCATCCTAGCGTTCCCCCACCCCTCCTCCCTCTCGCCATCCTACCGTTCCCCCACCCCCAAAACGAAATCAATGTTACCCATCATTGTTTTCATTGTTGTGGAAGATGCAGTCATTAACTTTTAGGTTTTTGAAGTTGCTTCATGGAAAATGAGCGGGAATCTGGGAAAATGTTGATGTGTGGAAGATATTTAGGCCTCTTCTTGTTTATTATTTAATTTTTTACCGGCAAAATTGAAATTCAGGGAATGGTACCTTTTTTATCTTTTTTTTTTTTTAATGTGTAGATGGGTGTGGTACAGTGTAATCAATACTGTATTTGTGGGATAATTTCTGTAAATTTGCTCAAAAACAGTTTGAAGGTGTTTCGTATTTATAATATCCAAGAGTCTATAAACTGAAATAGATGTTTCAATTCAAATTACTTAAATAAGATCTAAGCTTTTTTTGTTTTTTTTTCAAAATCTTCTGTACATTATGTAAAGGGCAGTAGAATGATCCAAAACTATAAATGTTGTTGTTGTTGGCATCCATCCGTCTACTAAAGACGATGGCGTAGTGTCCACTTTTTATTTCAACAATTTTTTTTTTTTTTAATCTGCAACTGCGTGAGTGGCTGAACAGACCAATTTTTGAATGGCAATCTCTGGTGCAGTGACTGCAAACAAACAGTGGTGCTTGCTGTCACTTCCTTTTGGCTCTCTTTTCCGTGTTGGCTACATTCCTCTCTTTTTCACTCCTTTTCATTCTTTGTTAGACGAGGGGGTGCCTGGTCGCACGGTCTTCTGCATAAGCCTCCCATGTGTTGGTGTTGATGTGGCATGTCTTCATGTCTCTCTTGCAGGTGCGGTCTCCCTACCGGTCAGGGTGCCCTCTACTAATTCACCATACCTATAAATAATATCTATAATATCTAGATTATTGTTTTTAATAAAAAAGGCAAACTAGCAAGCTATAGTTTGGTTTAATAGAGTTATTTCATTTTTGTTATATGGAAATATTAACAAAATCAAGGAAACTATTTTAATTTCTTTTTTATCATAAATGTTGCCAGCAACATTGAAATATAAGAAATGGTACCTTTTTTTTATCTTTATTTTAAAAACTGTAGAGATGGATATAGTACAGTGAAATGAATACTATATTTGAGGAAGCATTTCTGAAAATTTGGTCAAGAACAGTTTGAAGGAGTTTAGTATTTACAGAGATGCTGATAGGTACACGTCTTGCGTCCTGACGCACAAAAATCTAAAATGACGCAGTAAAATCATATCCATGGTTCCCAGTGTTTCCCTTTTTTCTTCCCTCACCATTTCAACCTAACTGTAAATACATTTCAATAGTTTCTTAGAAATGAATTACACAGAATAGATTACAAGGTAGGAGGTAGATGGCTTTAGTTATTTCCCCAGATCATGAATAAAAACATTACAATTTATTAAGAAACTTATGCCTCCCATTACAGAAGAACACAAGTAATTAATATATTTATCTACTTTCCTTCTTAGATAAAAATCAAATCTTAATGTAGTGTTGCAGGTTTTGTCAAGATTATAAAAAATATTTATTAAAAAAAGGGTATTTAAAATACACAAAATTCAGTTAATAAAGATCTTATGTTATACACTCAAATACATCAATAAACTTTTCACCTATAAAAAAAAGGTCCCATCTATGGTTTAGATAAAAAAAAATGTGTTTAAACAAAAAAACAAAAAAAAGTGAGTACCCATCAAGAATGAATAAAACAAAATGTCTTCAGCATAAAATAACCCCACAAGGGTTGACATGCCATAAAATCTAACTAACCAAAAGTATCACCAATAAATAAGTAGACTTAATAAATTGGGAAGACTATGAAGTTTCTGTTTTTACTCAGTTTAGCTACATTAAGTTTTTAAAAAGAATTGAATACCCATCAAGAATGAATAAAACAAAATGTCTTCAGCATAAAATAACCCAACAAGGGTTGACATGCCGTAAAATCTAACCACAATCAACCATCAAATTTCCCGGGGAGTCATTCAAAGCAAATATGTGCATCCCAGGACGCACTAAATCAAAAAGCTATCAACATCACTGTATTTATAATTGTTGTATGCCTCTCTTCTTACTTACTTATATTCTTCTTCTAGCGTCTCTTCTAGCGTCTGGACTTTGTCTTAGGGACTTCGTGTCTGGTCTTCCATTGGGGATTTCTCTTTATCAGAAGCCCTGTGTCATTGGTAGTTTTTAGATAATAACACAAGACTTTGATTTAACTTAGATCATATTTTATTCCGAAATCCCCACCAGACTACCTGCGCAGATTAAGTCGGAGCGTGCATAACATGTCTTACCACCGTCGTGGTTTTTGGCCGATCTGACTAAAAATCTATTTCTAATCTAAACCAGAAGAGGGTCCTCTCCACCGATTCTTACAGTATCCATCGGAAGGATCAGGATGTCACTCATCCTTCAAGTCCACCGGCTGCAACTTATAAGAGCCATTTTGATTTCTACACTACTGTACATAAATATTAGGAATCTAATAATTATGTAACATAATATTCAAGAGCAGGGGTTGGCAATCTTTTGGAGAGAGAGAGAGGGCCAAGCAGCTATGCAAAGTCTCAAAGGAGGGCCATGACATTAACTCTTTATACAATTGAACTTATTTGAATAGAATAAGTTGTGAGGTGAATAGATAGTAAACTTTGAAATATCTCATCATACAATAATAATAGGACTTTATTTGAATAGAATAAGTTCTGAGGTGAATAGTGAACTTTGAAATATCCCATCATACAATAATAATAGGACTTTATTTGAATAGAATGAGTTGTGAGGTGAATAGATAGTGAACTTTGAAATATCCCATCGTACAGGTAAAAAAAATACCAAGAAAATTTGCTATAGCTGTGAGGGGAATCTGGTAGGCAAAGAGTTAAGACTATTACTACAAGATGAAAAGACAAGAGAAATAGGTTTAACCTTGGTATGTGTTGTAATGACTTTCAGAATTAACAGAGAAATAATAGGAAGAAACACAATGAGTATTAAGGATAGGGAAAAAGGTTTACTAAGCAAAGATACAAGGTGAACAGTGCAAAAGGAGAATAGTTGGATATATCCATTCCCAAAGGTTTTAGTGCTGTGTGAAATGCAAACAGCCTCATCCAGAATTTGAACTTGGGTCGATGAGTCCATTTCCTAAGACTATAACCATTACACCATGCACCTCCATATAATATTCTTATATATGGAGGTGCGTGGTAACTTCCATTGGAAATGGAAATGGACTTGACGTGAGTTCAAATCCTAGACGAGGTTGTTTGCATTCCACATGGCTCTAATACCTTTGGGAAAGGTATGAATTCAACTATTCTCCCTCCATCTATAGTTGGGTGGACTGGGCTCTAACTTTGGTTAGGCAGCCAGTCTAGGAGAAAGGAAACTGAATTCAAACCTGTTAAACACTGCTTAAAAAAATGACCTTGTGTCACATCCAGCTCATGTAGAAGAGGTGGTAAATATATATATATATATATATATATATATATATATATATATATATTTTTAAATGTTTTTTTAAAGTTGGGCGTTATTACGAAGCATCTGAAAATAAATGAATGAACTCGATGTTATGGAGTATTGGATTCACTTATTTTTTTATTATTATTTTTTATCATAAATTTTCGGGTTCGTTAGATACCCTTTTTCAAATGAATGTTACTTGTTCAATGGTTCTTTTATCTTTGTTGTTATTGACAGCGGCAGTGTCTGTAAAATATTTATAATAACTGAGTATTCCGATGTTAGTGTTCAGTCCCCTCACGTGAGTTTGTAATTTTAGAATCCATTTAGTTTCTGCTTGTTTTCGAGATTGCCTTGTTTGAAATATATATATATATATATATATATACACACACACACCATAGTGATGATTAAATCTACTAAAATTAAATGAATATAAAAACTTAAAGACTTTGGTATTCTTAGCACTACAAACGTGTAAATGTGCTGAATACAAAGAGCTAAATATACGATTAAAAGGCAATGGTTTAAAAATGACAGACTTCAAAGGTTTGTGACTCGCGAGAAACTCGACTCAGACTTTTTTAAACCATTTGCTTTTAATTGTATATATGTATATATATATATGTATATATGTATTATTTATATTTCTGCTTGAAGGCAATTATAAATGCATGTATCGAATAAGATTCGATAATTATAGAAAATAATCTGACAAGAAAATCCCGCAAAGGATGGCTCGCTATGCAGAACACCGTACAGACTGTTTCGACTTTATTAAGTCTCTTCAGCGATGTATACTATCGAAAACTTCACAGGCATAGTCAGAGACCATATCCGAGCGAACAAGCGAAATTACCTTGTCAATGATGATACTATTACACGCCCCTAATAGCAGGCAAGTAGACGTTATTTATTAAACAAACACGGCCGTTAGCTCTTCGGCGAAGTGAATAAGATTTTTGGATGTTTGTTTTTTTTTTTTTATAGAAGCAAGTTGAATAAATTATTATTTATATTTCTGCTTGAAGGCAATTATAAATGCATGTATCGAATAAGATTCGATAATTATAGAAAATAATCTTGACAAGAAAATCCCGCAAAGGATGGCTCGCTATGCAGAACACCGTACAGACTGTTCGACTTTATTAGTCTCTTCAGCGATGTATACTAACGACTCCCCTCCGACAGGAATCGAAACCGGACTTCACAGGCATAGTCAGAGACCATATCTGTTCGGGCGCCGTACATATGTTTATATATATACATATATATATATATATATATATATATATATATACATACAGAGTTATTATGTATAATACACACCTAAATAGTATTAAATTACATAACCCACAAAGATTGATATAGCATTAAAGAAAGAAACCAATTTACTATATATTTTTTATTGTTAAATATATTTTCTATTGTAAATTGGTTTGGTTAAATACATAAATTTCTTCATCTGTTAATGGGGATGGGGGTGTCCTCATGGTACAGTGGCTACTGTTCTTCTACAAGGATGGCTTTGACATTAAATAACCCACAAAGGTTAATATGCCATTAAACAAAGGAATCAAACTGAACCTGATGCATCATTTGTATTCATCTTGAATGTTTAGTTAAAAAAAAAAAAGAAAGAGAAACCATAAAATTTTGAATGATTTATTTTGTTTGCAAATTTTTATTTTTTTTATTTAAAAAAATCTTTTTTTTATCTGAATTATTTGTCCGTATAAGTTGACGTATAACTCAGTTCTAGATAGGCAGCCATTTTGTATTTTTCTCCATGAAGAAAATCATCAAATAGTTTTGTTCATGCCAGTAACATTTCTTATAAAACATGACAATCTTAAATTCAAATACTTTCTTCATATTATGACTCATATTTCTCTGGTTGGAGTCATTTCTTGTTGTGTATTCAGTTTTTATTACTAGATTCTGTTTGCAAAAGAAAAAAAGATGGAAGAACGAAAAAAAAATGAAAGGGAATATGTTTCAGTGATATTAAAACTATTTTTTGAAAAAAAAAGAAAACAGAAAAAAATGCATCCATCCATCCCACAGTATCTCCTTGTCCTTTTTTCTTTTACATTTTTCTTTTTCTTTCTTTCTTTTTTCTTCTTTTTTTCTCTCTTCTTTCTCATTCTCTTTCAGCTGTTGGAATGATGGAGGCAATTTAAAAAAAAAAAAAAAAAAAAAAAAAATTCATCCATCCATCCACAGTATCTCCTTGTCCTTTTTTCTTTTACATTTTTCTTTCTTTTTTCTTTTCCTTTCTTTTTCTTTTTTCTTTCTTTTTCTTCTTCTTTTTTCTCATTCTCTTTCAGCTGTTGGAATGATGGAAGCAGTTTAAAAAAAAAAAAAAAATAGAATAAAAAAATAAATAAATGGTAAAATAGATTTCTTTCTTTATCTTTGCATTATTCAGACTTCTTCCCTCCCTCATGTTTTTTTTTCCCCCAGAAATTTCTGTTGGTAGAATTTAGCTGACTTGCTATTACCTTACCCCTCTTGACCCCCCCCACCCCACTATCAGAGATACAAAACCTTCAAAAAAGTTTTCAAAACTATCCATTTTAAGAAAATACATTATTGGATATTAAAGCTTTTTAAGATTCAAATGTATTTAGTTGACCAAATCATTCTTGTTTTAGGATATTTGTTCAATCTATATCTTCTTCTATTAATAATGGAGATTTGGTCTCAATTTGTCTGTAACCGAAACTATGTCACTGCTTAGGTCACATTACCCAAAATCGTCAATCTATTAATTATCTAGATTTGATCTCAATTTGTCTGTAACCAAAACTATGTCACTGCTTAGGTCACATTACTCCAAATCGTCAATCTATTAATTATCTAGATTGGTCTCAATTTGTCTGTAACCGAAACGATGTCACTGCTTAGGTCACATTACCCAAAATCGTCAATCTATTAATTATCTAGATTTGATCTCAATTTGTCTGTAACCGAAACTATGTCACTGCTTAGGTCACATTACTCCAAATCGTCATCTATTAATTATCTAGATTTGATCTCAATTTGTCTGTAACCGAAACTATGTCACTGCTTAGGTCACATTACTCAAATCGTCAATCTATTAATTATCTAGATTTGATCTCAATTTGTCTGTAACCGAAACTATGTCACTGCTTAGGTCACATTACCCAAAATCGTCAATCTATTAATAATCTATATTTGATCTCAATTTGTCTGTAACCGAATCTATGTCACTGCTTAGGTCACATTACCCAAAATGGTCAATCTATTAATAATCTAGATTTAGTCTCAATTTGTCTGTAACCGAAACTATGTCACTGCTTAGGTCACATTACCCAAAATGGTCAATCTATTAATAATGTAGATTTGGTCTCAATTTGTCTGTAACCGAAACGATGTCACTGCTTAGGTCACATTACCCAAAATGGTCAATCTATTAATAATCTAGATTTGATCTCAATTTGTCTGTAACCGAACTATGTCACTGCTTAGGTCACATTACTCCAAATCGTCAATCTATTAATTATCTAGATTTGATCTCAATTTGTCTGTAACCGAAACTATGTCACTGCTTAGGTCACATTACCCAAATCGTCAATCTATTAATTATCTAGATTTGAATTTGTCTGTAACCGAAACTATGTCACTGCTTAGGTCACATTACCCAAAATCGTCAATCTATTAATAATCTATATTTGATCTCAATTTGTCTGTAACCGAATCTATGTCACTGCTTAGGTCACATTACCCAAATGGCTAGTCTCAATTTGTCTGTCTATGTCATGCTTAGGTCACATTACCAAAATGGTCAATCTATTAATAATGTAGATTTGGTCTCAATTTGTCTGTAACCGAAACTATGTCACTGCTTAGGTCACATTACCCAAAATGGTCAATCTATTAATAATCTAGATTTGATCTCAATTTGTCTGTAACCGAAACTATGTCACTGCTTAGGTCACATTACTCCAAATCGTCAATCTATTAATAATCTAGATTTGATCTCAATTTGTCTGTAACCGAAACTATGTCACTGCTTAGGTCACATTACCCTAAATGGTCAATCTATTAATTATCTAGATTTGGTCTCAATTTGTCTGTAACCGAAACTATGTCACTGCTTAGGTCACATTACCCAAAATCGTCAATCTATTAATATCTAGATTTGATCTCAATTTGTCTGTAACCGAAACTATGTCACTGCTTAGGTCACATTACCCAAAATGGTCAATCTATTAATTATCTAGATTTGATCTCAATTTGTCTGTAACCGAAACTATGTCACTGCTTAGGTCACATTACCCAAAATCGTCAATCTATTAATTATCTAGATTTGATCTCAATTTGTCTGTAACCGAAACTATGTCACTGCTTAGGTCACATTACCAAATCGTCAATCTATTAATAATCTAGATTCGATCTCAATTTGTCTGTAACCGAAACTATGTCACTGCTTAGGTCACATTACCCAAATCGTCAATCTATTAATAATCTATATTTGATCTCAATTTGTCTGTAACCGAAACTATGTCACTGCTTAGGTCACATTACCCAAAATCGTCAATCTATTAATTATCTAGATTTGGTCTCAATTTGTCTGTAACCGAAACTATGTCACTGCTTAGGTCACATTACCCAAAATCGTCAATCTATTAATAATCTAGATTTGATCTCAATTTGTCTGTACCGAAACTATGTCACTGCTTAGGTCACATTACCCAAAATGGTCAATCTATTAATAATCTAGATTTAGTCTCAATTTGTCTGTAACCGAAACTATGTCACTGCTTAGGTCACATTACTCCAAATCGTCAATCTATTAATTATCTAGATTTGATCTCAATTTGTCTGTAACCGAAACTATGTCACTGCTTAGGTCACATTACTCCAAATCGTCAATCTATTAATAATCTAGATTCGATCTCAATTTGTCTGTAACCGAAACTATGTCACTGCTTAGGTCACATTACCCAAATCGTCAATCTATTAATAATCTATATTTGATCTCAATTTGTCTGTAACCGAAACTATGTCACTGCTTAGGTCACATTACCCCAAATCGTCAATCTATTAATTATCTAGATTTGGTCTCAATTTGTCTGTAACCGAAACTATGTCACTGCTTAGGTCACATTACTCCAAATCGTCAATCTATTAATTATCTAGATTTGATCTCAATTTGTCTGTAACCGAAACTATGTCACTGCTTAGATCACATTACTCCAAATCGTCAATCTATTAATTATCTAGATTTGGTCTCAATTTGTCTGTAACCGAAACTATGTCACTGCTTAGGTCACATTACCAAAATCGTCAATCTATTAATAATCTATATTTGATCTCAATTTGTCTGTAACCGAAACTATGTCACTGCTTAGGTCACATTACCAAATCGTCAATCTATTAATTATCTAGATTTGGTCTCAATTTGTCTGTAACCGAAACTATGTCACTGCTTAGGTCACATTACTCCAAATCGTCAATCTATTAATTATCTAGATTTGATCTCAATTTGTCTGTAACCGAAACTATGTCACTGCTTAGGTCACATTACTCCAAATCGTCAATCTATTAATTATCTAGATTTGATCTCAATTTGTCTGTAACCGAAACTATGTCACTGCTTAGGTCAAATTGCCCAAAATCTGGGTATGCCACCTTAGATGGTCCTTTTTTTTTTTTTTTTAACAAGTTTTGATAAATACATGCCCAGTATCATATATTTATGTAGAGTTTATTTCATTTTAATATATATTTAAAGTTATCTTATGAGTTTTAAAAGAAAATTATTTACAAACAAGAAATAGTCATTTTTTCAGTATCAAGAAGTTAACTAAAAAGTTTACAAATAAATAAATACAAATGATTTTGTGTAAAATATTTAAAATAGTTATTTAATCAGTAGATGTTTGCAACATTTTTTTTGAAGGAGGACAGAACTAAGTTTCCATTTCAAATTGTGTTATTCTTAAAAATTTTAAACATTTTTCTTTAGTAAATTTGATGATTTTACTTACTTATGATACAGACCCTCTGAAATTTTTGATTCACCACCTTTCAGACAACATCTTTCCAAAATTAATTTTTACACATGCCCGGATGGTTTTTTGTTTTTGTGCTAGTATATATAATGGGCAGTTGGTGTGTATGTATGTTCGGATGAAATTATGAAAATAAAACAATTACTGGCAAAGTAAATATACATACACATTAAGTATCAACAGTTCTTGCCTTTTGAAGATTTGATTTATATTCAAAGATATTTAAAAATTAAAATATACATAGAAATAGCATTGAAATTCTACTTTAAAATGTCCAGCATTTATAAATCTCAAAAGTAAACAAATCAAGACACCAGGTATTTTCCCCACCCCTCTACCTAGGGTATTCTGGGTAGCCACTTCTAAGTCAATAATAGATCACATTGCATTTTCAAATAATCTCAGGTCATATACTATTTTTCAAGATCCTATAAAATTTTCCATGTTTTTAGGCCATATATTTTCTACCATTTTAGATCGTATTGTACCTCCACATTTTTATGTCATATCGAACTCCCAATGTTTTTATGTAATACCGAACCTCCAATATTTTTATGTAATATTGAACCTCCATTATTTTTAGGTCACATTGAACCTCCAATATATTTAGGTCATACTGTACTTCCAATATATTTAGGTCATACTGTACTTCCAATATATTTAGGTCATACTGTACTTCCAATATATTTAGGTCATACTGTACTTCCAATATATTTAGGTCATACTGTACTTCCAATATATTTAGGTCATACTGTACTTCCAATATATTTAGGTCATACTGTACTTCCAATATATCTAGGTCATACTGTACTTCCAACATATTTAGGTCATACTGTACTTCCAATATATTTAGGTCATATTGTATTTCCAATATATTTAGGTCATATTGTACTTCCAACATATTTAGGTCATACTGTACTTCCAATATATTTAGGTCATATTGTACTTCTAATATATTTAGGTCACACTGTACTTCCAATATATTTAGGTCATATTGTATTTTTCAATAGTTCTAAGTCATATTGTATTTTCGAGTATTTTTAGGTCATGTATTTTTGAGTATTTTTAGGTCATATTGTATTTTCCAATATTTACTCAATTTTTAATCAACAGCAATAGGGACAAATGAGAGAAGCAATATGAAAATCAAAACAAAAACATTACGCTCTAAGTAGGCTTAGAGAATCAGTATTCAAAATACAATTTCTTACCTGGGCTTGATCTCTAACCTTCCTGTGGAGTGGCCTATTGTCGGCATCAGCTGAATGGTGAGGGAGTCTATCCCCTTTTTTATTTGCACTCACTGGGTGGCTCATATAGCAGATCTTGTGCCAAGTTAAACTTACTAAATGGCATATTTTAGTGAGTTTGATTCTCACTGTGTGGCTCATATATCAGATCTTGTGCCAAGCTAAGCTTACTAAATGGCATATTTTAGTGGGTTTGATTCTCACTGGTTGGCTCATATCAGATCTTGTGAAACTTAACAAATGACATTATTATTGTTTAATTCTCACTATGTGCCCTATATATCTGGCCTTGTGTCATGCTAAGCTTAGTAAATGGCATTTTTAGTGAGTTTGATTCTCACTGGGTGCCCCATATATCTGGTCTTGGGCTGAGCTAAGTTAAGCTTAGTAAATGACTACTTTTCATTGTTTGTTTATTTATAAGTGATGATGATGATGATGATGATATTAGCAGCGTTCTACTAAATTCATTCATGCTCATGATGATGATGAAGAGGAGGAGATGATGATGATGATGAAGAGGAGAGGAGATGATGATGATGATGATGAGAGAGATGATGATGATGATGATGATGAGAGATGATGAGATGATGAGATGATGATGATGATGATGATGATGATGAGATGATGATGATGATGAATGATGATGATGATGATGAAGAGGAGATGATGATGATGATGATGATGATGATGATGATGATGATGATGATGAAGAGGAGGAGAGGAGAGATGATGATGATGATGATGAAGAGGAGAGATGATGATGATGATGATGATGATGATGAGATGATGATGATGAAGATGAGATGATGATGATGATGATGATGATGAAGAGGAGGAGAAGGAGATGATGATGATGATGAATGATGATGATGATGATGATGTATGTGATGTTGCAGTTGAAAAATGTTATTTTTACTCTCACTTTTAAATAACTTGCATCTACTATTTTTAAGTGCAGTTAGATTCCGTCGAAAGATGAGACTCAGGCATAAATTTTAAACTACACATGCAGACTGACTCGCCTAGTATCAAGATAAGAGACTTCCATGATGGAATAGACGATAAATAGAAAGCTAGAGGGAGTTTCTGTGGGGGGTGGGGGGGTGCAGGAAGAAAAAAGATTTTTTATTGTGCTATTTAAAACTTTGTACAAAGAATTTCTATAATAAGGATTTTGAGGATTGATAACAAAAATTGTATTTTTTTTTTTAAGTAATGTTTTTTTTCTTCCAGTTATCAAAAAAGGTGTAAACAATTAATATTTACTAACACATATATTTAACATTACTAATAATTAATATTAATAGATTAATCATATTAATAATATTAAAATTACTAATTATAATTAAAGTTATTAACTTTTAAAGAATTTCTAAAATAAGGATAGTGAGGATTGATAATTTTATTTTTTTATTTTTTTTCAGTTATTAAATTTTTTTAATGATATCTGTTTATCTTAAAGGAGACTATGGATCACTTCCTGGACCATGGGACTGTCCTGGGCAAAAGTTGTATGGATGACCAATGGTTTTTCATGTTGATCAAGGATAGTCAATTCCATCAGCTCTATAAATGATATTGAGCACTCTACTAATAATACTGCAAAAAAAACTTGGTCCACTACTAACTCAGAAAGGGAGCTAGTGATAACCATATTCTATTACAATACTATATATATATATATATATATATATATATATATATATATAGTATTTCGATCAGAGACTCAATATGAGTCTAGTCTCATCAGATAGTGTTTACAAAATACAAAAATTGTGTTTACAAAATACAGAAAGGGTGTTTTGCTCTGTATATATTTAATCTATTAGTTATTATACATTGAGCTCTCTTAGGGATTTATACAAATCCTTGTGTAAATGGAGGCGCGTGGTCTAATGGTTAGAGTCGTAAGAAATGGACTCGTCACCGCGAGTTCAATACAGGTATGAATCTAATTCTCCCTCCAGTTATGGGTAAATAGCAGGGCAGACTGGACTCTTTAACCATGGCTAGGTAACCAGTCTAGGAGAAGGAAAACTCTGAATTCAAACCTGTTGAACTCCGCTTAAGAAATTGACCTTGTGTCGCATCCTGCTCGTGCGGAGGGGTTGGTAAATATATATACAAATCCTTGTATAAATCTATAAGTTTTCACCTACATGAGCATACAGTATGGATGTACAGTGAGATTTTGATGATCCCAAATAGAATCATCTCTTACTTACCAGTCAATTGGATTATTTTACCTTTATATATATATACTAGCAAATATATGCACCCTCCGGGTGCAAGTATTTAAGTTTTAATGTAATAAAATATATTAAATTAGAAAGGCTAATGAAACTAAATAAGAATGCAGATAAAAAGATTTGAAACAGAGGGAGTATAATAAAAGATTTGAAACAGAGGGGGTATAATCGAAAAATAGAACAACTGAAACTTACTCTTCCATTACTCTTGTCTTTCATTGTTATTTTTTCCAATTTAAGTATTTAGTTGAAATAGGAAAGAATAAAATGACAGTTATTTTTTCTTGTTAATGGATTTCATTTAAGATTCATTGAAGAGATTTTTGCTTATATTCATTAAAATAAAACCAAACAGTTAGAAATCAATAACACCGAGCACATATTTATTAAATTCGATTTTTTAATATCAATATGCAAATTAGCCTTCCGTTCACACTGTAAACTGCTATTTTGTTGTATATATAAATATAATTGCATGTTGTTAGTATGTAGACCTGGTCAACACCAGGGGTCCAGTGGCTTCGGCCCTGGATCTTTACAAGTTAATAGCGTCGATCCCAGGGGGCCATCCCCCCAGGCAACACCTGCCCCCTTGATTTAAAGGGGCAGGGCTGGGTTTATTGCCCAGCGCCTGAGGCGCCCCCCTTGAGGGGGAATGCCGACGGGATCGACGCAATTTTTTCACCCGCCACCCCATGAGCTTCGGTTTGTGGGTGGTCCCACATAAATAGGGACTTTGTGCCTGACCCGTACAAGTGGGGTACGCGGTAAATACAATGTAGATATGGTTAACAGTATTAATAATGTAAAACAATTTTATTAATAATTGAGTTTAAAATAAAAATAAAATCATTGAGAATGTCATGTCAATAATTAAGGAAATTGTGACTTGATTAGTAATATAGTTTCGGTTACAGACAGAAAAACACACAATCTCCATTATAATAAGATATATATATATATATAATTTTTTGAAATTTTACTTATTTTTAATTGAATATTAAATGGCTGTCAGCATTTACACATCCACTTTCCACTCCCCCACTCCCCCTGTTAATAAAAGAGCCTGCGATTCCACTCCAAGAATTGACCATGTTCAGTTAGCAGATTCTTAACAACTTTAAATACGGAAAGAAGAATTTCTAGTCATGTTACTTACATCCACTGGAGTTTCACTTAATAAAATACTTTTTTCTTGTTTTCTCATGAAGGTTTGGAAGAGTTTTTTGTCCCCCCCTTTTTTTTTAATGAAATTTAAAAAAAAAAGTTGCCAATATTCCAAATTAATAAGGAATTACAAATAAAAATGGCTGTCTCAATTTCAATTCCAGATTCTATCAATAGAACAAATAAACAAATGTCCATTCTTTATTCAAACCGCCGCCAATCATTTTATTTCTTTAATCCACAAAAATGTCAGGAAGTTATTTACTAAAGTTTGCTTAATGTGGAACATAGGCCACAAGTTGCTTACAGAAACTGGTGTTCCTAATTGGTTACCCATCTAAGTATTGAACAAGCTTCTTGTTGCTTAACTTTCTTATCTACTAAGCTTTGTTGAGTCTGGTATATAGGCCTATGGTTACTTATAGTAGCTGCTATTCCAATTGTTTACAAATTGGTTAAGTTGCTTACAGAACCTACTGTTCCTAATTGGTTACCCATCTAAGTATTGAATAAGCTTCTTGTTGCTTAACTTCTTTTTTTCTTATATACTAAGCTTTGTTTGAGTCTGGCATGTAGGCTTTTAGTTTGCTCACAATAAATGCTGTTCCTAATTGGTCACCCATTTAAGTACTGAACAAGCTTCTTGTTGCTTAACTTCTTCCTTTCTTATTAACTAAGCTATCTTATAGTAGCAACTGTTCCTAATTGGTCACCCATCTAAGTACTGACGAGTCTCATCACTGCTTAACTTGTTATTTACTGAACTTTCGTTTCCGATAATCTCCTCAGGTTGTTTACAGTTGCTGCTGTTATTATGTGGTTACCCATCTAAGTAATGACCAGGCTCATTATTACTTAACTTGTTAATCACTAAGCTTTGCTTGGTTTGTTACACAGGCCTCAGGTTGTTTATAGTAACTGCTGTTCACCCATTTAAATACTTTCCATAGTCTGTTACACTGGTTGGTTACAGTACCTACTGTTACTACGTAGATCACCCATTTAAATACTGAACAGGTTAATTATTGCTTAACTTGTTATTTTATTTAGCTTTGCTTAGTTTTCTTTTACGCAGACTAGTGTGTTATTTACAGTAGCTGTAAATCAATCACCCATTTAAATAATGACCAGGTCCATCACTGCTTAACTTTTTATTCACTAAGCTTTACTTAATTTTTTTTACATAGACCATTGTGTTATTTACAGTAGCTGTTCTTACTAAGTGGTTCCCTCACATTAGTAGTGACCAGGCTCACTGTTGCTTAACTTGTAATTTAAGCTTTGCTTAGTCTGAAGTTGTTTACAGTATTAATAATGGGTTACCCATTTAAATACTGAAGAACAGGCTCACCATTGCTTAACTCCTTAGGTTGTTTACAGTTAATGTTGTTACTAAGTAGATCACCCATCTAAATAGTGACCAGGTTCCTCACTGCTTAACTTGTTATTCACTAAGCTTTACTTAGTTTTCTTTTACATAGACTACTGTGTTATTTACAGTACTTACTGTTACTAAGTAGATCACCCATCTAAATAGTGACCAGGTTCCTCACTGCTTAACTTGTTATTCGCTAAGCTTTACTTAGTTTTCTTTTACATAGACTACTGTGTTATTTACAGTAGCTGCTTTTACTAAGCGGTCAATTCAAGCAAAACACTTTTGTCATTAAGTAAATGTACTACCCTTTACACCAAAATAACTCCTTTTTCAACAACAACATGTCTATACAGCAAGATATTCTATTTGAGCATTTTCCTGGTGGTCATGACTACCAGACTCAACTTCCTAATCAGTGTAGTTGTTCTATGAGATTCCTTTAATCCATCTTTTCTTTTTCCTAGCTGCCGTCGATTCAAAGTGTAAAAATATTTTTTTTATATTGGAAACTAGAAGTGGCTACTCAGCAATGCCTGGATAGACGAAGGGGGAAACTCTGGTTTATTGATTTGTTTACAAATGCTGGACATTTTTAAGTAGAATTTCAATGCTATTTCTATGTATATTTTAATTTTTGAAGATCTTAGGATATAAATCAAATCTTCATTATTTTTTGGATATTGGCATATATGTTCAAATGTAAGGCTAAACAAATTGGGATTGACATTTTCTCGATTTGTTTAGCCTTTCATTTGAACATATATGCCCACCCAAAATTCATTAATTATTAACTAATTAATTTTCAAAATTAGGTATAACTTCAATTAAGCACATATCCTCCAAAACTATAAGTGAAATGCAAACAACCATGACCAGGATTTGAACTTGGGTCACTGATTCCATTTCCTATGATCATAACCGTTACACAAAACATGCCTCTGTGATATACTTATGTATATGTATATATATATATATTTATATTTACCAACCCCTCCGCACGAGCAGGATGCGACACAAGGTCATGTTCTTAAGCGGTGTTTAACAGGTTTGAATTCAGAGTTTTCCTTCTCCTAGACTGGTTACCTAGCCATTGTTAAAGAGTACAGTCTGCCCTACTATTTACCCATAGCTGGAGGGAGAATTGGATTCATGCCTTTCCCAAGGGTATTAGCGCCATGTGAAATGCCAACAGCTTCGTCTAGGAATTGAACTCGCGTTGACGAGTCCACTTCCTACGACTAACGATTAGACCACACGCCTCATATACTTATGTATATAGGTATATGTACGGAGGAAGTAAGTATGTGCATTCAGACAGGAAGATATCTTGTCTTTGTATCCACTTACACACACACACACACACACGCACACACACATACACACACACACACACACACACACACGTGTATATAAGAGGTGTAGTTGTACATCATAGGTTGTTAAATATACTATGTAGGTATATATATAGATATATGTACATAGAAACTAAGCATGTGCATCCAGACAGGAATATCTTTGTACCCACTTACACATACACACACACACACACACACACACACACATTTTAAAGGTATAGGAGGTGTAGTTGTATATTATAGATTGTTAAATACAGCATGTAGGTGTATATAGGTATATGTACATAGAAACTAAGTAAGTGTATCCAGACAGGAAGATATCATGTACCAACTTACACACACACACACACACACACACACACACATATATATAAGGGCATTTTAAGGGTATAGGAAGTGTAGTTGTATATTATAGGTTGTTAAATATAGTATGTATGTAGGTATGTACATAGAAACTAAAAATGTGCATCCAGACAGGAAGGTATGTCTTGGTTTGCTTCATATATATATATATATATATATATATATATTATAATATATTAATGATTTGAAGGCAATTACAATGCTTATAAAAAATAAAAACAAAAAGATGTTGTTTTTCTCTTATCGATTTCAAATCGATAAGACAAAAATTGATTAGACAAAAATAACATCTTTTTGTTTTTAGTTTTTATACGCATTGTAATTGCCGTCAAATCATTAATATATCATAACATACTTAACAATGCTTCAAGCAAATTACCAATTACTTTTATATATATATATATATATATATATATATATATATATATATATAAATCAAAAGATTGAGTGAAGAAATATCCCTTACAATGTACTAGTTTACAATAGTCGTACTTTACAGAGCTCAATGTGCCCCCTTATTATTAAGGTCACAGAGCAAAAATATATTTGGAAAAAATAACAAAGAAGATTTAAATCAGCTTTAAAATCTGTACTTTTTGACACACCTTGTATACTGAAAAAAATAACGTTACATTTATTGCTCATTCCTATCTTGATAAATACACTTTCAATCTTGATACTTTTATGACACACCTTATATATATATATATATATATATATATATATATATATATATCCTTTGCTGAGGCTTGTAAAACACATGAAAACATTTTTGGGAGCAATTAGTAATGAATATTATCACCTGACAGATATGATATTCAGGTGATTTAATTTGTCATTTCTCTTTTTAAAGAATCCGCCCCAAAACTTAACAAGGTATGCATAATGAACAGGCGGAAAAATTAATGAATAATTAAGAACCAGCAGGGCCTGTGGATATACAACAGTATGATGATTTAATTATTACATTTGGTATGTTTAATTAAGAGCAATTGCTAAATAGTTCAATATGTGTAGAAAATCTGTAGAAAAAACAAGATGTTAAAAGTTTTGCTGACAGAAATCTATTTCGACCATATGAAGAGGTTTTTATCAAAGCAACATTTAAACTTTCTTTTGTAGCCGGAACATTTTTCTGAATTTTTTGATATTTATATACACTTTTACTGCAAACTCTTTTGAGCTTTTGAGATAAAAATGCTTATAATTTAAAAAAATAAAATTTATTCTATTTTTAACATAGAATACGCATTTAAAATTTTTTTTGAAAATTCCGGTACTGATCGAGCGCGTTCTGTGCCTCGTGATTAATGATGTATTTATTTCGTCTTTCCGTTTACAATGTTGCTTTGATAAAGACCTCTTCATATGGTCGAAAATAGATTTCTGCCAGCAAAACTTTTAACATCTTGTTGTTTTTTCTACAAACTTTCTACACATATTGTCGGATTCATATCCATTTTACCTTTCATAGTTCAATATGTAACTAAGTAAAGTCCTTAGGGTGGCCTAAAGTTGGTATCAGCCAATCAGTGAGGGAGTCTATTCCCTTTCCACTAGCGTTAGACCAAGGATTTATGTAGATAAAAAATGATGGATTTTTTTTGTATGCGTTGAATTTGAAAAATGTGTAGAAAAAAAGGTTTGTTACCGTTTGTTGATTATCCACACAAATCCTTGTTTCTTCTTAAATAATTTCACAGCCCTGAAGAAAGTTTCCATTGTAAACCGAAATTTCCATCCATCATAACATCCCATGTTTGTTTCTATATTTTCTCATACTGTTGGATTAATTTCCTCATCTTACTTTCATAGTTTAATATATTAAAAGTCAACGGGAGTCTATCCCCTTTTCAATAGCGCTAGACCAAGGAGATTGTTTTTAGCATCTGAGGTGGAGTGCCACACCTACCATCAGCTCCTTATTTTATCGCACAGATCCCTGTGCTACTCATACGCTGAGTTGGCGAGGACCGGTATCGAACTAGGAACCTTGTGGTTTCTAGCCGAACGCTCTACCGACTGAGCTAATAATATATAAAAAGTATAATAATCTTCATTTAACTCTCTCTCTCTCTCTCTCTTTCTCTTTCTTTCCTTCTTTTCATTATGTTTGATTGAAACAGATTAGCGTTATCGCTTCCACACACTCACCACCTCTCTCTGTGCCTATGTCTACATTTTCCCTACTCTTTTTCTTTCTTTCTTTTCTTTTCTTTTCTTTTCTTTTCTTTCTTCTTTTTCTTTTCTTTTCTTTCTTTCTTTCTTATTATATCTTTTTTGTGTGGTATGTCCTTTCTTTCTTTCTAATAAAAATGGAATAGTCCATTATTTAGCTGAGGGGATGACACAGATAAGAAATAAGAATCTGGCACATAAGTGACACCATGTACAATTTTGATGGTCTGATTTTTAACCAGAGGGTATTGCAACATGATAACGGTCAAAAGATTAAGGGGTAATCTGAACATTAGCTACATAAATGAGAGTAACCTCCCCTTGTTTCTTTCACTTTGAGGAAGTTGTCTGTTTTGGTCAGCCATTTTCATTTCACTGTAATCAATATAACTTCATGTTTTAACACGAAAATATCATAAAATGTGTTCTTAATAGCAATTAAGTTAATTTCCAATAATGCACAAGCACAATTAAGAACACATTTTATGATATTTTCATGTTAAAACATTCAGTTGTATTGATTTGAACAAATTTGTATTTTCAGTGTAGATTTATGGGGAAATGAAAATGGCTAACCAAAACAGACGGCTACCTCAAAGTGAAAGAAACAAGGGGAGGTTACTCTCATTTATGTAGTTAATGTTCAGATTACTGATTAAGGAATGATAGTATTAATATATTAAGAGTTAAAAAAGAAAATATTTTTAAAAAAAATTCAATTTAAAAAAGAAAAAAAAATCAATAAAAGATATTTGGGAGTGGGAGTAAATCCTTTAAGTTTCTCAAAGAAAAATTGTTTGTTAAAATGTGGATATTCCATGACCCCCCCCCTCGCAACTCCCCAACCCTGCCTAGCTTGTTTTCGGGGGGGGGATTCTAAATGTGTGAGTGAAGATTGTTTTACCAGATGTGGCATTTCTGGACCACATGTTCCTTGTTAAATGCTTTTTCACATTACACTGACAACTTATTTCTTAAAATGTTGTCATCACTCGGTTCCATAATGCTAAATACACTTCCCCCCCCCCCCCCGCTGCAGTCAATAGAAATTTTTAAAAGATAGATTCAGTATGTTTATGTATGTATGTGTGTGTATATCAAAGTTAGGGTAGCAAAGATATGAAATCAATGGTGCTTGGTAGTTAACAGTTTCTTGCCTATGCAAAAATTATATAGATGAGAAACTGTTAGTTATCAAGCACCGTTGACTTCATCTTCATAACCGTAACTTAGATATATATGATCTATCAATGATATTAAGTACTCCTTACTTATAAATATAGAAAACTATATTATCCCTCTCTCTCACTCTCTCTCACTCTCTCTCTCTCTCTCTCTCTCTCTCTCTCTCTATATATATATATATATATATATATAATATATATATATATATATATGGTTTTCTGATATCTTCTTCAGGCTTCAATTCCTGAAGAAGGTATCAGAAGATCTGAAACATGTGTCGTAGATGTAAAATGATAATAAATTTTTTTTTTTTTTTAGAAACATAATCCATTTTCCAGACATTATTTTTGATAAAATATCTAATTTTCTCCTGTTGGACCCATAATAACACTTTTTATACACCCGCCCCCACACACACATGTTATATATATATATATATATATATATATATATATATATATATATAAGCTCAACTTAACAGAGTTGTGTGAGAGAAATGTCCTAATGTGAAAGGAAGAGTCTTTTAGTAGAGCAAGTGTTGAGTCCTTGATATGTAGTGGGTAGAGAATGAAAGTGTTGGAATAAACTGGGCTCTTTTAGAGCTTAACAGAGTTGTATGAGAGAAATGTCCTAATGTGAAAGGAAGAGTCTTTTAGTAGAGCAAGTGTTGAGTCCTATGAGAGTAATGTCCTAATGTGAAAGGAAAAGTTCTATGAGAGAAATGTTCTAATGTGAAAGGAAGAATCTTTAGTAGAGCAAGTGTTGAGTCCTTGATATGTAGCGGGTAGGGAATGAAAGTGTTAAAACTTACATGTTAAGCATGCTATCCTGTACCATGTGACACAAGGTTGATTGGGAGCTCAAAGCCGCTGAGTGAAATTTTCTTGGGATTGGTAGGTAAGATATTTTAGGTGAATTCTTTCCCCATTGTTGTAAATTATATTTGTAGTGTCAGTTTAAAGACAGAAAGTAGAGATAGCAATAAGAGATCAATAAAAAATACTATATGACATTTCAATTTGTTTATAATAAGGAATGATTTGAAAATAATGCAATACTGAAAAAAGAGAGAAGAATGTAAATTTTTTTTTCATTTTTCTTATTTTCTTATTTTCTTGACGAATACAAAAGTTGACTATGGTCTTATTTACAGGATGTAGGTATTAGGCATTTGTTTTGTGAAGTAAGCCGAGATAAGACCGGTGATCCTTTTCATGTGTGCAAAGCAACCACACATTCATTAGTTACACGGTTTCCCACCCTCATGTTACGTTCATTGGTACACAGTCTCTCACCCTAATATAACATCAGTAGTACACATAAACTTATAAGTTAAGTCACAAGGTTCATTGGTGCAGGCCGTTGTAACTCTCGTATATCCGAAATCATGGTTTACCTGTTTATGTCTTTGTATTTATAGATATACATATGCACACACACGTATATGTGTGTATGTATATATATATATACATGTTTGTGTATGTATTTAACTGGATGCATTGCAGAGGAATTGACAGAAGCAATGGCTGGTGAGGGACGGATGGGTGGTGAGTCATGTGAATGTATATATGTATATATGTATGTATTTTTTGGAGGATATGTGCTTAATTAAAGTCATACCTAATTTTGAAAATTAATTAGTTAATAATTAATGAATTTAGGTGGGTATATATGTTCAAATGTAAGGCTAAACAAATCAATATATATATATATCGATAATATATACCCGCTTAAATTCATTAATTATTAACTAATCAATTTTCAAAATTAGGTATGACTTCAATTAAGCACATATCCTCCAAAAAATGTTGGCTAAAAAGGCCATATCAAAAATAAACACATTTTTTTTTTACTCACTTTCATATGAATTTAACATTTTTGAAAAAACAAATGATGTTTATAATTGCTGACAGAAATCTGTTTCGACCGTTTTAATATATCGGTCTTCATCAAGAGCAACATATGAGAGAAAGACGGAATGAAACAACCGTTAGAAGAAAGGGTACAAACAAAATGCTATTGTAACGTAGCCGTTCGTCACAGTACCCAATAGATATATTTGTTACGTACTTTCTTACTGCTTCTTACTCTGGTCTTCTATTCTTCCGGCCGTCTTCTGATCGTCTAGTCTTCTGTCTTCTATCTTCTAATGGTCTTCTAATGGTCGGGTATATCTTCTACAGGTCTCGTCTGGTCTTTCTTATCTGGGGATTCCGTGTCTGGTTCTGCTGGGGACCATTTCTTATCAGAAGCCTTGTGTCATTGTTAGCTTTTAGTAATAACAACAAGACTTCGATTTACCTTTGATGTTAGTTTATTCATGAACCCCCAGAACCAGACAATGCGCGCTGTGAGTCACATCTTGCTAGCTTCTAACTCTGCAACTGACTAACTGCAACTCTAACTGAGTTCCTTACACCTTAAACCGGAAGGGCTTCTATTGCCTTCCGATTCCCACGGTCCCTTTCCGCAAGGCAAGGTCAGAGTGAGGTCAAGCATTGTCACTCACTCTCAAGGCCATCAGCTGCACTGATCGCCATAAGGATTTCTATACTACCTTAAAAAGTAATAGGGATCCAATTAATATGTAACACTATTATTCAATGTTGGAATTTAAATTTAAAAAAAATGCGTGTTCTGTGTTAAAAATAAAATAAATTTTATTTTTAAAAATCAGAAGCATTATTATATTATAGTTCATAATAAAACTCAAAAGAGTTTGATGTAAAATTATATAAAAGTGTATAATGAGTATCAAAATTGCTCACGATATATTCCAGCTATTAAAAAAAGTAATTTACAAGTCCACAGCATAATTGAAGAAAGATGTAAAGTTTCAAATCACTTGTGGTGTTGATAAATCCGTACTTTCATATGTATGTATTGTAAATTTATAAAAGATTTGTTGATGTATTCATATTCTTCATTAAGAAAATTTGGATAACAGATTCTTTGGGCTCCAAGGAAGAAACCAATAAGAATGCTATTTTTTGTCTTATTGCTATGGTTAGAATAAAAATATATGTAGTCATTATATGCATATTTTTTTGTGTGTGTGTGTGTGTGGGGCTTTTGCCCAGAGGGGAGGGGAGGGTTTAGTTTGCGGCTGGCCATTGCTTAAAAGTATCAAGATTTTCGGTACTTTTTGACACACCTTGTATTCTGAAAAAATAATGATCCATTCATTCTTCATTTCTATATTGGTAAATACAGCTCTAAAATCTGTACTTTTTGACACACCTTGTATTCTGAAAAAAATTAACATTCCATTCATTGTTCATTTCTATCTTGGTAAATATAGCTTCAATCTCGATACATTTATGACACACCTTGCTTTCTGAAAAAAATAACGTTCCATTCATTGTTCATTTCTATCTTGGTAAATACAGCTTCAATCTCAATACTTTTATGATTCACTTTGTATATATATATATATAAACATATTACACAACCATTATAAACAAAAAGTTACAAAAACACACACAACCTATCAAATATCAGACATCACACATATACATATTCTGCCAAAATATAGTTATTCAATGCCTGAAGATGATAACAGATCTGAAACACGTGTCGCATATGTAAGTTAATGATACATTTTTTTTTAAACATAATCCTTTTTTGCGAACCTTCTTTTTTTTATAGAATATATATAAACACACACACACTTGTATATATATATATATATAAAACACACACATATATATATATATATATATATATATATATATATAAACACACACATATGTATATATATATATATATATATAACACACACATTTGTATATATATATATATATATAAACACACACATTATATATATATATATATATAAACACACATTTGTATATATATATATATATATATATATATATATATATATATATATATATATATAAACACACACATTGTATATATATATATAAAACACACACACTTGATATATATATATATATAACACACATTTGTATATATATATATAACACACACACTTATATATATATATAAACACACACATTATATATATATATATAATCACACACATTTGTAATTATATATATATATATATATATATATATATATATATATATAAACACACACATTTGTATATATATATATATATAAACACACACACTTGTTTCTTTATTGTTGACTCTCAGCCACTGCATTCTAACACCTATATGATAAAAAAGGAGGCGCGTGGTCTAATGGTTAGAGTCGTAGGAAATGGACTCGTCAACACGAGTTCAATTCCTGGGCGAAGCTGTTGGAATTTCACATGGCATTAATACCATTGGGAAAGGTATGAATCCAATTCTCCCTCCAGCTATGAGTAAATAGCAGGGCAGACTGGACTCTTTAACCATGGCTAGGTAACTAGTCTAGGAGAAGGAAAACTCTGAATTCAAACCTGTTAAACTCCGCTTAAGAAATTGACCTTGTGTCGCATCCTGCTCATGCAGAGGGATTGGTGTATATATATATATATATTATGATAAAAAAGGAATGAGTGTTTGGCATAAGAACAACTTGGAAAAATTTACCAATGTTTGTAAGGGTGCTTATATGTTTGAATCATAATTAGGAAACAAAAGGGGTAGGATGGGGTGGGGAATGATGATAGTTCAAATTGAAACCATTGATGTTCTTTCTTAGTCATTTCCTTGTCCTCATCCTTCCTCACCTGGTCGTTTGGCATGTGAGTAATCTGCCAGTCAGTTGGGGGTAAATGTTCATTTTATGGTGACAATTTGCCTGCCACCTCTTTTAGTATCAGGTTATCTAATTAGATGAACCCCTTCAAGTAATTAATTTGGGATTCAGATTCTTTCATTCAATATCTTTAATTACATATACATAAGTATTGAAAACAATCCGAAACTCTCTTTCTCTGTCTCTGTCTCTCTCTCTCCCTATCTCTCTCTCTCTCTCTTTCCCTCTCTTTCACTCTCCCCTCTATCCCTCTCTCTCCTCCGAAACTCTCTTTTTATCCTCTCTCTTCCTATCCCCCTCTACCTCCCTCTCCCCCTCTCTCCCTATCTCCCCCTCCCTTCCCCCTCTCACCTTCCCTCTCTCTCTTCCATCCTCTCTCCCTCTCTCTCTCATATAATAATGATGTATAAAATGAATGACCAATAGGATTGATCGTTTTATAATGAAGGATAAAAGTGATCAGTATAAGAATATAAAAATAGCAGGGCAGACTGGGCTCTTTAACCTTGGTTAGGTAACCAGTCTAGGAGAAGGAAAACTCTGAATTTAAACCTGTTAAACTCTGCTTAAGAAATTGACCTTGTGTTGCATCCTGTTCATGCATAGTGCTTGGTGTGTATGTATGTGTTTGTGTATATGTATATATATATATTATATATATATATATATATATATAAGTGCTTAATTGGAGTCGGACCTAATTATGAAAATTAATTAATTAATAATGAATTAGGTGGGAATACCTATTAAATGTATGGCTAAACAAATCGAGAAAAATCAAGTTGTTTAGCCATACATTTAATAGGTATTCCCGCCTAATTCATTATTAATTAATTAATTTTCATAATTAGGTCCGACTCCAATTAAGCACTTATTCTCCCAAAAATTATCGGCAAAAAGCCATTCTAAACAAACCTTGTTTACAACTTATCATATATATATATATATATATATATATATATATATATATATAATATGTGTATGTATGTATATATGCTCTCCTATAAACAGGATGTAAGTTCTCTAATGGCTGTAATAAATATACCTATGTATGTATTTAACAATTAAAATCTACCCCTTCTCTGCAGGTTAAACATGGATGGGTTGGTAAATATATATACTTTAAAGAAGTGAAATTTTATTTTGTAAAATTCTTTTTGTTGTATTCCAAACCTAAAATTTTCTTTTTTTTTTCTTTTCTAGGTGGGTAATTCTTTTTGCTTTAGTTTTTCCTCAATAATTGGTGAGTTAAATTTTTTTGAATTTAAAAAAAAAAAAAAAAAGAAAACAATGCTCGAAATGAATCCTCGAAAAAAATACATCTGCATGCATATGATAAATATATAAAATCATATTTTGTGTATACATATACAGAACTATTGCTGTTGAATTATAGATGATAAGCTTGTTCAGTGCTCATTTATACTGCTCTTGTGCCAGCCTAGATGTAACTCTTTGCTTACCAAGCGTTCGGTTAGAAACCACATGGTTCCTAGTGCGATTCCGGTTCTCGCCAACTCAGCGTATGAGTAGCACAGGGATCTGTGCGGTAAAGTAAGGAGCTGATGGTAGGTGTGGCGCCCCACCTCAGATGCCAAAAACAATCTCCTTGGTCTAGCGCTAGTGAAAAGGGGATAGACTCCCTCGCTGATTGCTGATACCGACTTTAGGCCGCCCCGACGACTTTTACTTTATTATTGTAATCTGAGTCATTCTTCTCAATTATAATGAACTAACCATCAGTTTTTAAAGGTTGGATCGCAATGGTATGATTTAATGATCAAAATGAATATTTGAAAAAAATATATCTGCATGCGTATGATAAATATATAAAATCATATTTGTGTATACATATACAAAACTATTGCTGTTGAATTATAGATGATAAGCGTGTTCAGTGCTCACTTATACTACTCTTGTGCCAGCCTAGATATAACTCTTTGCCTACCAAATTTCCCTCACGGCTGTACAACATTTTTTTTGTATTTTTTACCTGTATGATGAGATATTTCAAAGTTTACTATCTATTCACCTCAGAACTCATTCTATTCAAATAAAGTCTTATTATTATTTGTATGATGGGATATTTCAAAGTTCACTATCTATTCACCTCAGAACTCATTCTATTCAAATAAAGTCCTATTATTATTGTATGATGGGATATTTCAAAGTTTACTATCTATTCACCTCAGAACTCATTCTATTCAAATTCAAATTCTATTATTAGTGTAATGTGAGTCCTTCTG
This sequence comes from Doryteuthis pealeii, assembly GCA_023376005.1. Taxonomy (NCBI): domain Eukaryota; kingdom Metazoa; phylum Mollusca; class Cephalopoda; order Myopsida; family Loliginidae; genus Doryteuthis; species Doryteuthis pealeii. The sequence goes on from CM042179.1 coordinate 45,309,521, forward strand.
CTCAATTATAATAAACTAACCATTTGTTTTTATATTTTGCTTGGGTGTAGTAAGAGAGCTGCTGTGAGTGGTTTAAAGTAGGCAAAGAGAAACATAGTAAAAATCTATAATTTATACATTTGAATGTTTATGAATAATGTATGTATAATACATATTTGTATATGTGGACGTACATAAACAATGTAATATTATGTAAAAAGGATGTTGAAAAAAAACAAGAAAAAAAAGCTGTGTAGCCAATGAACTTTGTGTCACATAATCATAATCATGTTTGTGGGGCACAGGCATTGATTAATCATAACTAATCCTAATCCTGATTAATCAATGTATGAAGAAGATATCAGAAAATATATTGTAAAATAACGGGTGCAAGAAAAATAAAACGTTTATTGCAAAAACACGGACATAAAATAAGGGTTCAGTTTATTTTATGGTAGGAATTTACGAGGAAATAGTTAAGGATTACCTACAAATGTACGTCAAGCTTATCCCCCTGAATTTGACCTGCAATCAATTTGGCACCTGATGTGTGGCACACCGGTAATAATACTAACAGGTGTACCTGTACAGGTAATGCTAACTTTGCTTTGCACACTACAAGGAACAAATTATTTGCTTGGTAGTATTTTGTTTGCACTAGATCAAAGTCTACACACTCTAACTGTATATTTTTCACAGTAAATCTCTCTTGGTATGTAGTGCATATTGGGGATTCTGTGCCCTCTAGTAAATGATGATGGGTGATGTAGGTGTGGGCTATTCTCATTTGTGCAGGTTGTAGGTAAATCAGGTAACCCAATCTCATCTTCATTTCTTGCATACCAAAAACCCTGGGGGCAATGAAAGGATAGCAATGGGGGTCAGGTGTAGGATGTCACCGGAAGCTCTTAGCTTTAAATTTGAAATTTGGGGGTGGTAGGTAGGTGGCTGATGCTCAGGACAACCTTCATTCGCCCTTTTTAGGAATGACTCTGCTTTTTCCTGTATAGCCGCTTGACTGGACTTCAATAAAACCACAGACACGTATATATAAAAATAGGACCTGTCTTTATTTTCTTCGGCGTGTGGGTGGTGAGGGGCAACGAGTGTTCACAATGAAAATGCCGGGTGGCTAGCGAAGAGCGCAGTGTTCACAATGAACTGCCCGAGGGTGGTTGATACAGGAGATGAGGTTAACTTCTCGGCTGCTGCTGGGGACTGAAAAATTGACAGTCTTCATCCACTAGCCTTTTAATACAAAAAACTATGCCCACACATTTATCGTTTGATCTGATAACGGACATTTGTTATATATTTCTTTATCTTTCTCTCTGTCTTTTCACCGGGAGAGGTGTCTTCCGTTTTCCTTTTTCCTTTTCTCTATTTCTTCATCTTCTCCCTGCTTCTTGACCAGATGACCTCTCTTCCGTTTTCCTTTTTTCTTTTATCTATTTCTTCATCTTCTCCCTGCTTCTTGACCAGATGACCTCTCTTCCGTTTTCCTTTTTTCTTTTATCTATTTCTTCATCTTCTCCCTGCTTCTTGACCAGATGACCTCTCTTCCGTTTTCCTTTTTTCTTTTATCTATTTCTTCATCTTCTCCCTGCTTCTTGACCAGATGACCTCTCTTCCGTTTCCTTTTTTCTTTTATCTATTTCTTCATTCTCCCTGCTTCTTGACCAGATGACCTCTCTTCCATTTTCCCTTTTTTTAAAAAATATATTTTATCTTTTCTCTTTGACTTTTGACCCGAAGAGGAATCTTCCGTTGCATGATATGCAACAATTAGCCACAACGCTAAGGGATCACCTTCCCTATATTTGATATATATATATATATTTTTAAATTTTGTGTATTTTGGCAGCAAATTATTCTTAAGTCTCTCTGAATTTGATAAAAGCATAGATAACAGAACTAAAAATTAACTAAAAACCAAATTACATAACCCCATGAATACGACTGAAGAAACAGTCGAAAGCGCTCGGGAAATTAGTATGCAAAATATCATGAATCAACTCGATCCAGATTCAAAAAGGATAGCCAGAAGACTGGAAAAAATATCTATACAAAAAATGAAAAAAGAATACTCCGTGTTGTTCAATAACACATGTCTTAAGAATATATATATATATATATATATATATGTATATATATATTTAAAAATAGGAGAGATCATGGTTCAGCAAAGAACATTGGGAGTCTATTCGATTACAATGTATGGGTCTGGCAAAATTCTAGAGTTCTGGGGAATGTGGAGTACCTCTTCATCACCATTATTCCCTGGTCCATTCTGACCCAGAATAGTAGTATCTGTTAGGGTCCCTTCTATGTATTAAAAAAAAACATGAGTTTAAAAAGAATGTGTTTAAAAAAAACTGAGTACCCATCAAGAATGAATAAAACAAAACGCCTTTGGCATTAAATAATCCAACAAGGGTTGACATGCCATAAAATCCAATCAATCTCATAGAATTACATGTGCAAACTTAACACCTTCTCCAAATTGAAAACTATCCGGTACATGATTCGGAAAATGGCTGGTCTGCAAGCTGAAACATTCTAAGAAAATTCTCCCAGTCAGGTCAACCAAAAGTTCCTGAAAATTAAACAGAGCATAGAAAAGAAAAACTTACAGAAATTCCAAATAAGAAGCCATTAAATCTAGCAGAACTATCAAACTCCATAGACCAATCCCACAATGCACCTGTCAGCTCTAACGAGATTCACAATAAGTTTCTAAAACAATTACCGGATGAGTTTGTCAGGTGCCTTTCAAATATTGTCAATGACATATAGAACGAGTGTCACATTTCCAGGAACATGGGTACAGACAAACTATGGTCTCCATCCTGAAAGCAGGAAATTAATATACCAATCTCGAGGCTAGAATTTAGAGATTTCCTTCTCCTAGATTGGTTGCCTGACCAAGGTTAAGGAACTTACTCTGTACTACTATTAATAGTTGGATTCATACCTTTCCCAAAAAGTATTAGTGCTATGTGAAATGCAAACAGCCTTGTCCAGGATTTGAACTCGTGTCGCTGTGTCCATTTCTTACAACAATAACCATTACACAATTTTTTATTTCTTTTACCTTTTACTTTTTTTTTTTTAGTTCTCTGGCAAGGTCTAAGTATTTGTTTAGCCTTCTTGCTTTCTTTCATTTTCTCTCTGTGATCTACCGGGATGGCAAAATCCACTAGATGTTTTTTTTCTCTTGTTGTTTAACTCTTAACATCCTGTTGAGAATTTTTTTAAAGTCCAGAGTATTCCTATAAGGATTTATTAAAAAAATGGCTAAAAATGACCTTTGCATCTAAAGTTACCTGTTATTTCCCTTAAATCAAAGACTTGTAAATATGTTTAATATTACATTTAAACAAAGGTTATCATTTGGGGTAGATTAGGGAAACAAATGAGACTTCTGGTCGGGTGGAATGAGGTGGTATACGACTTTAGGACACTAGGTCTGGTCTATTGGCTGGGATTGTGGGGTCTGTTTCTATCTCCATATCCCAGAGAATTTTATGTATCTCATTGTGAAGGATGGATTTTGGTTTGTGCATATACCATTTTGTAGCATAATCAAATTCTATTCTCTTGCACAATTCCCAGTGGGTCACCTTTCCCCCCTACCTGATGTTGACTAATTTTGCCCTCCTTTTTGTGTTACTTGAACTTTGGTTTTTGACCAGTTACAAATGGTTTGTCCTCAATCACTTCATCAGACAAAACACAAACAGTCTCATCTAGACGTTTAACAGATTTAAATTCAGAGTTTTCCTTCTAGACTGGTTGCCATACCAAGGCTAAAGAGCCCAGTCTGTCCTACTATTTATCCATAGCTGGAGGGAGAGTAGTTGGATTCATACCTTTCTCAAGGGTATTAGTGTAATGTGAACTCTATAGATCACTAATTAGGACTAAGCCCTATTCTAGTAGTGACCATCCCAAGCAAAGTTTAACAGGTTTGAATTCAGAGTTTTCCTTCTCCTAGACTGGTTGCCATACCAAGGCTAAAGAGCCCAGTCTGTCCTACTATTTATCCATAGCTGGAGGGAGAGTAGTTGGATTCATACCTTTCTCAAGGGTATTAGTGTAATGTGAACTCTATAGATCACTAATTAGGACTAAGCCTATTCTAGTAGTGACCATCCCAAGCAAAGTTTAACAGGTTTGAATTCAGAGTTTTCCTTCTCCTAGACTGGTTGCCATACCAAGGCTAAAGAGCCCAGTCTGTCCTACTATTTATCCATAGTTGGAGAGAAAATAGTTGGATTCATACCTTTCCCAAAAGTATTAGTGCTAGGTGAAAGGATTCCAGCTTTGTCCAGGATGT
>CM042179.1:45323838-45333838 GCA_023376005.1 Doryteuthis pealeii
CAGAGGAAGGATTGAAACGATTCAGAACACTGCACTGCTGCAATCTGCCAGAATACTCAGAAGAGTCCTGGAGACCTGAGGAGACTTGCTGTCACTCAGACTCCAGTGAAAGACCATCAGCTAATGCTGATGTGAAAACTCAAAAGGAGCAAATAATAATGATGATAATAATAATAATAATAATAATAGCAACAAAATTTTTAAAGTAACTTAAAGCAAGAAATATTGCAGGGGGAGTTAATAATTGGTATTTAAATGCTTGAGGGTGAAAAAAAGAAAGAGAAAGAAAGAAAGAAAATGTCAGAACATTGGATGTAAATGTGATATCATTTACTCCAGGCACCATCTTGAATATCAACTCCACACAGTCCAGATGTGAACAGATGTACTTTCTTGTGTCTTTGCAATAAGTGAATTCATTAAATTGAAGTCTACTTTCAAAGCCAACTATGATTATATGAGGTTTGTTTTCACATGAAATGGGCTATTTATGAAGAGAGAAATAAAAAGAAAGAAATACAAAATACAAAAAAAAACTACATATAATAAAATGTATGATATAAATCAAAATCTCTGCTTATTTTATTCTCTAAGCCTGTCTGAAAGAGTTTATTATGAATATATCACATCTTTATAGAACTCTTTATCTTTAGAGTCTGAAAAATCTTTCAAATCCAGATAATTGCTGTATCTTATCTTTGGTGAGAAGTTGACTGTCAGTTGGGCATAGGTTAGATTAGAATGTATTAAGGCTTACAGACTTGATATCATCATAAAAAACGAATTGGGAATTATTTTATGACGGACCCAATAAATTGCTGTAACTAAATTTAAGAACTTAGAGAGAGTATCTTCCATTCAAACTGGGTTTATTTTTCATAATCCTCTTTTTAACTTTTTTACCTGAATAAATAGGGTATTTATTACCTGAATAAATAGATGGTATTGCTTAGTTGGTAGAGTGTTCACCTGGGAACCACAAGGTTCCTGGTTTGATACTGGCCCTCGCCAATTCAGCGTATAAGCAGCGCAGGGATCTGCGCGGTAAAGTGAGGAGCTGAAGGTAGGTGTGGTGCTCTACCTTTTGAACATTCTTAACTAAATAAAGGATTTAACAATTAACTTTCAAGATTTTATACCCTTTAAAAATGAATGTAATAATAGGATGTTTTCAGGTAATTTTTAAGTTGAGTAAAAGCTAATTGGAATTCCCCATTACCTATCTAACTGCTTAACTTGTTATTTACTAAGCTTGTCTAGCTTGTCACACAAGGTTCAGGTTGCTTACAGTACCTGCTGTTGTTTAAGTGGGTCACCCACTTAAATACTGAACAGGCTTATCATTGCTTAACTTTGTTAATCTGCCAGAAATTGGTGCTTTCAGCATGACTTGACAGTAAGAGGGGTGAAGATTAGTCGTAGATATCAAGTTTGGGATCTATAAATCTCTCATTGTAAACCCTGGGGTGGGGGAGTGGGGTACAAGCTCTTGAAAAATTATCTTAATTTTATTTCTATGCTAAATTTAGGTTTTGTCTTATGTACTTACATAAAAAGTATATAGTATACATAAATACATACATACATACATACATATATATATATATATATATATATATATATATATATATATATATATATATATATATGTATGGAGACATGCAGTTTATGGTTAGTGTAATATAAAATGGACTCTGTGACCTGAGTTCAAATCCTGGATTAGGCTGTTTGCATTTCACATGTTGCTAATACCCTTCACAGATACATTACTACTGCAAAGATGCAGATAGGTATATGTCTTGCGTCCCTGACGCACAAAAATCTAGAAGGACACAGTAAAATCGTATCCATTCATCCCAGTGTTTCTTAGAAATGAATTACACAGGATAGATTACAAGGTATGAGTTAGATGGCTTTAGTTGGGGACCCATAAATTTTCCCGGGACTCATTCAAAGCAAATATGTGCGAAGTTTAGTATTTACAGAGATGCTGATAGGTACACATCCTGTGTCCCTGACACACAAAAATCTAAATGACGTAGTAAAATTATATCCATGTTCCCAGTGTTTCTTTTTTCTTCCCTCACCATTTCAAGCTAACCGTAAATACATTTCAATAGTTTCTTAGTAATTAATTACACAGGGTAGGTTACAAGGTAGGAGTTGGACGGCTTTAGTTGTTTCCCCAGATTATAAATAAAAACCCTACAATTTATTAAGAAACTTTAGTTGGAACTCATAAATTTTTCGGGGTGGGGTGGGGGCTCATTCAAAGCAAATATGTGCATCCCAGGACGCACTAAATCAAAAAGCTATCAGCATCACTGTATGCTATTAGATATTAAACCCATTTAACCTCTTACATACCAACCTCAACTAGGTTACAAGGTAGGAGTTAGGACCCATAAATTTTCCTGGGGACAAAGTAAATATGTGTGTCCCAGGACACACTAAATCAAAAAGTTATCAGCATCACTGCTACTGATGGTGAATTTGATCCTCGGTGCATGCTCCATATTTGTGACCTTATGTCACACCCTGCTGTGCTAAACGGTTGGGCTAATTAAATACCTGCCCTTGGGAAAGGTATGCATCCAACTATTCACCCACCAGCTATGGGTAAATAGTAGGGCAGACTAGGCTCTTTAACCTTGGTTAGGCAACCAGTCTAGGAGAAAGAATCCTCTGAATTTAAACCTGTTAAACTCCACTTAAGAAATTGACCATTTGTGGCATTCTACCTGTATGGAGGGGTTAGGTAAATACCTACACCTGTGAAAGGTATGTATCCAACTATTCTCCCTCCAGTTATGGGTAAATAGTAAGAAAGGCTGGTCTGTTTAACCTTGGTTAGGCGACTAGTCTAGGAGAAGGAAAACTGAATTAAAACCTGTTAAACTTTCTTAAGAAATTGACTATGTGTCACATCCTGCTTGTGTGGAAGGATTGTGAAAGGCTTGCATCCAACAATTCTTCCTTCAGCTATGAGTAAATAATAGGTCGGAATGGGCTCTTTAACAATGGTATGGTAACCAGTTGAGAAGAAGGAAAACTGAATTAAAACCTGTTAAACTCTGCATAAAAATTGACTTTGGTTTGGTTTGTTTGTTTTACGGCATATCAACCCTTTTCGGGTTATTTAATGCCGAAACAAGTCATTTTGATAAAAGTTTCTATGTTTCAAGTTATTAATATCTTCAAATTGGTATAAATAATTTTCATTATCTTCATTTGGTTTGGTTAGGTTCAGATTAGTTTTGTTTAATGGTATAATAACCCTGTGGGTTATTTAATGCCAAAGACTGTTAGAGTGTGAGATAAAAGTTGGTACTAAAGTTTCAGGTGTAATTTTTGTAGATGTATTTCGTGGATTTATTTTATATCAAAATATATTATTATTATTTGCTCTTTTTGAGTTTTCACATCAGCATTAGCTGATGGTCTTTCACTGGAGTCTGAGTGACAGCAAGTCTCCTCAGGTCTCCAGGACTCTTCTGAGTATTCTGGCAGATTGCAACAGTGCAGTGTTCTGAATGGTTTCAATCGTTCCTTATTATTATTATTATTATTATTATTATTATCATTATTATTTCATTCCATTCGAGATTTTTCACACCCACCTTAGCTGGTGATTCACTGGAAGCTCAGTGACAGCAAGTCTCCTACAATCTCCAGGATTGTTCCGAGTATTCTAGCTGATCTTAACAGTGCTGTAGTTTGGATGGTCTCTACTGTTCCTCTGATTTCCAATTTATCCAGACACTTGGGGACCATTCCAAGGGCACCAATTATAATTGGTACAACCTTCACCTTCATGTTCCACTGTTTTCTTAATTCTCCGGCAAGGTCCAAGTATTTGTCTATCTTTTTGCTTTTGTTCCCTTTCACTTGGTGATCAGCCGGAAGAGCAAAATCCAAGAAATAACAAGTTCTCTTTTTCTTGTTAATTAATAATAGGTCTGGTCTCCTAACCGGGATTAGGTGATCTGTCTGTATCTCAAAGTCCCAAAGAATGTTATGCATCTCATTCTCCAAGACAGATTCAGTTTGTGCATATACCATTTTGCTGTATTGTGAAAATTGAATTTCTTGCACAATTCATAGTGAATCACCATTCCTACCCAGTCGTACCTAGTCTTGTACAATCTTTGTGCTAGTTGGCTGCATTCGCTTATTATATGATTGACTGTATGTTTTAAATTATGAATCAGATATAAGGTACCGGTCTTTTGCTGAATCCTCCCTGTGCAGATGGGTTAGGTAAATGAATACATATTTTTATGTGTATATGTGGGTTGGTGGTGGTTAGATATTTACTAAAAGGAGCTTAGTTTGGCACATGGCCAACTCAAAGAGGGGGATTATGATTTTGTTCAGTTAATCCTATAATTGGAGAGGAGGTTTATCTGAGTCCAGACACTGACAATTGATCCCGGTGGAATATATACAATGATCTCAGCCTGTAGATAAGCACCTCTATCTACCAATAACAATAGCATAATCTTTCCAGATCACTACCGTCTTTCACAATCCTATAAACCCACCACCAGAACCTTTCCTCTCATGAGCCCTCAAATGACTCATCAATCCCGCTGCAGATCCACAAAGTTTGATGCAAATATGATATAGGAAGGACGTTCTTCCCATTGTATCGGACGGATCAGATGATAAAATTTAATTTTATGCACCACCATATATCTCTTAAAACCAGAAGCTGACTACATACATATTGATCGCAACGTCTTGTCAGGCAACAGCCACTCCTTCATTCATTGTCCGTTTGTGAGCTCGTTCATGACTTTTCAATCCTGCCAAAGTCTTGCATATCTTAGAACATATCTGGCACACATAATGATTGGTGTTGCAGGTGTTGTATACTCATCACTGTGACTTTGATGTGAAGCATAATACAGATTCTCAAAGATACATGGTTCAAAGTTAACTGACGTGAAAAAATGTAAAAGTTTTTAAATAAAATAACTGATGTATTATATCTTTATTCATGAATATATCAACACTGAAAATTTTCATTAAATTCGCTTAATTCCTTGATTTTTGTTATTTTTTTTTTTCTTTTGCGGGTGACATACAATGATGGAATTTAGGTCTGTTAAGATCTCCACACTTGACGGTAAGCCTCTCAAGATAGTAGAACAATTCACATACCTAGGTAGTAATATCTCATCTACAGAGAGCAATATCAATACATGAATAGGAAAGGCATGGCTGGCCACAAACAAATTGTCAGTCATATGGAAATCCGATCTTGCTGACAAGCTAAAGCGACAAGGCTGTGGTCATATCATTATTGCTGTATGGATGCACCACCTGGACCCTAACGAAGCGCCTTGAAAATAAGCTAGATGGGACCTGCACAAGAATGCTGCGTGCAGTCTTAAACAAGTGTGGAAACAGCACCCCACAAGGAGCTGTATGGCCACTTGCCCCCCATCTCCCAAACCATAAGAGTAAGACGGACTAGACAAGTGGGACACTGCTGGAGAAGCAAGGACGAGCTCAAAGCGACATACTCCTGTGGAAGCCAACACATGGGTGCTAGTGTGGGCTGCCCAGTCAGGACCTATATTGACTAACTATGTGAGGATGCTGGATGCTGCGCAGAGGAGCTCCCAGGGGCAATGAATGATAGGAAGGGTTGACGGAGATTGTCATGGATATCCGTGCTACTTGCGTGACATGATGATGATGATGAAGTTTGATTTAACCCTAACAGGTACTACCATTCTGAATCAGAATAGACCTGAAAGTAAGGGCAATTAAAAGTGACTCGACACACCTCAAAAATCCTCATAACTAGAGCCTCTCTACCAAATACAATTTAGTGTCATGCCTAGTACACCATTCTTTTTTTAATTTTTTTTTGTGAGATGTAGTTAGTAAATTGTAGGCCCTGCTGCAGAGTACTATATAGATTAAAAAGAAAAAAAAAAGGTTCTTAAAACTGTTTTGTGTTACTTTTAAGTTCCTTGCAAGTAATTGTTACAATCTTCAGCTTTTATTTTGTTTTACTACTTAATTTAACTCTGTATTTTTAGGAACTATTACAAAATTATATATATATATATATATATATATATATATGAAGTTAAGTAAACAAACAAATGTGTTTTATTTTTATATGGCTTTAAGCCGACAATTTTTGGATGATATGTGCTTAATTGAAGTCATACCTAATTTTGAAAATTAGGTATGACTTTAATTAAGCATATATATATATATATATATATATATATATATATAAGTTTGTGTTTGTGTGTATATATATATGTAAGTTTGAATTTTGTGTGTGTGTATATATCTACACTCACACACACACACACACACACACACACAGAAACACACACACACATATATATACGCACAATCCCTTATATATATACACACACATATACATTCACACATACATTCACACATAAAAACTCATATATATATATACATGCACACACGCAAACTCATATGTATAAATATGTATATGCACACACACACACACACACACACACATATATATATATATATATTGTGTGTGTGTGTATATATATTCATATTTTTATTTATATTTAAATATATATATATATATATATATGTGTGTGTGTGTGTGTGTGTGTACAGATCTACTCCCTATCTGTTTTATAGAAGTTTCACACTTTTAAAAACTGATTCCCAACAGTAAGCATTCATCTGCTACCATTCTGTAGATTCCACCCCACCACCCCATCACCCACCATCCGCCGCCACGAACTGATCTCTTTTAAAGAACTTACAACCATCAAAATAGAATACCGTTTCTTGAAATGCCAGCACAGTTTTTATGTGTGTCCCTCCTGTACCCAAGACATCATCCACTACTTTTCTCATCACTGGTACCCTTCAAACATCTGTTGTCTTTCATTCCTTATTTTTAGGGCTTTTTTTTTTTTTGCTCTCGACTCACCCTACACCCCACCCAGTCTGACATGTCTCCTTTCCCTTTAACCTCCACCCCCCACCTTTTTCCCCTCTCCCTCTATCTTTCACATTGCTACAATAAATTGTCAAGTATTCTAACATCTGTATCGTTTTTGATTCACTCTTTGTTTCACTTTCTTTTTCTTTATTTAATCTTAAAATTTAGATGGACTATTTCATGTATATATGAATATATAAATATATATAAATATTTCGTGTGGATATATATATATATATATATATATATAAATATATAAATATGTCTTTTTTTTTAAAGTAGAAAAACTTTGGTTAGCATTCATAGTACATTATATATATATATATATATATATATATATTGAAAATTACTTAATAATTAATAAAACGGGTACCATAACCCCTACACCAAACGGACTTCTTAGATTTTACGATTTTTTTAGAGTAGGTTAATATTCCTCTTGTAGTGACTTTTATTACACGACGATATCATAAGTATGTAAACACGATGTGTTTGGATATGGCTTTTTTGCTGACAATATATATATATATATATATATATATATATATAGTTAATCCTTTGTTAGTATTGGAGAAATGATAATAAAGTGTCAGTTAAACTACATATCTTTGAGGCATAATACAGATTCACAAAGATACGTGGTTCAAAGCTAACTGACCTTAAAAAATTAAAAAATTTTAAAATAAAATAACTGGTACATTATATCTTTTATTCATTAGTATATCAACACTGAAAATTTCATTAAATTCGGTTAATTCCCTGATATTTGGTATTTTTTTCTCTTTCGGTGATGGTGGAATTTAGATCTGTTAAGTTCGATTTAACCAGTTAACTTTATTCGTGCTACAGTTTTTCCTTCTGGGGCAGAGGCACTTTTGACACTGGTGCTCTTGGCAATGAATATGGTCAACGATGTTACAACACTCTGTATCAGACTGATGATGACTTCCTGTATATATATATATATACCAACCCCTCCGCACGGGCAAGATGTGACACAAGGTCAATTTTTAAGCGGGTTCAACAGGTTTGAATTCGGAGTTTTCCTTCTCCTAGACCGGTTGCCTAACCAAGGTTAAAGAGACCAGTCTTCCCTACTATTTATCCATAGCTGGAGGGAGAGTAGGATTCATACCTTTCCCGAGGGTATTAGCGCTAAGTGAAATGCAATTACCACGTCCAGGATTTGAACTCGCGGCGACGAGTCCATTTCCCTTGACTTTAACCATTACACCACGCGCTTCCAATGACTTCCTGTATAGTTTGCTGATCAATATTTGTATCATGATCACTCCCTGTACAGCCTGATGATCACTGGTTATTCGTTCTGATTTGGTTCTGCTTTCTTTTGTTTAATGGCATATAAATATTCATGGGTTATTTAATGCTAAAGCCATCCTTGTAGAAGAACAGTAGTGGTACTATTTAACCCATAACTTGGGGGGGGATAAAGGGGTTCATACCTTTATCAACAGTATTAGCCTGAAAGTGAACATAATAGTGTGATTGGTGTTCGAACATGTTTACTATATCACAGTCCAACATGTTAATCACTACATGTTAGTATACTACTAGACTAACACTACATGTTAGTCACTACACACTTATGGTCAAATCATTTTGAAAGCACCAGTTCCTGATAGATCAACAAAGTTAAGCAGTGAAGAGTGTTCAATACTTAATTGGGTGACCACTTAAACAACAGCAGGTACTGTAAGCCACCTGGGTCCTTTGTTTATCAAAATGACTTGATTCAGTATTAAATGACCTGAAAGAGGGTTGATATACCATGAAACAAAACAATCCAATAGTTCACCAAAGTTAAGCTGTAATGAGCCAGTTCAATACTTATTTGGTGACCATTTAAGCAACAACAGGTACTATAAGCAGCCTGAGTCCTTTGTTTATTAAAATGACTTGATTCAGCATTAAATGACCTGAAAGAGGATTGATATGCTGCAAAACAACCAAACAATCCAATAGTTCACTGAAGTTAAGCTGCGATGAGCCTATTTAATTGGATGGCCACTTAAGCAATAGCAGGTATTGTAAGCAACCTGAGTCCTTTGTTTATCAAAAATGAATTGTTTTGGCATTAAATCACCTGAAAGAGGGTTGATATGCTGTAAAACCAAACAACCAACCAACCATCCACCATGCCGCAAGGACTCCCCCATATGTTAAAATGTTCGTTTCTTCACAGCTCTGACAATACCAAATCTCCAAATCATAACTGCCCTTTTCTTTTTGAAAAGTCTTTTTCTTATTTCTTAAGAAGTGTCGTCAGTTCAGCTAAATAATGGAACATTCTGTTTTCATCATAAAGATAAAAAGGGAAGAAAAGGGGCATGCTATACAGAAAAAATATAAGAAAGAAAGAAAGAAAGGGAGTAGGGTGAAGATATTTAAAAATCCATGCTGTTATCATTTAAATTTTATTTTTTAATTATCTTCACGAATATAAATCAGATCTTCATTATTTTTGTACAAAAACCAAGCTCTAGTGATAGTGAATGTGTATATATATTTACCTTGTTATTAATTGTTTTATTTTCATAGTTTCTTCTGGACATACATACATACATACATACACACAACTGCAAATTATTTGTACTAGCAGGACCTGTAGATATATATCAGTATGATAATTTAATTATTACAATGTTTGATATGTGATATTTAAGTATTTGGTAACCAGTCTAGGAGAAGAAAAACTCTGAATTTAAACCTGTTAATAATTTAAGTGGAGAGACATGTAATGGTATTTTTGCCCCACCATCTATACCCAGGTAATACTGGATAGTCACTTCTAGTACACAATAAGACGAGGACAACAGTCCAAAATATCAAATTTATTCAAATTCCTAAATGTTTAACAGTCTAAGATCCTTAACTTCAAAAGGAAGGGAAAACTTATATTATTGAATTAACTATACCAGTAAGTTCCCATCATCATGTGAGCATTCTTTCTTGTTAGACTATGGTAGAATTCTTTAGAAAAGGAGGTAAAAAAAAGAGGGCAGCCATTTTGATTCT
>CM042179.1:45336338-45343838 GCA_023376005.1 Doryteuthis pealeii
CTATAGTAGACTTCTCTTTTTGTCTATGGTAGACTTCTCTTTTTGTCTATGGTAGATAAACTTCTCTTTTTGTCTATTAGGTAGATTTTTTCTATAGTAGTAAGACTTCTCTTTTGTCTATGGTAGACTTCTTTTTTTTCTATAATAAACTTCTTTTTGTCTATAGTAGACTTCTTATTTTTTTTCTATAGTAGACTTCTTTTTTTTTCTATAGTAGACTTCTTATTTTTCTGGTAGACTTCTTTTTTCTATAATAAACTTCTCTTTTTGTCTATAGTAGACTTCTTTTTTTCTATAGAAGACTTCTTTTTTTCTATAGTAGACTTCTTATATAGACTTCTTATTTTTCTATAGTAGCCTATATATCTAGAAAGTGTGGGATTAGTTGGTTGTTTGTTTCACAGCATATCAACGATATTGAGTTATTTAATTCAGAGTGAAATCATTTTGATAAACAAAATCATGGGTTACTTACAGTACATGCTGTTGCTTAAGTGGTCACCCAATTAAGTATTGAACAGGCTCATCCTGCTTAACTTTGTTGATCTAGTGGGTCATTTAATGCGAATCAAGTCATTTTGATAAACAAAGGACCAGGTTGCTTACAGTACCTGCTGTTGTTTAAGTGGTCACCCAATTAAGTATTCAACAGGATCATCACTGCTTAACTTTGGTAATCTAATGAGAACCAGTACTTTTAGCATGACTTGATCATAATCAATGCGTTTCTTGGTTGGTTTAAATGGCATATCAACCCTTTTTGGGTCATTTAATGCCAAATCAATTCATTTTGGTAAACAAGAGACTCATGTTGATTACAGTACCCGCTGTTGCATAAGTGCTCACTGGAAGTGTAGGAGGACAATGACATATGTATGAGGACATAAGGTCTGCAGCAAAGGTTGTCTTGAACTCCAAATACCTGAAGGATTAGACTCTAGTATTACCTTGGGGTTTGGAGGGAGCACAACACCTTGTGTGAAGGAGTGCTGTTCTGTTATAAAGTCGTCGGAGTTGCCTGAATTCTATATCAGTCAGACAGCGAGGGAGTCTATCCACTAGCACTAGACCAAGGAGATTATTTTAGCATCTGAGGTGGAGTGCCACATCTGCCATTAGCTCCTCACTTTACCTCACAGATCCCTGTGCTACTCATATGCTGAGTTGGTGAGGGCTGGTATCAAAACTAGATCCCCACATAAAAATGGCCTTGTGGGAGGTCATAAAAAATTTTTTTGGGGGGGGGGTTCCATATATATTGTGTGTAGATTTGTTATGGGGCATCCAGTGTGGATCAAACTGGCTATTCAGTAATAATGGATCTGTGAGACTAGCTTGCTAACAGGATGCCTTAAAGTAGGTTTGGTTTGTTTCTGTATTTTTTGTTTAATGGCAGACCAACTTTTGTCGGTTATTTTATGCCAAAGACATCCTGGTAGAAAAACTTTAGGGGTACTATTTAAGGTTTGGTTTCTTTGTTTAATGGCATATCAACCTTCATGGGTTATATAATTCCAAAGTCATCCTTGTAGAAGAACAGTAGTGGTACTATTTAAAGTTTGGTTTCTTTGTTTAATGGCATATCAACCTTTGTAGGTTATTTAATGCCAAAGCCATTCTTGTAGAAGAACAGTCATGGTACTATATCTTTTTTTTCAAAAGTATCTTTTAGTTTAATAAAAGATTTAAACTGTTTTGCTGATCATGCCAAGTGTGTCTGATTTGACGAGGTCTTTTCTGTACCCAAATGCACATGGCAGTATTTGTATGCTGTAGAAAAAAGAAATAATTTATCAAGTTATTTCTATTTTACTCTATTTTTCTTTTTTTTTTCATTTATTAAAAAAATAAAGAATAAAAAAGATTCACTTTTAGTGAGAGTATTTCGATTACATCACTAATCCATTTAATCATTGGCTCCTTCTTTAAACAAATCATCTCACACTCCCTTGACCCCTTTGTTTCATTTCCCTTACTCCATCTTTCTTTCTATAATCAAGAATAGTAATAAAAATAAAGAAAAAAAAATGAGTGAAAAACAGTTTCTTTTTCTCACTATTTTGATATCAGTAACAAAAGGAACCCACATTTACTTAAAAAGGAAAACGGAGGGGGTGGGAAATGGAAGAGAGAAGGAAAAAAAAAATTTTTTTTTAAATAAAATAGAAAAATTATACAAGTATTATTTTTATTTTCTCTCAATTTTTTTTTTTTTTTTTTTTTTGAATGCAATGTGAATCATTTTTTAAACATTGTCAGCCATCTTAGTTAAAGTAAAAAAAAAAAATTAAAAAAATAGAATAAAATTTTAAATGATATCTTTACTCACCATTTGAAGATATTTTTCATTTTTAGCATTATCTTTTGCTTTAATTAAAATTAAGTATTTGTCAATTCTTTCTTTCTTTTTTTTTTTTGTTTTGTTTTTATATTTTATTATCTTTTTCTTTCTTCCTTAAGAAATTAAAAAAAAAAAGAATTTTTATCCCTCTTCATTGTCATGTGAACAGAAAAAGGAAAATGATGATTTTTTTTTTTTTGAGGGGAATTTTATTGTTTTATTCTCTTTGCATTTTGAACAATGAAATATATTTTTTCAATTTTTGCACTTCTGTGTTTTTGTGGGCCCCTTCAATTTTGCACTTCTGTGTTTTTTGTGGTCCCTTCAATTTTGCACTTCTGTGTTTTTGTGGTCCCTTCAATTTTGCACTTCTGTGTTTTTGTGGTCCCTTGAATTTTTGCACTTCTGTGTTTTTTGTGGTCCCTTCAATTTTGCACTTCTGTGTTTTTGTGGTCCCTTGTTTTTGCACTTCTGTGTTTTTGTGGTCCCTTCAATTTTGCACTTCTGTGTTTTTGTGGTCCCTTCAATTTTGCACTTCTGTGTTTTGTGGTCCCTTCAATTTTGCACTTCTGTGTTTTTGTGGTCCCTTCATTTTTTCTGTGTGGTCCCTTCAATTTTGCACTTCTGTGGGATATATATCCATGTTAATAGATATAGAATTGATTATTTAAAAAAAAAAAAAAATTTTTACAGTTAGTATTAATGAAATGGTCAACTTTATCTTATAAAACCATTCCATCCCTCCCCTTTTCCCTCCTCAAGAACAATCTTGGTAATGCACCGATTACAGATAAACAGAAGTTTTGAAGTTCTATCGATTCTTCAGATAATTTTCACAATTTCTAATCTTGAAAAATCATAAAAATTGAATTGAAAATTCTCTACCTGAATGGAAAACATTCAAAAAACAAAAAAATAAGAAAAAACAACCAACAAATCTATGCAAGAGTTTTACGTGAAAATAATTCTATCAAAACAAAACAAAAAAAAAATTGAAATCAGCTAAATTTAATTACCTGATAATTGTAATTAAACTATTTTTCAAATTAATAATTTTATTTCATGTTCCAAATTGCCTGTTGAAATAATTAAATGCTTTGTTATTCAAAATATTTTTATTCTTTTAAATAATTATATAACTTTTTTTTTGATTAGATTATTTTATTGGTATTGATTATAAAATTATCTTTTTTATTGTTGAATTGTAAAAAAAACCAAAAAAATCAGTGTGTGTGGTTTTGTGTCTGTATAGCAAGGCTAAAGAGTCCAGTCTGTCCTACTATTTTACCCATAGCTGGAGGGAGAGTAGTTGGATTCATACCTTTCTCAAGGGTATTAGCGTAATGTGAACTCTATAGATCACTAATCAGGACTAAGCCTATTCTAGTAGTGACCACCCCAAGCAAAGTTTAACAGGTTTGAATTCAGAGTTTTCCTTCTCCTAGACTGGTTACCTAGCCATGGTTAAAGAGCCCAGTCTGCCATACCATTTACCCATAGCTGGAAGGAGAATAGTTGGATTCATACCTTTCCCAAGGGTATTAGTGCTATGGGAAATGCAAACAACCTCATCCAGTATTTGAACTCTAACCATAACACTGCGTGCCACCATACAAATGTGTATGTATATATATATATATGTATATATTAATGTATACTATATACTTTTTATGTAAGTACATAAGACAAAACCTAAATTTAGCATAGAAATAAAATTAAGATAATTTTTCAAGAGCTTGTACCCCACTCCCCCACCCTAGAGTTTACAATGAGAGATTTATAGATCCCAAACTTGATATCTACGACTAATCTTCACCCCTCTTACTATCAAGTCATGCTGAAAGCACCAATTTCTGGCAGATTAACAAAGTTAAGCAATGATAAGCCTGTTCAATATTTAAGTGGATGATCCACTTAAACAACAGCAGGTACTGTAAGCAACCTGAACTTATGACTCTAACCATTGCACCCACACACCTCCAACCATGTGTCTCTGCACTACAAGAGATTTGTATATATATTTACCAACCCCTCCACACAAGCAGGATGTGACACAAAGTTATTTTCTTAAGTGAATTTTAACAGGTTTGAATTCAGAGTTTTCCTTCTCCTAGACTGGTTGCCTAGCCAAGGTTAAAGATTCCAGTCTGCCCTGCTATTTGCCCATAGTTGGAGGGAGAGAAGTTGGATTCATATCTTTTCCAAGGGTATTAGTGCTATGTGAAATGAAAACAGCCTTGTCCAGGATTTGAACTCGGGTCACCAAGTCCATTTCCTATGACTCTACCCATTGTACCATGCACCTCCAACTATGAGTCTCTCTGTATATGTGCATATATTATTCATATTTTCAAATATTGGTGTAATGAACTAAGAGTCCAAATCCTGGATGAGGCTATTTGCATTTCACTTTAGACTAAAACCTTTGAGAAAGACATGAATCATTTTCTTTCCCACCCTTTCCACCATTTCCTTAAAATATCATCTGATTTCCTTCATTTCTTTTGGTTTGACAATGATATCACCATTTCCTTAAAATATCATTTCCTTCATTTCTTTTGGTTTGACAATGATATCACCATTTCCTTAAAATATCATCTGATTTCCTTCATTTCATTTCCTTAAAATATCATCTGATTTCCTTCATTTCTTTTGGTTTGACAATGATTTCCTTAAAATATCTTCATTTCTTTTGGTTTGACATGATATCACCATTTCCTTAAAATATCATCTGATTTCCTTCATTTCTTTTGGTTTGACAATGATATCACCATTTCCTTAAAATATCATCTGATTTCTTCATTTCTTTTGGTTTGACAATGATACCATTTCCTTAAAATATCATCTGATTCCTTCATTTCTTTTGGTTTGACAATGATATCACCATTTCCTTAAAATATCATCTGATTTCCTTCATTTCTTTTGGTTTGACAATGATATCACCATTTCCTTAAAATATCATCTGATTTCCTTCATTTCTTTTGGTTTGACAATGATATCACCATTTCCTTAAAATATCATCTGATTTCCTTCATTTCCTTTGACAATGTGGTTTGACAATGATATCACCATTTCCTTAAAATATCATCTGATTTCCTTCATTTCTTTTGGTTGGTTGACAATGATATCACCATTTCCTTAAAATATCGTCTGTCTTCATTTCTTTTGGTTTGACAATGATATCACCATTTCCTTAAAATATCATCTGATTTCTTCATTTCTTTTGGTTTGACAATGATATCACCATTTCCTTAAAATATCATCTGATCATTTCTTTTGTTTGACAATGATATCACCATTTCCTTAAAATATCATCTGATTTCCTTCATTTCTTTGGTTTGACAATGATATCACCATTTCCTTAAAATATCATCTGATCATTCTTTTGGTTTGACAATGATATCACCATTTCCTTAAAATATCATCTGATTTCCTTCATTTCTTTTGGTTTGACAATGTCTGGATTTCCTTAAAATATCATCTGATTTCCTTCATTTCTTTTGGTTTGACAATGATATCACCATTTCCTTAAAATATCGTCTGATTTCCTTCATTTCTTTTGGTTGACAATGATATCACATTTCCTTAAAATATCATCTGATTTCCTTCATTTCTTTTGGTTTGACAATGATATCACCATTTCCTTAAAATATCGTCTGATTTCCTTCATTTCTTTTGGTTTGACAATGATATCACCATTTCCTTAAAATATCGTCTGATTTCCTTCATTTCTTTTGGTTTGACAATGATATCACCATTTCCTTAAAAATATGTCTGTCCTTCATTTCTTTTGGTTTGACAATGATATCACCATTTCCTTAAAATATCATCTGATTTCCTTCATTTCTTTTGGTTTGACAATGATATCACCATTTCCTTAAAATATCATCTGATTTCCTTCATTTCTTTTGGTTTGACAATGATATCACCATTTCCTTAAAATATCATCTGTCTGATTTCCTTCATTTCTTTTGGTTTGACAATGATATCACCATTTCCTTAAAATATCATCTGATTTCCTTCATTTCTTTTGTTTGACAATGATATCACCATTTCCTTAAAATATCATCTGATTTCCTTCATTTCTTTTGGTTTGACAATGATATCACCATTTCCTTAAAATATCATCTGATTTCCTTCATTTCTTTGGTTTGATGATCATACAATCATTTACTTAAATACCGTTTATTTTTCAGTCTCTTTTTTATCAAATTACAGAGGTTGAGTGTATGAAATTACAAACCTAAGACACTTCTCTAGCTTACAAAATAAAATAACATTGATTTTTATTTTTATCTTTTTATTATTTAAGTCGTGTTCGGAAACACTAAGAAAGAAATAATTCATGATAGTGTTTGTAAATATTATCCCAGTGTAACATTTGAAACACTGTTTTGTATCATGTAATTTCTTGCTGTTTGGATAAATGACAAAAAGTAAGAGAGGAAATTAATAAAACTAACAAAAAAAGAAAGATGAAAGGAAGGAGGGAAGGACGATAAGCTGGAAGGAAGAAAATGAACAACACGCAATAAATGAATAAATATATAGATAAAAGCCAAAGGACAACAAACAAATAAAGAAAAGAAAAGAAAAGAAAAGAAAAAAAGATTAAAGAAAGTAGTTTTAAAAATGAGGAATATGAATAAAAGAAGAAAGATAGAAAGAAAGGAAAATAAAATAAGAAGTCAGGAGTAAAACAAATAGGCAAACTATGGAAGGACGGAACGGAAAGAAAATAATATTTGATATCAAAGAGATTTCTCCAAATAAAAAATACCTTTGAAAAGAAGTCATTCCTTTACATGGAAAGTTATAAAGTCTTTGTTTGCCAAAATTTCTTGTTTATATATATATATATATATATATATATATATATATATATATATATAAAATGTTAAGTGTGTGTATGCATATAAGTATGTATATATATATATATATATATATATACATATATATATATATATATATATATATATATATATATATATATATACATATATAATATATATATATATATATATATATATATATGTGTGCATATATGTGTGTGTATATATATATATATATATATATATATATATATATATATATATATATATATATATTATAATATATATATATATATATATAATCTTAAGTGTGTGTGTTCATGTATG
>CM042179.1:45348838-45351338 GCA_023376005.1 Doryteuthis pealeii
ATATTTTCCTCCTAATTTTTATCCTTTTGATAATTAACTATCATCATTCACTTGTCTAACAATAACAATTTATCTTGGTCTATATCAAGCTGAACCCCCACCCCACCCCACCAGACCAAACAAACACAAAGAAATTATGAATACACATATAATGTATTCTTTGTTTGGTTTTCTTGTTTAAACTTGTAGACCTTAAACTAGTAGCTGAAATGCTTAAAACTCATAGCTTGGACACTTTAAAACTCATCACTTGAGCACTATAAAACATGTAGCTTGAATACTATAAAATTCATAGCTTGAACACTTTATAACTTGTAGCTTGAACACTTTAAAACTCATAGTTTGAACACTTTAAAACTCATAGTTTGAACACTATAAAACTCATAGTTTGAACACTATAAAACTCATAGTTTGAACACTATAAAACTCATAGTTTGAACACTATAAAACTCATAGTTTGAACACTTTAAAACTCATAGTTTGAACACTTTAAAACTCGTAGCTTGAACACTTTAAAACTCATAGCTTGAATGCTAAAAATCTCCTAGCATGAACACTATAAAACTCATAGCTTGAACACTTTATAATTCATAAGTTGAACACTATAAAACTCGTGCCTTGGACACTATAAAACTCATTGCTTAAATATTTTAAAATTTGTAGCTTGAACACTTTAAAACTTGTAGCTTGAACACTGTAAAATTCGTAGGTTGAACACTTTATAACTCGTAGCTTGAACACTTAAAAATCTCATGGCTAGGACACCTTAAACTTATAGTTTAAACACCCATTTATGTGGGGGTTAGAAGAGGACCACCCAGGACAAACTGGCAAATATAGAATATTAATTTTTCTAAACAATATCAAAACTTTGTTGTCAATTAAAAATTTGCAAATAGTTTTAAATCTTTTAAAAATAAACTGCATACGTAATTATATTTTTCTTTTTTTAATGATGGTTATTATGTAGGGACTGGCAGAAAAAATCGGATACTACGAGTTTTTTGAAGCGAATTAAGAATAATTAAATCTATTATTTAAGGTTAAACTTTGTCTAAATCGATAAGTAGTATCATAATAACCAACATTAAAAAAGAAAAATATAATTACATATGCAGTTTATCTTAGAGAAGTGCTTTGAGTGGAGAGCTTTGTACCAAACTTGCATGAAGGGCATCAACAACATTGTACCTTGGAGCTGCAACATATTATATATATTTATTTATTTCAAATTCTTGATGAGGCTGTCTGCATTTCACATTGTCACAATAAACCTTTGTGATTTCTAGATATTTGGGAGACCTCACTTTTGGGAGTACCCTCATATTTTGGATAAATGTTTGATTCAAAAGTTTCTTTGAAGAATCTGCTATATAGCAAACATACATGAGAGCCGGTAGCACTTGGCACTGTATCCTTGTTTTCTCAGATGACTCACCAGGCCAGCCTTCAGGCAACACCTGTACCATGGTCTAAAAGAGGATAGGGTCAGTTTTTTTTTTTTTTTTGCCTAATGCCTGAAGCACCAAAAGAGAGAAATACCAATAGCTATTTTTGGCACAGCTCTCAACTATGCATTTGTTTGTGGGGTGAGGCTTCTGCTCTTGTTTGCATGGTGGAGGAGCTAGGTAAATACCAATATAGCCCTGACTGTCTTCCGTGTTATGCAATGTCAGACAGATGGACAGAATGCATTTGGTAAATTAAGATTTTTGTTTACACCGAGTTATATAGCATTGAACATTCAATATGAGAGAGAGAGAGAGAGAGAGAGAAAGGGAGAGAGAGAGAAAGGAGAGAGGGAGAGAGAAAGGGAGAGAGAGAGGGAGAGAGAGAGAGTTATCATTCTCTCATCGACAAAATATGTTAGCGACATATGATTAATTTTCCTAGACTTTCCTGGGCATGAAAGAGAAGAACATAACAAAACAAACAAACAAAAAAAAAAAAAAAAACGCACATCAATCCCGAGATTGCGTCTCTCTCACTTTGTTCATCGTTTTCGATACACACATGCACACGCATGCACGCACGCATACACAACACAACCACCACGTGGAGTAATACATACTTACATATATATATATATATATATATATATATATATATATATACTCATACTCAAAATAAATAAATTACTTTGTCAATAATAATAGTAAGTCGTTCGTTCTATTTATCAGTTAAGAAAAAAAAGAAAAAAAAAAAAAAAAAGAAGAAATTCCTCCCCCTCATTCCTCCTCCTATCACTCCCCCCTTCTCTCCCCCTCCTCCCAGCGTCTCTGTTTGTTCTAAATGAGCAGATTAATTAACAATATAATTGTAAGAAGAGAGTGAGCAGATATCTCAATAAAAGACCAAGGAGAAGAAGATACTGCTTTTTTGATGGATTTGCAGTGTATTCCTCAGTGTTGCAGTGGGATTGCAGCGGGATTGTTCAAAGAATGGAAGGAGGAGGAGTAGGAGGAAGAGGGGGGTGAGTGAGTAGGAGGAAGTGGAAGCT
>CM042179.1:45356338-45381338 GCA_023376005.1 Doryteuthis pealeii
GTAATCGGGAGCCATCACGGAACTTTGAACTTTGAAGGTTCCCGAGTTCGAAAAGAAGGTTCCCGAGTTTAAGAAGGTTCCTGAGTTCGACAAAAAATACCTGAATAAGGCCAGAGGGCTCATCGGCTGAAACGTTGTACAGATAACAATAAAGATAATCCAAATAATACTAATTATCAAGCCTCATCTAAAAAATTCAGAGAAATAATATTAAAAAGAAAAGTTTTTATTCAGTTTATTTCTTTAAAATTAAAATAAAGCACAAATTTTGTTGTTAAGTCTTTTGTTCTTTATCTAATTTTTTTTTTTTTTTTGTGCATTTTTTATTTTCTATCCACTTTAATGATAATCACTAACCTGGATCTTTTAAAATTCACTATTTAATATTATTGAACAGTAATACATTTTATACATGAGGATTAAAGGGTATGAAGGTAGGTAGGTGGGTGGGGTGAAAGGGGGGAGTGGCAAGAAGTAGAGCAACCTTTTTTTCTTTTTTTTTTTTTTTTTTTTTTTCAAAAGACCTAAAAATGAAATGGGGACAATAAACAATAAACATACATGAAAGGTAACGAGATAATACTGATTTTTCTTTTTTTTTTTTTTTTTTTTTAGATTTTTTTTTTTTGTAACCATTACTTAAAAAAAAAACATAGGTAAATTACCTCCTCCCACACACACACAAAAAAAAAGAAGATAAATAAATAAAAATAGATATAAATCAAAGGAAGATACTAAAAGAAAGATAGGTAAATAAATAAAAAAAATTAAGAATAGATAATAGATATAAAATGAAAGAAAGAAACAAAAAAAAAAAAGAAAGATCTTCCTGTTAATTTGAAATGATCTAAAGGTTTTAACTTCCTGTCAAGTATTTAAATTGTAACAATTAGTTGCTTTTAACAACTTTTAGTTTTTGATGTTTTCAATAAAGAAGGGTTTTTTTTTATTTATTTATTTTTGTAACTAAGTCCCTTTGATCCCATTGTCGGAGGTATGGAAGCTGGGAAGGGTTAAGGTTTTAAGAAACAATTGTCTCTTTAGTCTTCAAACCGACTAGGTTTTCTTTCTTTCTACTTTTCAATGACTGATGACATTATAGATGATTTTATTCAAATTATCATCATTATTATTATTTCTTTTATCGTCAGTGTCAAATTCTGCTGTAAAACTTTGCAGCCAACACAAACGAAATGTAAGAAACTTGGGGTTTTTTTTGCTTGTGTGTGTGTGTGTTCTTTGATTTTCAACATGAAAAGTACATTGGCCTAATTTATGAGAGAAACATAAAAAAGACATTGAATGATTGATTTTATTTTGTTACAGGATTTAGTTAATTCTCTAGGATTTAGTTTAAATTATTGAGTATTTGACAATCCACACACACACACAGACAGACAGACAGACAGACAGACAGAGCTTCAAACTTGGCCCTTTTATGACACATCTTGTATTCTGAAAAAAAAAAAAAATAACATTCCATTCATTGTTCATTTCTATCTTTGTAAATACAGTTTCAAACTTTGCACTTTTATGACACACCTTGTATTCTGAAAAAAAAAATTAACGTTCCATTCATTGTTTATTTCTATCTTGGTAAAGACAGCTTCAATCTCGATACTTTTATGACACACCTTATATATATATATATATATAAATTTTATTTTGTTACAGGGAGTTTTTTTCTTCGGATTTAGTTTAATATTATTGAGTATTTAACATACATTGAATTTTAGAATTCTCATCTTATATTTAATGAAAATGACATGGCCTATATATTTAACTATATACATTGTGACACCCTATATAT
Source organism: Doryteuthis pealeii (assembly GCA_023376005.1). Taxonomy (NCBI): domain Eukaryota; kingdom Metazoa; phylum Mollusca; class Cephalopoda; order Myopsida; family Loliginidae; genus Doryteuthis; species Doryteuthis pealeii. The sequence continues at coordinate 45,358,149 of CM042179.1, forward strand.
ATATATATATATATATATATATATATATATTGGTTAGGAGGTTGATTTAGAAGGCTATCACAATGCAGTTTGAAATAAATAAAAAATAATAATACGGTAACAGTGGTGTTGTGTGTTGACCTGTATTTTTATTATTTCTTGAATTTTCGAGGTAATACCTCTTTATCAAAAGAATTGAACTGAAGCAGTCCAGCTATTTTATTTCTTCACAAAGAATTCTTTTGATAAAGAGGTATTACCTCGAAAATTCAAGAAATAATAAAAAATACAGGTCAACACACAACACCATTGTTACCGTATCATTATTTTTTATTTATTCCAAACTGCATTGTGATAGCCTTCTAAATCAACCTCCTAACCAATACATACACAATGCTTCAAGCAAATTATGAAACTCTCTTTATATATATATATATATATATATATATATATATAATATATATATATAATGTTAGTGTAGTATGAACATGAAGTCAACAGACTGCACTTGATTACTAACAGTTTCTCGTTCCTGCGATTTTCAAACAAATGTACTTAGTATAATCAAGAAACTCCCAGTTACTAAGCACTGTTGACGGGTTAGCTCACAAGGTACCTAGTTGTTCGATACTGGCCCTCGCCAACTCAGCGTATGAGTAGCACAGGGATCTGTGTGGTAAAATAAGGAGCTGATGGTAGGTGTGGCGCTCCACCTCAGATGCGAAAACAATCTCCTCTGTCTAGCGCTAGTGAAAAGGGAATAGACTCCCTCGCTGATTGGCTGATACTGACTTTAGGCCACCCTGACGACTTACTCACTTACATATATTAATAATATATATATGTATATATATTTATGGAGTAACAGTAAGTCTCTTTAGGTCTCCAGGACTCTTCTGGGTATTAAATAATATTTCTAATCCCAAAGTTCATAGTAGGAAAGCAATCTATTTATAAAATATAATGTTTGTATGTTTGTTTGTATGTACACCCATAACTTTCTCAGCCGAGCAACTATAGGGTTGGAATTTGGTTTACAGGTACATCTCAATAAGGTACACAAAGTGATAAAGGTGGGGGTGTCGGCAGTTATCAGAGTGCAGTCCCAGAAAAGCATGCAGTGTACTCTGTCCATTTCTATAAGAAATTTTTTTAAAAATGTGGATAGCAATGAAGAGTAGACTAAAATTGGGTCACAGAAATACTCTACCCTTTGTGTAAATGACTGAAAGAAAGAGTGAGTGGCTGGTTTGAAGTTACATATTCAAAATGTAGAAATGTTTTTAAAAAATACGGCTGAACTGTAGAAAGAGAAAGAAGGGACACTTAAAAATGTTTTGAGTTTGAAAGAGTCAGTGAAAAGAAGAAAAAAAAGGCAAAAGTGGAATTAAAGAGAAGAGGAAATAAAGCAAAAGTACATTTGCCAGGAATTGAATAAGATTCCAAAATAGATTATGATAAAGATAACATTTAAAAAAAAAAAACTATAAACTGTTATTTAGTTTACTCAGTATAATTTCAAGACTTGCCTGTACATAAATGCTATATGTCACACACACACACACACACACACACACACACACACACATATATATTATATATATATATATATATATATATATATATATATAAAAATAAAGTCTTTAATAATTGGTGTTAAATGCAACAAAAGTGGTGTGACTGTGAGAGCCTCTAAAATTCCATTATAATTGTAGGAAGATTTAGTAAACTAAAAGAATTTGAAGATTAGAATATCAAATTATCACAGAAATTCAAATATATCCTTGAATTTTTTAACTGTTTATAATTAGTGTATATATATATATATATATATATATATATATGTAAAAATGGAAATTGGAAATGAATCCGACAATATGAGGAAGAATGAATAAAGAAAAGAAAGAATAGATAATAAAAGATGAATTTAATCAATATCACTTACACATGTGTTTCGGTCAGTTCATCTGTGTGAAAATATTCTGCACACAGAGAAAATTCGACCTTCATCAGAGTGAAATTTTATTTATGAAATTTTATTTTTTTATTTTTTTATTATGAAATTTTATTTTTCCCCAACGAATTTTTTCATTCAAAATAAAATTGTTTGTATAATTGTGTGTATAATGTGTATATATTATTGATATTGCTCTATCACAGATATTGATCATTCTCCTAATAACACTGTATATATTGGCTTAACACTGTCTTATCAAGTGAGATAGTGTTAACCATTACACTATGGTATATATATTTTTGGTACAAATAATATTCAATATATGTGAAATTATAATAATAGAATAACATTTTGTCTTAGTTTTAGTGCCACATCAGGATATTGATCTTGCTGTGAAAAAATCAGAAATCATCAACTACTTAAAATTTGGTTAAATTTGGTCTTTTATGATAGCACTCTTGGATTCCTCGGACAAAATTGCTCTTATAAACCAAATTTTAGGAGTAGGGAAGCACTAGAACTCATTTTACAGACAAAAATAGATTACAAAAAGTCACTATTTTTCATGAACCCCCACCAAATTTTGAGAGGTAAAAATTGACATAACTCCGCCAGTTTTGGAATTGGAAGCTCAAATTTTGGGGAATGTCTAACTTTAACACAGTCCACACCTGTACAAAATTTCAGAAAAATTGAAGGGGGTGGGTGACAATTTTACTTTTTTCTGGATGATTTGACATGGAATTGCCCATATATATATATATAATGTGTGTGTGTTATATTTTCAAGGTAGCAAACATTACATTAACATATATTTTGTACAGCTTAGCTCTTGGCAAAAATAACAATAAATATTTATCAATGAATACAAATATCATCATTCATGATAATATTTAATTAAAACACAGTAGGAAATTAGAAATTATTATTTAATTAGTTTCAATTTGTTTCATTTTACTTTTCTTTATTTGTTTATATTAATTGGCATTGGAAAATGTGATAACTCTTAGAAATATTTTCTTAGACATACCTACCTACCTACCTACCTATCTATCTATATATATATATATATATATATATAGTAAGAAAAGGTGGAATGAAAACATCACACAATGCTGTTAAGAAAAACAATTTATAATATATTCATAGCTGATACTGATTCATATTTCGGTTTTACAAAAATCATCATCAGAGCTCATTCACTCCCGTAGTTGTTTGGGTCGGAGAGGAACTCCTTTTCTAAAATATTAACATATTCCGCCCATAACTTTTTCACTTTATATATAAAACTAATTACAGTAAATATCTAATCATTTATGAATTACAGAACTTAAAAATAAAATTTAAATGATAAAAACAATTAATAGTAAAAAAATTCCTTTTCTAAAAGTCTTTTGAATTCACCGTTACATTTCTTAATACCCATCCCCTTTCGTTTAAATTGTTTCGTCTTGTTGCCAACATCTCAAAAATTCGCTACATTTGGTTGACAAAAGATATACATGAGACATGACCGACATATATATGCGCGAAATGCCACGTTGGTGAATATTGTAACGTCTTTTGTAAGGTTTTTTGTTTTGTAAACTCATTTGACTTTCCTCTCCGACCCAACACTACAGGAGTGAATGAGCTCTGATGATGATTTTTGTAAATCGAAATATTGATCAGTATCAGCTATGATTAATATAAATTGTTTTTCTTCTTAACAGCATTGTGTGATGTTTTCATTCCACCTTTTCTTACTCATATTGTCGGATTCATTTCCTTTCTTTTAACCTATATATATATATATATAAAAGTAAAAGTAAGTAAAGTCGACGGGGCAGGCTAAAGTCGGGTATCAGCCAGTCAGCAAGGGAGTCTATCCCCTTTTCAATAGCGGCTAGACACAAGGCGTTGGATTTATTGACAAGGGGGATGTCAGCAAATAATTCTAAGCTGCACCCCTTGGACTCTAAATATAACACTTGGAGAAAAAAAATAAAACATAAAATCTTGTATATAATATGCATTGACTTTGCTGGATTATCTTGGGTGTAACCCATAAACAACTTCCTGTCTGAAATATAGCCATTAATGGTGCATTCTGGAAAAATAAATCTTCTAATCTATATAATGGAGATTCAGTTCTATTTGTCAGTAACTGAAACTATGTCACAGTCATTTCAATGGAATAGTAAGTTAATCAATGAGTATTCAAATTTCGAATAGTCAATATTCCTAATTAATAAAATAATAAAGAATGCTCTAATATATATAATATTAATATATATATGAGGAAAATGATTAAAGAAAAGAAATGTAGATGGATAAAAATGAATTTTATCGATATCACTTACACATGTGTTTCGGTCTGTTTATCAAAATGTATACGGATTTACGTTTTATTATTATATAAAATGATCAGCATGGAGTTGAAATGATGATGATAATAATAAATAGGAAAATGTATAAAATGTTCCGTACACAGATTTTGCCGACCTTTCATCAGTGTTTTTTTTTTTTTTTTTTTTTTTTTTTTTTTTTGAAGGTCGGCAAAATCTGTAGTGGTAGTTTTGGTAGAAAACATATTATATATGTATATATTTAACTATTGTTCAATTACTCATATTCAGTACAATTGACTTCTTTTAGGAAATGTAAAATCCTGGTATGGTCTATTTTTGTGAAAAGTTTTTTCAAATTACTTCTTAGTAGTATTTTGTTCGCACTAGATCAAAGTCTCACCTCTCTAGCCGTATATGTTTCATTATAAATCTCTCTTGGAATAGTGTATATTGGGGATTCTGTGACTAGTAAATGATGATGGTAATGTTGGTGTGGCTATGTGAAGGCGGGTCAGCACAACCATGTTGCCGTTCTATTTTTGTTGATATTTTATAGTTCCATTCTCCAATGGTTAGTTTCAATGTTTTGAGTTTGTTATTAATAGTGATCCGATGATTTTTGACCATTTTTAATGTAATTTTTCACAACTGTTTTATATTTTTTTGTTATGTGTTTTTTAAGCTTTACCTGTAGCACGCTGAATTTTAACATTTGTTTAGCTTTTTACTTTTGTCGTAATTGACTAAAAAAATAAGAATTCATAATATAGTTCCATTGCTTATAAAATCATAAATTTACACAGGAAAAATATGCCGCCAGTTTACATTACCCCCTCAAAAAAAGAAAAAAAGAAATAGAAAAGAAAGCACATTAAGTTTGCAGTTAATAAACTCAGACTTAGAATAAACTAGAAAATATAAACAAATTCACATTCCAGTTTGCTAGTAGCTATTTCTCAGTAACAACATAAAACGGAAGTGTTGTTACGCATAGTTCTCGACCTATTATAGATATAACTTACTTTTTGTTGTCTGCAATCTGGAATATGGGGATGAATAGGTAGCATGTGTGGAGGCGTTGGTCCGCTGGAGCATGTGTTCTAATGTTAGAGTTGAGGAATGGACTCGTCAACCCTGAGTTCAAACTCTGGATGAGCTACAGTTACATAAGCATAATTACCTTGGAAAGTATAACATCCAACTATTCCTCTCTCCAGCTTATGGGTAAATATTTGGGCAGCCAGGGCTCCTTAACTGGTTAGATAACAGCTCCTTGGAGAATAAAACTTTAATTCAACCTTAACTTCCGCTTAAAAAAATTACCTTAGTCACATCCACTACTATGCAGATGGGAGTTGGAAATATATATGCTATAAACTATAAAAAGAGCAACATATAAATGAAATAAAAATAAACCTTATTAAAAATCATGTAAAATTTATTTTGACTGATCATCTCTCAAGAAAAGTTTTTAACGTGACCAGTAAGGTTAAAAAATAATGATAATGATAATAGAATATTTATATTGTGATTACAGTGCTCAGCGTGCACCACACTCATCAAAGTCTCATGTCAATACATTAGAAATAATGTATTAGTGTCAGCACGATGAACAGTTTACAGGTGTAATCATGCGATGTATTGTGTAGCGCGTGTGTGCATATGTATATGAGAGTGGTGCATCAATCGTATAGGTTCGGCCGTTTTACAGGAGCATGCGAGGCAATAAAGAAGAAAAAAAAGTGGATAAAATACTAAAGGAAAGAATCAACAAGAATAACAGAGATTTAGTATCACTATTACTATTAGTAGGGCAACCAGGGTTCTTTAACCTTATGTTTGCAACCAGTCCTAGGAGAAGAAAACTCTCGAATTAATCTGTTAAATCCACTTGGCGTTTGGTCACTACTAGAATAATTACTCTCTTTACAGTCTGAATCAAATTTCTCCTTAACTCCAACCTTACAAGATTTAATTAATATATATATGTATATATATTTAGGAAGATAAACCCAAGGTTAAGGTTCTCTTGTAAAGGTCTCAAGGATCCTTCTGGGGTAAAATTAAATAATAATTCTAAATCCCAAAAAGACCCAAGGCCTGAGTCAACTCGACCTCGAGCGACATAACGGACTCAATGCCACAATAAGTCCAAAACGGGGGAGCTAGATAGGGCAGAAGCCGCTCCTGAGATAGGTTACTACATTTGGGTTACCTTCAAGCAATTTTTGTCGTCTCCACGACTCTTTCTGGTATTAAATAAATTTCTAATCCCAAAAGTTCATAGTAGGAAGCAATCTATTTAATAAATATAATGTTTGTCTCTTTCGTTCGATGTACAAACCCATAAACTTTCCAGGCCGGCAACTATAGGGTTGGGAATTTGGTTTGACAGGTACTCTCATAAGTACACAACAGGTGATAAAGGTGGGGGATGTCGGCAGTTATCCAGAGTGCGTCCCAGAAAAGCATGCAGTGTACTCTGTCCATTTCTATAAGAAATTTTTTTAAAAATGTGGGATAGGCAAGAAGAGTAGACTAAAATTGGGTCAATGAAATACCTAACCTTTGTTTGTAATGACTGAAAAAAAGTGAGTGGCTGGTTTGAAGGTTACATATTCAAAATGTAGAAAGGTTTTTAAAAATTACAGGGCTGAAGCTGTAGAAAAGAGAAAAGAAGGACACTTAAAAGTTTGTGAGTTGAAGGTCATGTGAAAAGAAGAAAAAAAAGGCAAAAGTGGAATTAAAGAGAACGAGGAAATAAAGCAAAAGTAACATGTCTGCCCAGGATGAATAAGATTCCAAATAGATTCAATGATAAATGATAACATTTAAAAAAAAAAACTATAAACTGTTATCTTGTGTTACCAGTTGAATTTCAAGACTTGCCTGTACATAATGCTAATATGTGCCACAACACACACACACCACACCACACAGCCACCCAATATTATATATATATACTCATATATATAATACTATATATATAATATATAAAAATAAAGTTTTTAATAATTGGTGTTAAATGCAACAAAAAGTGGTGTGACGTATGAGAGCCTCTAAAAATTCATTATAATTGTTAGGAAGATTTAGTAAACTAAAAAGAATTTGAAGAATTAAGAATATCAATTTATCACAGTAATGAATTCAAATATATCTTGAATTTTTAAACTGTTTATAATTAGTGTATAATATATATTATATAATATATATATGTAAAAATGGAAATTGAATGAATCCGACAATATAGGAAGATGAATAAAGAAAGAAAAGAAGATAATAAAGATGAATTTAATCAATATCACTTACACATTGTCTTTCGTCAGTACGTGTGGAAAATTTCTGCACACAGAAAAATTCGACCTTCATCCAGAGTGAAATTTTATTTTATGAAATTTTTATTTTTTTATTTTTTATTATGAAATTTTATTTTCTCGCCAAAACGAATTTTTTCATTCAAAATAATTGTTGTATATTTGTGTGTATAATGTGTATATATTATTTGATATTGCTCTATCACAGTATTGATCTATTCTTCCTAATAACACTTATTATGGCTTAACACTGTCTTATCAAGTGAAGATAGTGTTAACCATTACACTTGGTTATTTATTTTTTGGTACAAATAACTATTCATATATGCTGAAATCTATAATATAGAAAACATTTTGTCTGGTTTAGTTGCACATCAGGATATTGTCTTGCTGTGAAAAATCGAGAAATCATCAAACTACTTAAAAATTTGGTTTAGATATTTGGTCTTTAATTGATAGCACTCTGGGATTCCCTCGGACAAATTACTCTTATAACCAAATTTTTAGGATAAGGGAAAGCACTAGACTATTTTACAGACAAAAATAGATTACAGAAAGCACTTATTTTTCGGCATTGAAACCCCACCAAATTTTGAGAGGTAAAAAATTGACATAAACTCCGCCGTTTTTGGAATTGGAACTCAAAATTTTGGGGATATGTCTACACCTTTAACAGCAAGTCCCACACCTGTACAAAATCTTCAGAAAAATTGAGGGGCGGTGACATTATACTTTTTTTGGATGATTTGACATGGAATTCGCCCACTATATTATTATAATGTGGTTGTGGTTTATATTTTCAATGGTAGCAAACATTACATTAACATATATTTGTTTTAAGCTTAGCTCTTGGCCAAAAATAACAATAATATTTATTCAATGAATACAAATAATCCATTCATTGATAATATTGTATTAAAACACAGTAAGGAAATTTAGGAAATTAATTATTTAATTAGTTTGTTTCATTTTACTTTTCTTTATTTGTTTATATTTAATTGGCATTGGAAACTGTGGATACACTCTTAAGAAATAATTTTGCTTTAGACATACCTACCTACCTACCTACCTACTATATATATAATATATATATATATATTAGTAAGAAATACGGTGGAATGAAAACATTCAGCACATGCTGTTAAAAGAAGAAACAATTTATATATTATCATAGCTCGATCTGATCATTATTTCGGTTTTTACAAAAATCATCATCCAGAGCCATTCACTCCCGTAGTATGTTTTGCGGTCGGAGAGAACTCCTTTTCGTAAAATATTAACATATTCCGCCCATAACTTTTTCACTTTATATATAAAAACTAATTACAGTAAATATCTAATCATTTTATGAAATTACAGAACTTAAAAATAAAATTTTAATGATTTAAACACATAATATAAAAAAATTCCTTTTCTCAAAAGTCTTTAATTCCACGTTACATTTCTTCAATACCCATCCCTTCCGTTTAAATTGGTTTCCGTCCTTGTTGGCCAACATCTTCCAAAAACTTCGCCCACATTGAGGTTGAACAAAGATATACGATGAGACATGACCGAATATATTGGCAGCGAAATGCCCACGTTGGTGAGTATTGAACGTCTTTTGTAAGGTTTTTTGTTTGTAAACTCATTTGAACTTTCCCTCCGCCAAAACTCACAGGAGTGAATGAGCTTCTGATGATGATTTTTGTAAATCCGAAAATATTGACCGTATCAGCTATCGATTATATTATAAATTGTTTTCTTCCTTTAACAGCATTGTGTTGATGGTTTTCATCACCTTTTCTTACTCATATTGTCGGATTCATTCCTTCGTTTTAAACTTATATATATATATATAAAAAGTAAAGTAGTAAATTCGACGGGGCAGTGCTAAAGTCCCAGTATGGGTGTCAATAATACTATATTATAAGCCTCATCTAAAAAATTCAGAGAAATAATTATTAAAAAGAAAAGTTTTTATTCAGTTTATTTCTTAAAAATTAAAATAAAGCACAAATTTTGTTGTTAAGTCTTTTTCTTTATCTTAATTTTTTTTTTTTTGTGCATTTTTTTTTCTATCCACTTTAATGATAATCACTAACCTGGATCTTTGATATTTCACTATTTTAATATTATTGAACAGTAATACATTTTATACATGAGGATTAAAGGGTATGAAGGTAGGTAGTGGGTGGGGTGAAAGGGGGAGTGCAAGAAGTATAGAGGCAACCTTTTTTTTTTTTCTTTTTTTTTTTTTTTTTAAAGTTCAAAGACCTAAAAATGAAATGGGGACAATAACAAATAAAACATACATGAAGGTAACGAGATAATACTGATTTTTCTTTTTTTTTTTTTTTTTGATTTTTTCTTTTTTTTATAACCATTACTTAAAAAAAAAACATAGGTAAATAAATACCCCCTCCCACACACACACAAAAAAAAGAAGATAAATAAATAAAAATAGATATAAATCAAAGGAAGATACTAAAAGAAGATAGGTAAATAAATAAAAAAAATTAAGAATAGATAATAGATATAAAATGAAAAGAAAGAAACAAAAAAAAAAAAGAAGATCTTCCTGTTAATTTGAAATGATCTAAAGGTTTTAACTTCCTGTCAAGTATTTAAATTGTAACAATTAGTTGCTTTTAACAACTTTTAGTTTTTGATGTTTTCAATAAGAAGGGTTTTTTATTATTTATTTTTTTAACTAAGTCCCTTTGATCCCATTGTCGGAGGTATGGAAGCTGGGAAGGGTTAAGTTTTAAGAAAACAATTGTCTCTTTAGTCTTCAAACCGACTAGGTTTTCTTTCTTTCTACTTTTCAATGACTGATGACATTATAGATGATTTTATTCAAATTATCATCATTATTATTATTTCTTTTATCGTCATGTCAAATTCTGCTGTAAAACTTTGCAGCCAACACAAACGAAATGTAAGAAACTGGGTTTTTTTTTTGCTGTGTGTGTGTTGTGTGTGTGTGTGTGTTCTTTGATTTTCAACATGAAAAGTACATTGGCCTTAATTTATGAGAGAACATAAAAAAGACATTGAATGATTGATTTATTTTTGTTACAGGATTTAGTTAATTCTCTAGGATTTAGTTTAAATTATTGTAGTATTTGACAATCCACACCACACACACACACACACACACACAGACAGACAGACAGACAGACAGAGCTTCAAACTTGGCCCTTTTATGACACATCTTGTATTCTGAAAAAAAAAAAAATAACATTCCATTCATTGTTCATTTCTATCTTGTAAATACAGTTTTCAAACTTTGCACTTTTATGACACACCTTGTATTCTGAAAAAAAAATTAACGTTCCATTCATTGTTTATTTCTATCTTGGTAAAGACAGCTTCAATTTCGATACTTTTATGACACACCTTATATATATATATATATATATAAATTTTATTTGTTACAGGGAGTTTTTTCTTCAGGATTTAGTTTAAATTATTGAGTATTTTAACATACATTAATTTTTAAATTCTCATCTTATATTTAATGAAAATGACATGGCCTATATATTTAACTATATACATTGTGACACCTATATATATATATATATATATATATATATATATATATATATTGGTTAGGAGGTGATTTAGAAGGCTATCACAATGCAGTTTGAAATAAATAAAAATAATAATACGGTAACAGTGGTGTTGTGTGTTGACCTGTATTTTATTCTTTCTTGAATTTTCGAGGTAATACTCTTATAAAAGAAATTGAACTGAAGCAGTCCAGCTATGCATTTCTTTCACAAAGAATTCTTTTTGATAAAGAGGTATTTACCTCGAAAATTCAAGAAAGAATAAAATACAGGTCAACAACACAACACCATTGTTACCGTATTATTTTTTTATTATATTTCCAAAACTGCATTGTGATAGCCTTCTAAATCAACCTCCTAAACCATACATACACAATGCTTTGAAGCAAATTATGAAACTCTCTTTTATATATATAATATATACTTATATTATATATTATATATATAATGTTAAGTGTAGTATGAACATGAAGTCAACAGACTGCACTTGATTACTAACAGTTTCTCGTTCCTGCGATTTTCAAACAAATGTACTTAGTATAATCAAGAAACTCAGTTACTAAGCACTGTTGACAGGTTAGCTCACAAGGTTCCTAGTTTTCGATACTGGCCCTCGCCAACTCAGCGTATGAGTAGCACAGGGATCTGTGCGGTAAAGTAAGGAGTTGATAGTAGGTGTGGCGATCCACCTCAAGCACAAAAACAATCTCCTTGGTCTAGCACTAGTGAAAAGGGGATAGACTGACTGGCTGATACTGACTTTAGGCCACCCTGACGACTTACTCACTTACTTATATTAATAATATATATATGTATATATATTTATGGAGTAACAGTAAGTCTCTTTAGGTCTCCAGGACTCTTCTGGGTATTAAATAATATTTCTAATCCCAAAGTTCATAGTAGGAAAGCAATCTATTTATAAAATATAATGTTTGTATGTTTGTTTGTATGTACACCCATAACTTTCTCAGCCGAGCAACTATAGGGTTGGAATTTGGTTTACAGGTACATCTCAATAAGGTACACAAAGTGATAAAGGTGGGGGTGTCGGCAGTTATCAGAGTGCAGTCCCAGAAAAGCATGCAGTGTACTCTGTCCATTTCTATAAGAAATTTTTTTTTAAAATGTGGATAGCAATGAAGAGTAGACTAAAATTGGGTCACAGAAATACTCTACCCTTTGTGTAAATGACTGAAAGAAAGAGTGAGTGGCTGGTTTGAAGTTACATATTCAACATGTAGAAATGTATTAAAAAATACGGCTGAACTGTAGAAAGAGAAAGAAGGGACACTTAAAAATGTTTTGAGTTTGAAAGAGTCAGTGAAAAGAAGAAAAAAAAAGGCAAAAAGTGGAATTAAAGAGAAGAGGAATAAAAGCAAAAGTACCATTTACCAGGAATTGAATAAGATTCCAAAATAGATTATGATAAAGATAACATTTTAAAAAAAATCTATAAACTGTTATTTAGTTTACTCAGTTATAATTTCAAGACTTGCCTGTACATAAATGCTATATGTCCACACACACACACACACACACACACACACACACACACACACACATATAATATATATATATATATATATATATATATAATATATATATATATAAATAAAGTCTTTAATAATTGGTGTTAAATGCAACAAAAGTGTGTGTGACTGTGAGAGCCTCTAAAAATTCCATTATAATTGTAGAAAGATTTAGTAAACTAAAAGAATTTGAAGAATTAGAATATCAAATTATCACAGAAATTCAAATATTATCCTTGAATTTTTTAACTGTTTATTAGTGTATATATATATATATATATATATATATATATATATTATATATATATATGTATGTATGTATGTAAACATGGAAATTGGAAATGAATCCGACAATATGAGGAAGAATGAATAAGGAAAAGAAAGAATAGAATGGATAATAAAAGATGAATTTAATCAATATCACTTACACATGTGTTTCGGTCAGTTCATCTGTGTGAAAATATTCCGCACACAGAGAAGATTCGACCTTCATCAGTGAAATTTTATTTATGAAATTTTATTTTTTTAATTTTTTTATTATGAAATTTTATTTTTCCCCAACGAATTTTTTCATTCAAAATAAAATTGTGTGTATAATGTGTATATATTATTGATATTGCTCTATCACAGATATTGATCATTCTCCTAATAACATATTGGCTATATGTATATATTGGCTTAACACTGTCTTATCAAGTGAGATAGTGTTAACCATTACACTATGGTATATATATTTTTGGTACAAATAATATTCAATATATGTGAAATTATAATAATAGAATAACATTTTGTCTTAGTTTTAGTGCCACATCAGGATATTGATCTTGCTGTGAAAAAATTAGAAATCATCAACTACTTAAAATTTGGTTAAATTTAAGTCTTTTATGATAGCATTCTTGGATTCCTCGGACAAAATTGGTCTTATAAACCAAATTTTAGGAGTAGGGAAGCACTAGAACTCATTTTACAGACAAAAATAGATTACAAAAAGTCACTATTTTTCATGAACCCCCACCAAATTTTGAGAGGTAAAAATTTACATAACTCCGCCAGATTTTGGAATTGGAAGCTCAAATTTTGGGGAATGTCTAACTTTAACACAGTTCACACCTGTACAAAATTTCAGAAAAATTGAAGTGGGTGGGTGACAATTTTACTTTTTTCTGGATGATTTGACATGGAATTGCCCATATATATATATATGATGTGTGTGTGTTATATTTTCAAGGTAGCAAACATTACATTAACATATATTTTGTACAGCTTAGCTCTTGGCAAAAATAACAATAAATATTTATCAATGAATACAAATATCATCATTCATGATGAATATTTAATTAAAACACAGTAGGAAATTAGAAATTATTATTTAATTAGTTTCAATTTGTTTTATTTTACTTTTTATTTGTTTATATTAATTGCATTGGAAAATGTGATAACTCTTAGAAATATTTTCTTAGACATACCTACCTACCTACCTACCTACTATCTATCTATCTATATATATATATATATATATATATATATATATAGTAAGAAAAGGTGGAATGAAAACATCACACAATGCTGTTAAAGAAGAAAACAATTTATAATATATTCATAGCTGATACTGATCAATATTTCGGTTTTACAAAAATCATCATCAGAGCTCATTCACTCCCGTAGTTGTTTGGGTCGGAGAGGAACTCCTTTTCTAAAATATTAACATATTCCGCCCATAACTTTTTCACTTTATATATAAAAACTAATTACAGTAAATATCTAATCATTTATGAATTACAGAACTTAAAAATAAAATTTAAATAATAAAAACAATTAATCGTAAAAAAATTCCTTTACTAAAAGTCTTTTGAATTCCAACCGTCACATTTCTTAACACCCATCCCCTTCCGTTTAAATTGTTTCGTTTTGTTGCCAACATCTCAAAAATTCGCTACATTTGGTTGACAAAAGATATACATGAGACATGACCGACATATATATATGGCGCGAAATGCCCACGTTGGTGAATATTGTAACGTCTTTCGTTTTTTGCAGTATTAAGGTTTTTTTGTTTTGTAAACTCATTTGACTTTCCTCTCCGACCCAAACAACTACGGGAGTGAATGAGCTCTGATGATGATTTTTGTAAAATCGAAATATTGATCAGTATCAGCTATGAATATATTATAAATTGTTTTCTTCTTTAACAACATTGTGTGATGTTTTCATTCCACCTTTTCTTACTCATATTGTCGGATTCATTTCCTTTCTTTTAACTTATATATATATATATATAAAAGTAAAGTAAGTAAAGTCGACAGGGCAGCCTAAAGTCGGTATCAGCCAGTCAGCGAGGGAGTCTATCCCCTTTTCAATATCGCTAGACGAAGGCGTTGGATTTAATTGACAAGGTGGGATGTCAGCAAATAATTTCTAAGCTGCACCCCTTGGACTCTAAAATATAACACTTGGAGAAAAAAATAAAAAACATAAAATCTTGTATATAATATGCATTGACTTTGCTGGATTATCTTGGGTGTAACCCATAAACAACTTCCTGTCTGAAATATATAGCCATTAATGGTGCATTCTGGGAAAAATAAATCTTCTAATCTATATAATGGAGATTCAGTCTCTATTTGTCAGTAACTGAAACTATGTCACAGTCATTCAAGGAATTAAGTAAGTTAATCAATGAGTATTCAAATTCGATTAGTCAATATTCCTAATTAATAAAATAATAAAGAATGCTCTATTATATATATATATATATATATATATATATGAGGAAAAAATGATTAAAGAAAATAAATGTAGATGGATAAAAATGAATTTTATCGATATCACTTACACATGTGTTTCGGTCTGTTTATCAAAATGTATATGGATTTACGTTATTATTATTAAAATGATCAGATGGAGTTGAAATGATGATGATAATAATAATAGGAAAAATGTATAAAATGTTCCGTACACAGATTTTGCCGACCTTCATCAGAGTGTTTTTTTTTTTTTTTGAAGGTCGGCAAAATCTGTAGTGGTAGTTTGGTAGAAAACATATGTATATATGTATATATTTTAACTATTGTTCAATTACTCATATTTCTAAGTACAATCCGACTTCTTTTAGGAAATGTAAAATCCTGGATGGTCTTATTTTTGTGAAAAGTTTTTTCAAATTACTTTCTTAGTAGTATTTTGTTCGCACTAGATCAAAGTCTACACTCTCTAGCCATATGTTTCATTATAAATCTCTCTTGGAATGTAGTGTATATTGGGGATTCTGTGACCTAGTAAATGATGATGGGTAATGTTCGTGTGGCCTATGTGAAGGCAGGTCAGCACAACCTGTTCTCTTCTATTTTTGTTGTATTTTAAGTTCCATTCTCCGAATTGTAGGTTTAATGTTTTGGAGTTTGTTATTAATGAGTGCATTCCAATGATTTTGCCATTTTTTAATGATAATTTTTTTCACAACTGTTTTATATTTTTGTTTTTGTTATTGTGTTTTTTATAGCTTTACCTGTAGCAGCTGAATTTAACATTTGTTTAGCTTTTTATTTTGTTCGTATTGACTAAAAAATAAGAATTTATATAGTTTCCATGCTTAAAAACAAAATTTACACAGGAAATATGCGGCCATGTTCATTACCCCCTCAAAAAAGAAAAATAGAAAAGAAAAGAAAAGCCATAAGTTTGCAGTTAAAATAAACTCAGACTAGAATAAACTAAAATATAAACAAATTCACATTCCAGTTGCTAGTAGCTATTTCTCAGTAACAACATAAAACGGAAGTGTTTGTTACAGATTAGTTTCGACTATAGATATAACTTACTTTTGGTCTTGCAATCTGGAATATGGGGATGAATAGGTAGCATGTGTGGAGGCGCTTGGTCCGCTGGAGGCATGTGGTCTAATGGTTAGAGTTAGAGGAAATGGACTCGTCAACCTGAGTTCAAATCCTGGATGAAGCTACAGTTCACATAGCACTAATACCCTTGGGAAAGGTATGACTCCAACTATTCTCTCTCCAGCTATGGGTAAATATTTGGGCAGCCAGGGCTCTTTAACCTTGGTTAGATAACCAGTCCTTGGAGAATAAAAACTCTTAATTCAAACCTGTTTTAACTCCGCTTAAAAAATTGACCTTATGTCACATCCTACTCATGCAGAGGGGTTGGTAAATATATATGTATATAATATAAAAGAGCAAAATATAAATGAATAAAAATAAAACCTTATTAAAAATCAAGTAATAAATTTATTTTGACCTGTCAGTCTCTCCAAAAAAAATTTTAAGTGACCAGTAAGGTTGAAATAAATAATGATAATGATAACAAAATTTATTGTGTACAGTGCTCAGGTGCACCACAACTCATCAAAGTCTCATGTCAGGTACATAGAATAATGTATGTGTCAGGAACATGAACAGTTTACAGTAGTAATATGCATGTATGTGTGTGCATGTGTATGTGGAGAGTGGCATCAGGTATAGTGTCGGCCAGACTAGCAGGAGGCAATAAAGAAGAAAAATACAAAGGAAAAATATAAAGGAAAGAATCACAAGAATAACGGAGATTTTAGATTCACTATTACTATTAGTAGGGCAACGGGGTCTTTAACCTTTGTTTGGCAACCAGTCTAGGAGAAGGAAAACTCTGAATTCAAATCTGTTAAATCCACTTAATCTATTTGACTAATTTAATTTACTAACTGTACCCATACAAACAAACCCTACATACAGCCAAAATAACACTAAAAAGTACCGGTTCCCGCTTGATCACCGAAGTTAAGCAGCGATGAGCCTGTTCAACAAGTTTGGTGATTGACCAATTAAGAAACTTCAGGTACTGTAAGCAACCTGATATAAAATTTACTTGATTTGGCATTAAATGACCCGAAAAGGGTTGATATGCCGTAAAACAAAAACAACTAAACAACCAATTGAAAACAAACCAGGTTACGGTATATGTCTCTTTCTTTATGTCTAGAATATTGAATTTGGTCAAAAATGTAATTTTTAGTTTATACTTAAGTGTAAATTGATAGAATGTATAAATATGGCTTTTATTTAGAATGTCATTATTAGTTGGACAGATTGGCTCTTTAAAGCTTGATATGGCAACCAGTCTAGGAGAAGGAAAACTGAAGTTAACCCACCTGTATACCTATAGAGGAATGGTCTCCACAGACTATTCCTGTCCAAAACACATATTAGACACTAATAGTAGGTCTCTTTAAATTTTGGTATTTGGTCTAGCACAAGTGAAAAGGGGATAGACTCCCTCGCTGTCTGGCGGATACCGACATCAAGCCCCCCCCCCCCGACGACTTTACTTACTTTTTATGGCAGCTGGTCTAAAATATTGAATTTGGTCAAAAATGTAATTTTTAATTTTATACTTAATTGTAAATTGATAGAATGTATAAATATGGCTTTTATTTAGAATGTCATTAATAGTAGGGCAGACTGGGCTCTTTAGACCTTTGGCAACCAGTCTAGGAGAAGGAAAACTCTGAATTCAGACCGGTTGTAGATCTGGAGAGGGATGGGCTCCAATGGGTTATTCGTGCCCAATATATGCTATATGAGAAGCCCCCCCCCCCTTACAAAAAAAAAAAACAGGTTACAGGATGTCTTTTATTTATAGGAAATTTGGGTGGTATTGAAGAAATGAGATACTAACGAGTTATAAAATCAAGTTTGTCTGATTTTTTTTTCTTTTTTAGTAAAAGTAGAAATTATTCTGTAAGTAATGGCTGGATTGAGGTAAAATATATTTTTAGTGGGTAGAAAAAATAAATGACCCTGAAAAAGAGCAGTATATTAATTAGCTAATGATAGCTAATGTGCGGTGGTGATGGTGGTGGTGATGGTGGTGGTGGTGGTTGGATTTTTGATAAACTTGTAAAAAAATATCCGTGGTTTTCTGATAGGAAAAGTGTTACTTGATTGCCAGTATGGAATCAATTTTCTTTCTTTCCTTTTATTCTTTCTTTCTCATTCTCTGTTTCATGTCTTTTTATCTCATTCTTTCTATTTTTTTATCTATCTTTCATCTCTCTTCTCTTCATTCTCTCTTCTTCTTTTCATTCTCTCTTCTTCTTCTTTCATTTCTTCTTCTTCTTCTTTCATTCTCTCTTCTTCTTTCATTTCTTCTTTCTTCATTCTCTCTTCTTCTTCTTCTCATTCTCTCTTCTTCTTCTTTCATTCTCTTTCTTCTTTCATTCTTCTTCTTCTTTTCATTCTTCTCTTCTTCTTTTATTCATTCTCTTCTTTTCTTTTCTCTTCTCTTTCATTCTCTCTTCTTTCTTCTTCTCTTCTTCTTCTCTCTCTCTCTCTCTCTCTCTCATCTTTCTCTCTCTTTCTCTTTCTTTTCTCTCTTTACTTTTTCATTCTACTTCTCTCTCTTTACTCTTTCATTATCTTTTGCTTTCATTCTTTCTTTCTCATCCTCTTTCATCCTTACCCCCCTCTCTCTCTCCCCCTCTCTCTTTACCTTGCACTCTTTTATCATCTTCTCTCTCTCTCTCTCACTACTCTTTACTCTTTGATCCTTTCTCTCTCTTTATTCTTTCATTCTTTGTCTTTCACTTTCATTCATTCTCTCTCTCCTCTTTTTCATTGTCTCACTTTCTTTCATTCTCTCTCTTATTATTTTTTAATTTTTTTCTATTCATTAAAAAAAAAAAAAAAACAAACCCATACCAAATTCATAATCATTGTTTGCTGCTTCTGCTGCTCCTGCTGCTTCTGCTCCTCCTGCTTCTAGTATTTTTACATGACAATAAACAAACTTTCATTTCATTTCATTGACAATGGAATAAGACACCAACAAAACTGGATTAATGTCATTCCCAAATAGAATAGAATGAAAAACAAACTCAATACATCAGGTTTCATTGATAATCAAACCACATTCTATAGACTACTACTACTACTACTACTACTACTACTACTACTACTACTACATAATAATAATAATAATAATAATAATAATAATAATGAGTTTCATTGATAATCAAACATTTTCCCAGTGTTCTCAAGATTACTACTACTACTTACTACTACAAATAATAATAATAATAATAATAATAATAAAAATTCTCTGGGACTTTGAGATAAAAACGGATCCCCTTATCCCAGCAAGAAGGCCAGACCTAGTGTTGATAAACAAAAAAGAAAGAACTTGTCAACTGGTGGATTTTGCAGTGCCAGCAGATCACAGGGTAAAGCTAAAGAAAATGAAAAAATGGACAAATATCTGGACCTTGCCAGAGAACTGAAAAAGTTATGGAATATGAAAGTGATACCAATTGTAGTTGGTGCACTTGGAACAGTCCCAAAAGGATTAGAAAAGGGTTGGAAAGTTTGGATATCAGAGGAAGGGTTGAAACCATTCAGAACACTGCACTGTTGCAATCTGCCAGAATACTCAGAAGAGTCCTGGAGACCTGAGGAGACTTTCTGTCACTGAGACTCCAGTGAAAGACCATCAGCTAACACTGATGTGAAAACTCAAAAGAAGTAAATAATTATAATAATACTTGATCATGGTGTATGGTGTGAGTCCACTGTTAATGAGTTTCATTGATAATCAGACATCTTCCCAGTGTTCTCAAGATTATTACTACTACTACTACTACTACTACTACTACTACTACTACTACTACAGAGATCATAAATCATTTATTAAGCGAATGCAGCAAACTAGCATAGTGAGAATACAAAGCTAGGCTCGATTGGGTTGGAAAGGGGATCCTCTGGGAATTATGCAAAAAAAACTAAATTTTGACCACACAACAAAATGGTATATGCATAAACCAGAATCTGTTCTTGAGGATGAAAGGTGTGAAAAACTAACAATAATAAATTTGATCATGGTGTATGGAGTAAGTCCATTGATAAATGAGTTTCACTAATAATCAAACATCTTCCTAGTGTTCTCAAGATTACTACTACTTAGCTTGAAATAACGTGGGAAGAAAAAAGAAAAACACTGGGATGCATGGATAATATTTTACTTTGTCTTTTTAGATTTTTGTGCATCAGTGATGCAGGATGCATACCTATCAGCATCTCTGTACCAGTAGTATGTAACACAAGGTTAATTTCTTAAATGGAAGGTTTGAATTCCCAAGTGTATTAGCACTATGTGAAATGCAAACAGCCTCATCCAGGATTTGAACTCATCTCACCATGTCCATTTCCTATGATGGTAACCATTATCCAATTAGTTAAGTATAACACGTTGCCCAAGTGCAAGTAATTTCTGTGGTTGAAAACCTGTCCAGTTGATGATTCAATCTAAAAGGAAATTTAATTCTCTAAAGGACACATATCTTATCATTTAAGCATTTTTTAATTTTTAACTTTTTTTTTTTTTTTTTTTTTTTTGCTAACTTTTTTTTTGCTAACTTTCTTATTTGAAAGGTGACATCTTGTGTAGATCAATTTACTTTGAAGATGTGAATTTTTGCTTTTAGTCAGAACATTGAAATATAAATTTCTATTTCCTTTTTCTAAACTAGGAATGAGCAACCCCAGAGCCTTTCTTTTTTTTTTTTTCTTTTTTCTTTTTTTTATGACTTTCCGGAAGGCACCTTCCTGGTTATTCAAGCATTTTAACTTTTTTTCCCCTTAAAATATCAAAATCTTGTTTCGAAAGGACAGTGGGGGAGGGGGGGTCTTCATTTATTTGGTGTTGCTGGTGGTTTCTGATCAACCAATTGAAAATTAATGATTTGAAATTAAAATTTGAAAATGTTTAATTTTTGTTTCTACTAATTGTAGAATACTGATAATTGTTATTCTGTGTTACTTTCACCCTTAGCCAGGATTGAACCTGCAGTCTGGAAATGACTGTTACAGATTTAACTATTGGACAGTAGAACAGTCAAACACCTCCTCAGCTTAACTGGACTCCTTCATCTAAAGGAAGTGGCCGAGTGGCTTAAGAGTTGGACTCTTCCTGGCAGCAGTGGCAGGAATTATTTAAGCTGTTATAGTGGGTTCATTAGAGAACTAGTAACTTCATGTTAGGCTTGGCCAGTCAAACCAATTGTTGACTGTCTAACTGACTGACTTCAATACTAATTATAAAATGAATTTCAACAATTCTTAGAGAATTGGCAACTATATCCGTATGTGCATATAATATATATATATATATGCCCATAAAGATATAGCAATATATGATATATTGCTGGTTTAGCTCAGTTGGTAGAGCATCCAATTAAGAACCACAAGGATCCGTGTTTGGTACTGACCCTCACCAACTTGACCCATGAGTAGCACAGCTTGGATCTGTATGATAAAGTAAGTAGCTGAAGGTAGTTATGACGCTCCACCTCAGATGCAAAAAAACATCTTCCTGGTCTTGTAATAGTGAAAGAGGAATAGATTTCCTCACTGTCTGAATCATATCGACAATAGGCATATATTATCAGAGATGCTGATATGTACGGGTCCTGCTTCTCTGACACTCACAAATTGAAAAGGATGCAGTAAAATCATATCCATGCATCCCAGTGTTTTTCTTTTTTCTTCTTCCCTCTCCATTTCAAGCTAACTATAAAGACATCCATAGCTAGAGGGAGAATAGTTAGTTTTCCAAATGTATTAACGCTATATGAAATTCAAACAATTGTTGTATACCTCTTTCTTTACTTACTTCTATTCTTCTATTCTTTTCTAGCGTTTCTTCTAACATCTAGCGTCTGGGCTTCGTCTTGGGGACTTTGTGTCTGGTCTTCCATTGGGATTTCTCTTTATCAGAAACCCTGTGTCATTGACTTCGATTTAACTTAGATCACATTTTATTCTGAAATCCCCACCAGACTACCTGCGCAGATTGAGTTGGCCGCGTGCATAACATGACTTACCACCGTCGTGGTCTTTGGCTGATCTGACTAAAAGTCTCTCTCTAATCTAAACTGGTAGAGGGTCTTCTCCACTGATTCTCACGGTATCCACCGGAAGTAGGATCAGGACTGAGGTCAAACCTTGTCATTCAATCCTTCAACTTATAACAGCCATTTTGGTTTCTACATTACTGTACATAGATATTAGGAATCTAATAATTATGTAACACAATCTCATCTAGGATTTGAATTTGGGTTGACAATTCCATTTCCTACAACTCTAACCATTACACCATTCACTTCCATAAAGTAATTATATACTCAACAAAGTAATGTATATATATATATATACCAACCCCTCCACATGAGCAGGATGCAACACAAGGTCAATTTCTTAAGCGGAGTTCAACAGATTTGAATTCAGAGTTTTCCTTCTCCTAGACCGGTTGCCTAACCAAGGTTAAAGAGCCCAGTCTGCCCTACTATTTATCCATAGAGAGTAGGATTCATACCTTTCCCAAGGGTATTAGCGCTAAGTGAAATGCAATTACCATGTCCAGGATTTGAACTCGGGGTGACGAGTCCATTTCCTATGACTTTAACCATTACCCCACGCACTTCCTTGTAATGTATAAGGTCTTGTCAAAATCATTTCAGAGATCTATATAAGACTCACT
>CM042179.1:45386338-45406338 GCA_023376005.1 Doryteuthis pealeii
GAAACGACACCTTAATGGCATTGGGTGGTGTCAACACTACACCAACTGGAGTTGTGCAGTTCCGCAACAAAGAAATAATGATAATACACAGGATGATCAATATTGATCAACAGAGATGCTAATTGGTATGCATCCTGCGTCTCTTAATGCTCTAAAATAAAAAAAGGATGCAGTAAAATCATATCCATGCATCCCAGTGTTTTTCTTTTTTCTTCCCTCACCATTTCAAGCTAACTGTAAATCCATTTCAACAGTTTCTTAGAAATGAATTACACAGGATAGGTTACAAGGTAGGAGTTAGATGGCTTTAGTTGGGGACCCATAAATTTTCCCGGGACTCATTCAAAGCAAATATGTGCGTCCCAGGAAGTTTAGTATTTACAGAGATGCTGATAGGTACACGTCCTGCGTCCCTGACGCACAAAAATCTAAAATGACGTAGTAAAATCATATCCATGGTTCCCAGTGTTTCTCTTTTTTCTTCCCTCACCATTTCAAGCTAACTGTAAATACATTTCAATAGTTTCTTAGAAATGAATTACACAGGATAGGTTACAAGGTAGGAGTTAGACGGCTTTAATTGTTTCCCCAAATCATAAATAAAAACCCTACAATCTATTAAGAAACTTGGCTGAGGTTGAAGCTATTGTAGTTTGTGACAGACTGCTTGGGTTTGACCTGCTTGTTGGAATCGACACCTTAATGGCATTGGATGGTGCTAACTGGAGTTGATAAGTTCCGCAACAAAGAAACACTGATTGTGCGCACTGTGATCAATATTGACCAATCAGTGAAATTCAACAATTTGCAGAAAATATGGACTCCAATAGGGAAATGGAGTGAAGATGGGGGGGGGGACATCTCTATGGATTGGGTTCATGTCACAAGTGGACTGACCAATAAAAGTGGACTGGTCAACAAAAAGAGATTGTTAACCATTCTCATCCCTACAAAGTGTCCAAATATTTGCTGATTTGTGACTTGAATGGCACAAGACACACAGAAATAAGTTATAATAATGAGGTGGGGGGGGGTCTCTAAGGATTTAACTCATATCAAAAGTGGACTGGTCCATAAAAGTGGACTGCCCCCAAAAAAGAGCTTGTTAACTATCTCATCCTACTAAGTGTCCAAATAGTTGAAATTTCTAAGTTGAAATTAGACTGGCACAAGGCACACACAAATAAGTATTAGTATAGCAGACATATGTAAAGTATTTTATTATCATCATCATCTTCTTTTTCCACTTTTTCATCATCATCATCATCATCATCATCATCTTCTTCTTCTTTTTCTTGTTCTTGTTGTTGTTGTTCTTCTTCTTACATTTTTGCATCATCATCTTCTTCTTCTTTTTCTTGTTCTTGTTGTTGTTCTTCTTCTTCTTACATTTTTGCATCATCATCATCATCATCATCTTCTTCTTCTTTTTCTTGTTCTTGTTGTTGTTCTTCTTCTTCTTACATTTTTGCATCATCATCATCATCATCATATTCTTCTTTTTCTTGTTCTTGTTTTTCTTCTTCTTCATCATCATCATCATCATCATATTATTATTCTTCTTCTTTTTCTTGTTCTCGTTCTTCTACTTTTTCATAATCATCATCATCATCATCATATTCTTCTTCTTTTTCTTGTTCTTGTTCTTGTTCTTGTTCTTCTTTTGCATCATCATCATCATCATCCTAATCTTCATCGTTTTCATCTTTCCGGTATTGGACCGGTCTATAAAAATGGACTTGGTCAACAAAAAGAGATTGTTGACCATCTCATCCCTACAAAGTGTCCAAATATTGGCTGAGTTGTAACTAGATTGGCACAAGGCATACACAAATGAGTCATAATAATGAGGACATCTCTAAAGATTGAATTCATGTCATATATCACAGATGGACTGGTCCATGAAAATGGACTGCCCCATAAAAGTGGACTGGTCCATAAAAGGAGCTTGTTAACCATCTCATTATACAAAGTGTTCAGATATTTATCAAGTTGAGGTTAGACTCACACAAGGCAAACACAAATGAGTCAATATAATTGTAGAAGTTATCCTCCAGATATAGAAACAATATGATACTCACCATTGTAGTGGGGTTCTAACTACCGTCGAGTTAGTAGACGAGAACAACAGGCAAGCTGTAACTTAATACAGTCCTTACATGCTGCTGGCATAATGCAAAGTGATGGCTGAAGAATGGATACTTATCCATGTTCTTACTCACCCTGAAATCCAACAGCCAATCAGAACTCAGGAAATGAACTTGCCTGAGTTCATAATGGAACAATCCAAAGCTCCATATAAGCCACCTACCAAACTCTAGTTTTAGTCTAGCATTCATCTTGTAACAGAGTTGAATACTTGACACAAAATCCAACAATAATGAGTGCATATCAAAGGACTGAATTCATGTCACAGGTGGACTGCCCCATAAAAGTGGACTGGTCCATAAAAGGAGCTTGTTAAAAATCTCATCATACTAAAAGTCTAAATATTTTCCAAGTTGAGATTAGATTTGAAGAAGCTACACATAAATAGGATCTTCAATATTTTATAATTAAGTTAATCTGTTATAAGAATTAAAAAAGAAACCCAACCATATCAGATGAGATGGATTTAGTTAATCCAAATGGTCAAGCCATCAATAAATCCTGTTGATTAATAACTTAAAAGATAGAAATAGAAAACATTTATGGAATAGAAATTGAGTTAAGCTTGGCCTAGTGTTTGTAGGGTTATTGATAATCCTTTGTTGACTGAAATGTCAATCATTAATTATGATTGATATATATATATATATATATATATATATATATAAGATTTATCCAAAACTTGGTAGTAAGGGATGATTCTATATGTGATTTCTAAGATCCACTGTACTAATATTGATGATCCAGTATGTATAAATACAGCGAATCTTTAAATCACTGAAGAGAGCTCAATGTATAATAACCTTTTAGATTATATACAGAGCAATATTTATCAATAAAGGAAGGAAGAACTCAACACTGTAATTCCATAATAA
Organism: Doryteuthis pealeii; assembly: GCA_023376005.1. Classification (NCBI taxonomy): domain Eukaryota; kingdom Metazoa; phylum Mollusca; class Cephalopoda; order Myopsida; family Loliginidae; genus Doryteuthis; species Doryteuthis pealeii. The sequence continues at coordinate 45,389,362 of CM042179.1, forward strand.
ATTTATTTCGACCAAATTTGGGGCCTATATAAATCTAAGTTGATTTAAACCGGCTCCCCAAATTTTCGTCTCATCAGATGGGTCTCAATTCACTTATGAGATGAAAATTTGGGGAGCCGGTTTAAATCAACTTAGATTTATATAGGCCCCAATTTTGGTCGAAATAAATTTATTATGGAATTACGGTGTTGAGTTCTTCCTTCCTTTATTGATATATATATATATTTTTTTTTTTTTTGTAACGGTTTACTCACACCGTCTTTCCATCACAAAAATGTTGCTCTTGATGAGGATTCTATAAAAGGTTGAAACAGATTTCTGTCAGTGAATTATAACATCATTTGTTTGTTTTTTCTAAAAGTATTTATTTCATAATGTCGGATTCACTTCCATTCACTTTTCATACTGTCTTTTGGAAAAACAAAATACCAGGATTTCTACATCTTTCTGGAGGCTAATGTGTTCTGCAGTGGTTGGAATCATTAACTTTTTGATACTTTTTTGAACATTTTTTATACATATTTACATCAAACTCTTTTGAGTTTTCTTTGTGGATTATAATGCTTCTGTTTTAAAAAAAAAAAAAAATTATTTTATTTTTAAAACAGAATATTCATTTTCAAAATTAAAAAAAAAATTCCGGCTCCGAACACGAACGTTTGTTTGTACCCTTCTCGTTTTGTAACGGTTTATTCACACCTTCTTTCTATCACAAACATTTCGCTCTTGATGAGGACCGCTTTAATAAAGGGTCGAAACAGATTTCTGTCAGCGAATTATAACTTTTGTTTGTTTTTTCTAAAAATATTTATTTCATACTGTCGGATTCACTTCCATTCACTTTTCATATATATATATATATATATATAATTTCCTCATCTTACTTCCATTCTGTCCTATCAAAATAACAACACGAAAGAGAACTACATTTCTCCTAGACATTAATATTGTGTGTGTGTGTGTCTGTGAGATGGATGTTAGATAACGTTTTTGGTTGTTTTTGTAGAGTAGCTAACACCCCTTCAGCACTCTACCAGATGGACTGGCTCATAGCCATAAAATAGCCTACGATTAAAGTAGATTAACTAGCTGAATAATATTAAGACTGACTTTGCTGCATTGGCAATACCGAACTGACCCTCCTCTTTTAGTGTGAGTTGTTAATTGCTTTGTACTTATTTGTTCTGTGTTTGTATGTATCCGTTTAGAATCGGATGCTGGTGCTTTATAAATGTATTAAGCACACCATTCTTCTGTGTATCTTTCCACCTCACGATACAACAGTTGTATTGGAAGCATGTAAAACTATAAGATAAGGAATAATAACCAGAATTAAAAGGTTATTATTCCTTACAATATATTTTTTCCAGGTTTCTAGTACAACCAAAAAAGTTTCCCAACATCCATCTCACATAAAGAAGCATAAAATTTTTTGTGAATATTTTTTAGGGAATTCATTGGCTTAAGATTCTGTGACTATTTCCAGTATTATTTTATGTGTTTGAAATTTATTTTTTAGTGTGGGGTGGGGGTGTCGGGTACGATGGTGTGTGTGGGGTGTGGTGGTGGGGGGGGGGTCGGGTAGACTGTGTTTTGGCATCTTGTTTGAATTTCAACTAAAGTTCTGTGACTTATTAGGTGTTGTCTTTAATGTGTCCCCAATTTTTGAGCCAGACTTTCTCCCCCAGCATTTACCTTGTGTTATCATAATTATAGCAGTTATCATCAGACTTAACACAGCACTAAGATACACTCAATTATGCTGTTAAAAAGAAAAAAGAAAAAGAAGGAAAAACAAACAAAGAATTTCTCAAAGGAGAAAAATAAACAAAACAAAAAAAGAGAAAAAGAAAGAAAATCAAAAGTGGAAAAATGAATGATTTGATGAGTTATGATGTTTGCTATCTAAGAAAACAAGAATTGTACTGAAAAACAGCGTGGAGAGAGAGAGAGAGAGAGAGAGAGAGAGAGGAGAGGAGAGGGGGAGGGGAAAGAGAGAAGGAGAGAGAGAGGGGAGAGAGAAAGATAGATGGAGGGAGGAGAGAGAGAAAGATAGAGGAAGAGAGAGAGAAATGGAGAGAGAGAGAGAGAGAAAGATACAGGGAGAGAAAGAAAGAAAAAGAGAGAGAGAGAAAGATAGAGGGAGAAAGGGAGAGAGAAAGATACAGGGAGAGAGAGAGAGAGAGAAAGATAGAGGAAAAGAAAGAAAGAGAAAGAGAGAGAGAGTAAGATATATTGAAAAAGAGAGAAAATTAGAGAAAGATTGAGAGAGATTGAGAAATAGAGAGGGGGGAAGGGAGAGAGAGAGAAAGAATAAGAATGAGAAAGAAATAGTGAGAATGAGGATGAGAATGAGAAAGAGAGAGTGAGAAAGAGTAAGAAGGGAAAAAGAGAGAGAGAGAGAGAGAGAGAGAGAGAGAGAGAGAGAGTCCTAAATGTCCAATGCATTTATATAGAGGGATTATTTCGGCTTGTTTGCAATTTGAATAAAAGTAATTCTGCCATTTTTATGTTTCTGAATTAAAATGGAATTAAAATTTGAGAAAAAAAAATCCAAGAATTTTCAGAATATGTAAATTTCTAACTTCTTTTTTTCCTCCATTGATTTTGACCAGTTTCTCAGATCATCAGCAGCAGCATTCTTCATCACACACACACACACACATACATACACACATACATACACACATACACACATAAACACACACACACACACACACACACATACACACATAAATATACACACACACACACTAGATCAGTTGGTAGAGCGTTCAGCTAGAAACCACAAGGTTCCTAGTTCGATACCGACCCTCGCCCACTCAGCGTATGAGTAGCACAGGGATCTGTGCGGTAAAGTAAGGAGCTGGTGGTGAGTGTGGCGCTCCACCTCAGACGCAAAAACCATCTCCTTCGTCTAGCGCTAGTGAAAAGGGCATAGACTCCCTCGCTGATTGGCTGATACCGACTTTAGGCCACCCCGAAGACTTTACTTACTTATGTACATTAAATGGTGCATTAAATTTAACCAGTTTTTAAGTGATTATTATGAACATTATCATTGTCAGCAGAACTCACCTTATTACGCAGAAAAAAAATCTTAAAGTTTTTAGAATAAGTCAATTTTTAGTTTTTGTTTTTGTTTATTTCCCAATTGAATTTGATCAGTTTTTCCTATTAAATTTGCCCAATCCCCCCCCATTAAATTAGACAAGTTTCTCCCATTGAATTTAACCAGTCCCCCCAAAAAATTAAATTTGACCAGTCTCCCATTAAATTCCCCCAGCCCCCATTAAATTTGACCAGTCTCCCATTAAATTCCCCCAGCCCCCATTAAATTTTCCCAGTTTTTCAAGTCATTATCAGCAGCAGCACTCATCCGTGGATTCGGAACTGGTGAGTGAGGTAAAATTAATCACCTGATCCCAGGGGCTTATCTCCCCAGGCATCACCTGTTCCTTCTTGCTTAAAAGGGGTAGGGCTGGATTTATTGCCCGGTGCCTGAAGAACCCCAAAAAGATAATGCTGACGAGGACCATGCACTTTTTACATTGGCCACTGCCTGATCTTCAGTTTGTGTGTAGTTTCCCATGTTTAAAAAAGACTTTATGTTAATCCGGCCTGCTGGAAGGTCAGGAAGATAAACTCACCTATCATATGCACACAAAAAAAAAAAAACTTAATTGTTTAAATAAGCAAATTTAACTCTTTGCCAACCCTAAACCATTCACAGCAGCTCTCCCACCACTGCAATCCTACCGACAGTGACTCACGCACATGTCACTTGATTACACTGTAAAATGATTACTGAACACCCCTGCCATCTTTTGTTTTGTCTGTGAACCAGCCCTGAGACTGGTACTTAATCCTTTGGCAATAGGGAACCAGTTTAATGGAATTGGTACAAACATGGGGGAAGTATGGTGGGCAAGAGTTAAAAATTTTCTTTTTTGTTTTTTTATTAAATTTAACCATTTTTTTTCTTAAGTCATTAACAACAGCAATAATACACTTACTAGCAGGATATATGGATATACCACAGTACGATAATTCAATTATTACAACATTTGATATGTTTACTTAAGAGCTATTGCTAAATAGTTCCATATGTAAAAAGTATCATAATCTTGATTTAACTCTCTCTCTCTCTCTCTCTCTCTCTCTCTCTCACTTTTTTCCCCCTTTCTTCCCATCTTTTCATCTTTTCATTATGTTCAATTGAAACAGATTAACGTTATTGGTTCCGCACGCTCATACCTTTCTCTATCTTTCAATACTTTTTTGATATATATTAGCAGGATCTGTGAATATACCACAGTATGATAGTTTGATTATTACAACATTTGATATGTTTACTTAAGAGCTATTGCTAAATAGTTCAATATGTAAAAAGTATAATAATCTTAATTTAACTCTCTCTCACTCTTTTTTTTTTCTATCTTTCCTTCTTTTCATCTTTTCATTATGTTTGATTGAAACAGATTAACATTATTGGTTCCGCACTCTCATACCTTTCTCTATCTTTCAATACTTTTTTATACGCCTTGTATATTTTTCTTTTTTCTTTCTATATTTTTTGTGTAGCATGTCCTATACCTTCCCTTTCTTTATAATAAAAATGGAATGGTCCATTATTCAGTTGAGGTGACGACACTCATAAGAAATAAGAATTCAGCAGATAGGCAACACCAAATTTTGGATGGTCTCATTTTTAACCGGTGGGTGTTGCAAAATAATAATGGTTGTACCTTTATGGAACTTATCTTATTGACATTTCAGTCTCAGAAGACTATATAGTTTTTGTGCCCCTGAACTTGCAGCGCCTCCTGTTACTGTAAAGTCCAATGTTAGAAAAACATTCTTGACCACATATGTCGCATGTAAAGGCTGTCCCTGAAGATGTTGATGTGCCGGCACTTTGTTGCTGCTGCTTTCTTCTGGACCACTTAGCTTCATGGTGTTGCGTCAGGGTGACTGACTTCAGACATGAACAGCCCACTATGGTATTAATATATGGATTCTTTCTGTTTATTATAAATTTTTCATTCTTTATAAGAAGATGACATTACCTAATGGCTAAGGTAGTTGCATATTTTCAATTGGCACAACAGGAGGTTAGTGTTCAGGTCTATATTAATGACTAGGTTTTTGAAATTTAGATTTTTTGAAATGATCAGACCACCCCTACCCACATTTGGTAGACTGCCAAAATATAATCTTCTTAACAGCCTATTCAGCACCTTAGCAAAGTAATTTAATTACCATAATCTCTATAAGATATTAAAATATATCTGCTTGCTGTCTTTACTCATTTTTTTTCTTTTTCTTCTCTTTTCTTTTCTTTCTTCTCTTTTCTTTTTTCTTTTTCTTCTCTTCATTTTCTTCTCATTTCTTTACCCTTTTTCTCTTCTCTTTTTTTATTTTCTCTTTCCTTTTTTCCTTTTTCTTCTTTTTTCCTTTTTGTCTTTTCTTTTCTTTTTCTTTTCTTTTTTCTTTTCTTTTCCCTTTTTCTCTTTTCCTTTCTCTCTTTGCTTTTCTTCTATTTTCTTTCCCCTTTTTCTTTTTTTTTTTCAAACATTGTTTGTGTGCCCTGGATAACATGATGTTAGACATATTTTGTTTCTGTATAGTATAGTATAGTATAGAAGAGTATATATATATATATATATATATATATATATATATATATATATATTTGTTTACTAACTCATCTGCATGTGGAGGATGCAGCACAGGTCAGTTTCTTAAGTGGAATTTAACAGGTTTGAATTCAGTTTTCCTTTTCCTAGACTGGTTGTCTGACCAAGATTAAAGAGCCCAGTCCACCCAACTATTTATCTATAGCTGGACCAAAGATAGTTGGATGCATACCTTTCCCAAGGGGATTAGCACTATGTGAAAATACAAACAGCTTTGTCCACAATTTGAACTTGGGTCAATGAGTCCATTTCCTATGACTATAACCATTACACTACATGCCTCCTAGTACAGTATATGTTATTTCTTAATTGTTTACGTTATACAAGTATAGAGAATGGCCATTATTCCCTTCAAACTTGGCTTTCCAAATTTTTCAAAACATGTTTTCAAAATTTTATTACCCCAGTCACAAAAGAAAATTTTCAAAAGAAAAATTATCGGTCTTCTCCAATTATTTTAGGCAGAAGCAATGTGGGGACAGGGTTAATAAAACTTTTTGCCTGGAAACAAAAACAAAATATATATATATTTTTACATAGTATCTTATAATAATGGAGATTTGGTGTCTATCTGTAACTGAAATTATGTCAATACTTACGTCACAATACCCTCAGCAATTGTGTAGGTTTATCAATGAGTATTTAATTTATAATCAAAATCATTAATACATAAAATAAGTCTTATTTATTAACATGGTCTCTATTGAAATCTGAGTTAGATTTTCCTCAAAACAGCCTATATTATTAGTGCGTTTTAAAATCCTGCAATGTGTTTTATATATCAATAAGAAATAAAGGTTTACATAATATATGGTGTGGTTAATTTGCTTACGGGTTTTAACAAAACCGGATTTAATGAATAATTACTTGGTGTTGTTGATCTCTAATATTATTGTTTTATTAGAATCAATCCTAAGAACAATTTTATATAGAAACACATTAAAGTGAAAATAAGTGTAATCTTTTTATATGCGTTCTTATTTAATTTTTTTAGTCTTTCTAATTTAATATGCTTCATTACATTAAAACTTAAATACTTACGCCTGGCGGACGGTGCATATTTTTGCTAGTTATTATAAAGTATTTTCCTAATTTAACTCTGCTGATACATTAACTAAAAAGTATTTTGGTATCAAAACAATTATTCAAATTCAACGAAGCAAGGAACATGAAAATTTCATTCATGAATGGGCGATGGTGAAACTAAATGAATTTACGACTTAAAATTTGATTCAAAACCACAGACAGGGTAGGTAGAGTGAGAGTCCAGCAGCGTGACCAATCTGACACACAACACTTGTGTGTGTGTGTGTGTATATATATATATGTATATATATATATGTGTGTGTGTGTGTGTGTGTGTGTGTGTGTCAAAATAGATTCTGATTTCTATGATCCACTGATTTTAAAAAAAAACAACTTTTGTCAAAGGTTATTATATAATTATTTCATCGGGTCACATTAATTATTTTTCGATTCGGTTATTTCTAAATTGTATTAAAAAAAATAATTATAAAAAAAAAGGAAAGACATTTTCAAGATTTAGGAGAAGCAAAAAAATTCAGTTTCATTTAATTTATTCATTTTTTTTAACAATATCCTGTTCCAATTGAGTAAGTTGTTAAACGGCTAAAAAAAAAAAAAATATACAATATTAGAAAATTGCAACCATAAGTGAATTTATGCTTTACAAGAATTCTTTGTTTTTATCTGAGTCTCATCAGAGGATTACCACGGAAGAAAAACTATGATAGAGAACACAAGAAAGTCATAATGAGGGGGAAGGGGCAAAAAATATTACAGTTACTCCGGATCAGGTAGCTTCATGCTATATATTCTCTATATTGGTTCCAGGTTTAATAACCACCCCTCACCAATTTAGCGCATGAGTAGCACACTTAGATCTGTGTGGTAAATTGGGATATAATTACTGAAGTCAGTCAGTATACTGTTGGTTTGGACAACAGCAACTGGCTAAGCACAATTGAAACAGTGCCCAAGACAGCTGGTACTTATGGGACTCAAGAATAGATCTGTATATAATTAATTCATTAGTTATTATACATTGAGCTCTCTTAGGGAATTATAAAAAAATCCTTGTAAAAATCTATAAGTTTGCACCTACATGAGCATACATTGTGGATGTACAGTGAGAGTTTGATGATCCCAAATAGAATCATCCCCTACTTACCAATCAAATGGATTATTTTACCTTTATTATATATATATATATATATATATATATATATATATATATATATCCTCCCACTTTGGTTGAGTTCTCTGAATAGGGATTTAATTGCAGATTCACCGTTCTGGTGTCTAGCTAACCCTCGCTTTTGTTTACAAATGTTTGAGGACTCTAGTGAATTCATTTCCGCTTAGAAATGTAGCGATTAAATATTCTCCTATATTTGACAGCTGCCACTTTGGTTGAGTTCTCTGAATAGGGATTTAATTGCAGATTCACCGTTCTGGTGTCTAGCTAACCCTCGCTTTTGTTTACAAATGTTTGAGGACTCTAGTGAATTCATTTCCATACGGATTAAAGGCTTGGCGAACGAAAGTTCATTCGGGTCTCGAACCCAGCCAGGGGTAGCTGTTACGGTATAGCCACACTGATGAAAGGTGAAACCTCGAAACACGTGTCTGTGGATTACTTATTTATTATATATATATAATATATATATATATATATATATATATATATATAATAATATATATATTTAATTTTTCTCTCTCGCTCTCTCTCTCTCTCTCTCTCTCTCTCTCTCTATATATATATATATATATATATATATATATATATATATATATATATATATATATATGATCTGTATATAAGAAATTTCTCTCGTACTAGGTGGTGGCTTTAAGTTTTAGGCCAACTGTTCCAGTTGTTTACCAGTCTGTGGTAAAAGGTTTTACATACCAGGTATATAGGTCAACCCCGTGTTTTGGTGAGAGATTTCTTTTCATGTTTAAAATGTCACCTTGTATGATACAATTCACAATTTGTTATTCGCTCCGAACAGCAATAAAAAGCAGGAAGCAAAACACACATCACGGTGTGAATGTACAATTGATGGAACAGCGCATGTTATTTTAAAAAACAACAAAAAGAAAACACAAATTACAAAACACAAAAAATACAACAAAAAAAGACCACTCACTGCTATTTGGGGTCGAGGGTCTTGCTCAATGTAATATAATTAACAAATTTTTTTGGTAATCCTTAACTTGTTCCTCGTAAATTCCAACCATAAAATAAACTGAACCCTCATTTTATCCGTGTTTTTCCAATAAATGTTTTGTTTTTCTTGCACCTGTTATTTTAAACTTTTAGAATATACACATTGAAGTGAATATTAAAATGAATAAAGAAAATATATTTATTATTGTAAAATAACGGGTGCAAGAAAAATAAAACATTTATTGCAAAAACACGGTCATAAAATGAGGGTTCAGTTTATTTTATGGTAGGAATTTACGAGGAACAAGTTAAGGATTACCTTCTTTTTTTTTTTTTTTTTTTTTTTTTTTGAGGGTATGGTTTAGCTCAGTCATTAGAGCACCGGCGTAGGAATTCCAGGTTCAATACTGGTTCTCGCCAATTCAGCACATGAGTAGCACAGATTGTGTAATCCGATCTGTGCGGTAAAGTGGGGAGCTGACGGTAGGTGTGGCGCTCCACCTCAGCAGAGACAATCTCCTAGGTCTAGCACTAGCAAAAAGAGGATAGACTCTCTTGCTTTCCAGCTGATACTGCTGACAATAGGACACTCCACCAACAACAACAACTTTATTAATAATCTTTAATAGTGAAAATTACTTGGGAATTTTTATGAAGATATCTAACTAAATTCATATATAGTTGAATATATATGTGTGTGTATATATATATATATATAATTAAAGAAATAACAAAAGACTTAGAGATTTTGCATTATAGACTATTTCGGGGAGCTTAGACAAAAGTGTCTAATTCTCCCGACTCATCAGATGCGAATGATGAATTCTTTATTATAGTTGAATATATATATATATATATATATATATATATATATATATATATATATATGAAAATGGAAAAGGAATTGAATCTGACAATATGAGGAAAAATGAGTAAAGAAAAGAAATGTAGATGGATAAAATGAATTTAATCGATATCACTTACACATGTGTTTACACTCAGGTATAATATACTGTTTTGCCCAAACGTAAATGTTGTTCACTTGCAAGAATAGCGGCATATTTAAAGATGGCCGACATTTAAAAACTACAACCTGACAGCTTTGGTTTATTTGGATTATTCGGACTATTGTCCCCATCTTTATTGTTATCTGTACAATGTTTCAGAAAATATTCCCTCTGGCCTGCTTCAGGTATTTCTTGTCAGATTCAGGAACCTTATTGAACTCAGGAACCTTCTTATCATAATAGGGAGCCATCACATAACTTTGAACCCAACCAGGATTTTGTTGATATTTCAATGTTTATTTTCATCATCTTCTACTTTAAGTTTCCTTGATTTTGCTAATATTTCAATGTTTATTTCCATCATCCTCACAACATTATCTATATACAGAAAGGATGAAAGTAACTGTGAAAAACATCCTTGTAGCTAATGAATATTTGATTAACAATCAAGTTTCCTTGATTTTGTTAATATTTCAATGTTTATTTCCATCATCCTCACAATATTTTCTACATATAGAAAGGATGAAAGTAACTGTGAAAAACATCCTTGTAGCTAATGAATATTTGATTAACAATCAAGTCTCCTTGATATTGTTAATATTTCCATGTTTATTTCCATCATCCTCACAACATTATCTACATATAGAAAGGATGAAAGTAACTGTGAAAAACATCCTTGTAGCTAATGAATATTTGATTAACAATCAAGTCTCCTTGATTTTGTTAATATTTCCATGTTTATTTCCATCATCCTCACAACATTATCTACATATAGAAAGGATGAAAGCAACTGTGAAAAACATCCTTGTAGCTAATGAATATTTGATTAACAATCAAGTCTCCTTGATTTTGTTAATATTTCCATGTTTATTGCCATCATCCTCACAATATTATCTACATATAGAAAGGATGAAAGCAATGCTTTCGGATATTCTACTTCTCTCTTCCGTTATTTGTGCGAATGCTCTAGAGAAAGGCAGGAATCCATCTCTCCTTCTGTCAGCTATGGGTAAATAGTAGGGCAGACTGTTTTTTTTAATAGTTTTTGGTAATGCAACTGGCCTGGGAGAAGGAAAATAAAAACCAACTGTACTCCACTTAAAGATTGACCTTGTGTTGCATTCTGACTCTGGTGTAAGGGGGGTTGGGTAAATGCACACTCCACCCACATACCCTCTGCATACCATTCCACTCACACTCTCCTTGCACATATACCTTCCTGCAAGAACACAGAAAATATAAGAGAATTCGGAAAAGTATAAAGAAATAAATTGAGATTTTCCTTTGAAGAATATTTGACAGAAAATCGGCTACAACTGTTTGCAAAGACATCCACCCCACACATCTACCTATCCATTCTGACCCAGCCCCCACCCCACCCCACCCCACTCCCCAACTCTTGAAAATAATCAATTGAGTCAACAACAAATGAGAATGTTTTTCCTCCCCCCCCCACCCCAGGTGTTTTTTTTTTCATTCTGCCCTCACCCCCACCCCCGAGGCTATGCTTTTGAAGTATTATAGCCTTGAATTTTATGGTTTACACTTACAAAACAGGCATAAATTAAAAAAGAAACAAAATATATATATATATATATATATATATATATAAAAAAAAAAAAGTAAAAAATAAACATATCATCATCATCATCATCATCACTACTACTACTACTACTACCATTACTACTACTACTACTACTACTACCACCACCACTACTACTACCACCACCACTACTACTACACTACTACTACTACACTACTACTACAACAACAAAAACATGTTTTGGCATTTCAAAGTAAACATGGTTCCTGGCCATGATACAAATGTTTGAAAAGAATTTATCTACTTTTGAAAATTTAATTAGAAATTTATCTGATCTCTATATCGCATTAATATCTTTTTTTTTCTTTTTTCTTTTTTCTTTTTTCTTTTTTCTTTTTTTGGTTGTTTAGTAAATTTTTGTGTTTACTTTCTTTTAAAGAATTTTTATCAGAAATGGTCTATTATTGTTACTACATACATGACAAAATGGTGGGATTATTTATTTACAGATTAGAACTTAAACAAATAATGTCAAAATGAACCTTAATCCTCACATCATAATGTTTTTTAAATTATTATTATTGATGACTAGCAAGATAAAAAAAAAAAAACCTCCCTCCGGGCGATGTAAAAATAATTTTTTAAAGATATTGCCTGAGGGGATGGGAGATGAAAATTCAATGTCATAGAGTGTGTACCATAAGTATGTAAAAACGTCAAATTTATTAAACGATTAAAAAAAAAGAAAGAAAGAAAAACAATTTGAAATGGAAACAATTCCGATAGCTTTAAATATTATATTAGAAATAAAACAATCTATATATAAATATATAACGACGGGCATCTATTTATTGAAACAATGAGGATTGTCTAACGTTGCATGCTCACATTTTGAGTATATTTATTCTATGTTATGACGTTGGATGTGACATAAGCGAATCTCCATTATTAATAGATATATAAACATCACCCTGAACCAGTCATAAAAAAACCATGAAGTCATTATTCGTTGGGGCATTATATATATATATATATATATATATATATATATATATTAATTTCTTAAAAAAAAATTTTTTTTGACAATTTAATAGAATATAGTACATATCAATTAAAAAAGCAAAAAAAAGTTTTCAAATAATAATATTATGACATTTTTTTTTTCACTTTTTATTTCCGATTTCATTAACTTTTCCTAAAAAAAACTTATCCGTTGTATGTTACACAATTTCTTTGATATAGTTATTCTGACTCTTATCTTTATAGAAAAAAGTAAAAATGTTTTCTGACAGGTCATTTTTTTTATCTCATAAAATGAAATAGGGGGAGCGATAGACCTCGTAAAAAAAATATTACCCCTAATATATTTTAGAAAAAAACTATTCAGATATATTTACATTCTAAGGAAATTTTCGTGAAAATCAGACTATTAATTGATTTCACATAGAATGTTTAAAAAAATCCTCTTATCGTAACTTGTTTTTAGCTACGTTAAATTTCAGTTGATTTAACAGTGCAAAAATGAAAACATCGTTTTTCAATCATAATTTTTATTATTTCCGTAAGCTGAAAATTTTTTTTTTAAATCATCAGGAGTTTGTTTAATGTTTTTTCTTTTGAATGGAAAAAAAATTTTCAAGAAAATATTAATTTTTCTGTAAGTTTTATTGTGTTAAATGTAGTGGTGGTGGTGGTGGGGGGGTAAATTTCACAGGGGAAAATTGGTGGTACCTAATATATATATATATATATATATATATATATATATATATATGTAAAACAACTTTTAGCTATTTTCAGCCGACAGTATATTTGGGAGAATATGTGCTTTTTAATTTTAGTCAGACCGAATTTTTGAAAGTTAATTCATTTATGTTTAAATCCCGCCTAATTAAACATAAATGAATTAACTTTCAAAAAATTAGGTCTGACTAAAATTAAAAAGCACATATTCTCCCAAATATATATATATATATAGAGAGAGAGAGAGAGAGAGAGAAATATATATATATATATATTAGGTATTTTTATATATATATATATATATATATATATAAAAGACCTAAAATATATATATATTTATTTATATATATATATATATATATATAATATATATCTTTGAAAGGAAGGAAAAACTCAACACCGTTATTCCATAATAAATTTATTGGATAACCATCAATAATTTGAATTGCATAACAGAAAAATTTTCTCAATGTAGAATCTTCTTCCTCCTCAAAAGTTTTTTTTTTACAAAATGTATACATTAAAAGTCTGTCACCATAGTGACAGACTTTTAATGTATACATTTTGTAAAAAAAAGTTTACAAGTTATTGCAAATGAGAAAAAAGAACATTTTTCAAGGCAAAGCTTTTTAAGGGTAGTAGTCAGTCAAATTAACAAATATGAAGATTAAATAAGTCTGAATAAGTCTGAAGCAAAGATAAAACAAAAATATAAAATATATAAAAATATATATATAAAATATAAAAATTATTAATCATTATAATATATTAAAAAAATATTATTATTATTATTAAACAAATAAACATAGTAAAACCATAAAATATAATAGATAATATAATATTGTATAAATAAAAAAATAATATTAATAAAAATATACACATATCATACATAATATATAAACACATAAAGATATATACATACACATATATATATATATATATATATACACAGACATACGCACATACACGTCAGTCACCATAGTGACAGACTTTTAATGTATACATTTTGTAAACAAATTTTTTTGTGGGTGAAGAAAATTCTACATGGAGAAAATCTTTCTGTTATGCAATTCAAATTATTGATGAGACTTGATTTTGGGGAGCTTTGTTAAATCAACTTAAATTCATAAAGGCCCCAATTTTGGTCAAAATAAATTTATTATGGAATAATGGTGTTGAGTTTTTCCTTCCTTTCAAAGATTAAATATAGCTCTGTATATAATCTAAAAAGTTTATTATACATTGAACTCTCTGTAGTGATTTAAAGATTCACTGTATTTATACATACTGGATCATACAATAATAATACAGTGTGTCTTAGATATCACATATAGAATCATCACTTGCTACCAAGTTTTGGATACCTCACACACACACACACACACATATATATATATACCTTATTATATCTATATATACTGTTGGATTAATTTCCATTATATTATATATATATATATATATATATATATTATATATATAAAATATATATATATATAAAAGACCTAAAAAACAAACTTAAACCAACTCATATATATATATATATAAGGTTAAGAAAAAGGAAAAGAGGACAAAAATAATGACTCAAACAAGTAGATGTAGGAGAGATATATTTCATTCCCCTTTAAGTGGGAACTTCATCAGTCTGTTGTTTGAGTTATTATTTTTTGTCCACTTTTCGTTTTTCCTCACCTCATACTGTCAGATTTATTCCAACCCTCCTATCTTCATATATATATATATATATATATATATATATATATATATGATAGATAGATAGATATAATGTAAGGTAATCCAAATGACTGGTAAGTAAGGGATGATTCTATTTGGGATCTTCGAAATCTCACTTGTATGTGCAAACATATATATGCATACAAAGATTTTTATAAATCCCTAAAGAGAGCTCAATGTATAATACTCAATAAATTAAATTATATAGAGAGCAATATTTAACTTTCAAAGAAAGAAAAACACACATATATATATATGTATATATATATGTGTGTGTGTGTGTCAGTATGAATAGTAATGGTCCTGCTATTTAGCCATAGCTGGAGGGAGAGTAGTTGAATGCATACCTTTCTCAATAATCTTAGCACAGTATGAAATGCAAATAGTCTCATCCAGGATTTGAACATGGGTCGAGTCCAGTTCCTATGACGCTAACCATTAGACCACACGTCTCCAATATGTGTGCATTTTTTTAATGTATCTAACCAATTAATCAGGTTGTAACATGATATTATTTTTTAAGTGGGGTAAAAACTGGTTTGAATTCAGTGTCTTCCTTCTCCTAGACTGTT
Organism: Doryteuthis pealeii; assembly: GCA_023376005.1. Lineage (NCBI taxonomy): Eukaryota > Metazoa > Mollusca > Cephalopoda > Myopsida > Loliginidae > Doryteuthis > Doryteuthis pealeii. The sequence continues at coordinate 45,404,850 of CM042179.1, forward strand.
TAACTAGCCAAGTTTAAATAGCCCAGCCTGCCCTACTATTTACCTATAGCTGGAGTAGTTGGATGCATACCTTTCCCAAGGTATTGCAGGTATATAAGGCATATCAATTATATCAGTCTGACTGTTTGAATTTACTGTCAAATTTTCATTTAAATTTGAAAAAAAAAAAAAAAAAAGAAATTTCTATTTTTATTAATATTTTATTTTTTTGAAAAATTATTTTTTATTTATTTTAAATTTATTTTTCTGTGTAAGTGCCCAATAATGTACCTTTTTAAAACAAGTCATACCGAAGATGAAACCCCATACGTTGGTATCTTGGTAGAAAAAGTTAAGGTGTTTGGTGAAATAGTTTTGTTTGAGACGTTGAAAAAAATTCCCCTCTGATGATGGTGGTGGCGACGGCGCACAGCAGCAGCGGAAAAGTAAGCGGGTGGGTGGGGGTAGGGGGGAAAAGAAAGATAAAAAAAGAAAATTTGTGGTGAGATTAGAACATCATGAAGAACATCAAGGTTGATGGTGCAAGAATCCCAACTGACGGGTGCAGAGATGTGTGCTGCCAAAAAAATCTTGGAGAAATTGCCAAAAATTGAGAATTCTTCATTTCTTTTTTTTTTTTTTTTTGCATTTCTTCATAAAAATGCAGGAATAGTTGAAATAAGTTTATACTAGTGTCACTAGTATGTTTTGAATCTTATGGTGAAATTACAATTTTGGAGCTCTGAGGAGTGTGGAGTACCCCTTCATTGCCAGATTCACTTTGAGGGTCTTAATGTCCTGGCTATGATGTTAAACTCTATCTGATGGTGAGGTTCCAATTCTGGAGCTCTGGGTAATGTGAAGTACCCCTTTATTGTCATTACTCCCAGGTCAACTCTGACTCAAAGGGGTAAAATTCTTTTAGGATCCCATCTATGCGCTAAAAAAAACAAAACAAGTCTTTTGAGAAAATGTGTTTTAAAAAAATTGAAAAAAAAACAAACAGTTAGAACCCATCAAAACGTATTTGGCATAAAATAACCCAACAAGGGTTGACATGCCATAAAACCTAACCAACTTAAAAATGGTGCAACTATAAACAGTACCCCTCTATTGCCATTGCTCCCAGGCTCACTCTGAACCGGAGTGGTAGTAACCTGTTAGGGTCCCATCTATGAGTTAAATAGAAAAAAGAGTTTGAAATAATTGAATTTATAAAAAATACCCATCAAGCATGAATAAAACCAAACGTGTTTGGCATAAAATAACCCAACAGGGGTTGACATGCCATAAAACTCAACCAACCAACCAACCAACCAACTATATTTTAATTCTCTTCAATTATTTTAAATTTAGATTTAAAAAAAAAATTTAACACAGTCTGTAAAGCCTCCAAATCAGAAGCACAAGGTTCTGGGTTCAATACCAGCTCTTGCCAATTTGGCACATGAATAGCACAGTGGAGAGCTGATGGTAGGTGTGGCGCTCCACCTCAGGCACAAAAGACAGT
>CM042179.1:45411338-45421338 GCA_023376005.1 Doryteuthis pealeii
GGGTCACTCTGTAATATCATGTTACTCAACTAGGAAATAACCATAATTTAGGTTCTGTTTTTTCTGGGTCACTCTAACCAGAGCCCAGTCTATCCTATTAAATGCATTTACTTAACCCCTCCGCATGAGTAGGATGTGGCACGGTCAATTTCTTAAGCAGAGTTTACCAGGTCTGAATTAAGTTTTCCTTCTCCTAGACCGGTTGCCTAACCAAGGTTAAAGAGCCCTGTCTGACCTACTATTTGCCCATAGCTGGAGAATAGAGAGAATAAATAGATTCGTACTTTTCCCAAAGTTATGTGAAATGCAAACAACCTCACCCAGGATTTGAACTCTGTCCAATTCCTATGGTGATAACCATTACACTACATGCCTCTGTTTGTAAAAACAAATATAAGGTTATGTGCAATAAATAGGTATGCATTAAGTTTTATAACTTATGAATAATATTCTTGTCAAATTTCTGGGTCCCCACCCCATGAGAAAATTTCTGGGCCCCCACCCCACAAGAAAATTTCTGGTAATCCCTCTCCCCAAGAAAAAGAAATGAAAATGCCATTTATTCTAAGTGTTGTATTATGCTTTTTCCTTTCTTTAAAAATAAGAAAATAAAAAAATGACTTCATTCTGTAAATTCATAGCGACTAACCTGCTAGAAAACTGCGGATTAATTAGGACTATGAAGCATTTGTAAATTACTTACAAATGGATAACTCAGGAGCTGCTAGTTGTGTAATGGTTATCGTCTTAGGAAATGGAAGCGGTGAAGCGAGTGGTTGGGTAAATTCATAAAAAAAATCAAAATTAGGCGAAGGTGTTTGGAGGTTTAGGAAAAGGAAAACTCTGAATTCAAATTTGTTATACTCGGCTTAAAAATGACCTTGTGTTTAGTATGTTTCGGAGATAAATGGACACATCCTACTCATGGGGGAGTGGTTGAGTAAATTCATAAAAAAATCAAAATTAGGTGATGTTTGGTATTATGTAATGATTATCATACTACTCATGGGGAGTGGTTGAGTAAATTCATAAAAAAATCAAAATTAGGTGATGTTTGGTATTATGTAATGATTATCATACTACTCATGGGGAGTGGTTGAGTAAATTCATAAAAAAATCAAAATTAGGTGATGTTTGGTATTATGTAATGATTATCATACTACTCATGGGGAGTGGTTGAGTAAATTCATAAAAAAATCAAAATTAGGTGATGTTTGGTATTATGTAATGATTATCATACTACTCATGGGGGAGTGGTTGAGTAAATTCATAAAAAAATCAAAATTAGGTGATGTTTGGTATTATGTAATGATTATCATTGTAGTAAATGGACACATCCTACTCATGGGGGAGTGGTTGTATAGATACATAAAAATCAAAATTAGGCAATGATGTACTGTAAGGTGTTCAGTATGTTTTGGAGGTGTTTGTATTGTAATGGTTATCATCATGGGAAATGGACAGTGTGCACTAATACCCTTGGGAAAGGTATGTATCAAACTATTCCCCCCTCTAGTTATAGGTAAATAGTAAAGCAAACTGGGTTTAGGAAAAGGAAAACTCTGAATTCAAACTTGGCTTAAAAAATGACCTTGTGTGACATCCTGCTCATGTGGGGAGGGGGTTTAGTAAATGTGTACATATCAAATTGGGTACTTTGTTTAGTGTATTTGCATTTCACAAAGTGCTAATACTCTTGGGAAAGGTATGCATCCAACTATTCACCCTCCAGCTATGGGTAAATAATAGGACAGACTGGGTTCTTTAATCTTGGCCAGAAAACCAGTCTAGGAGAAGGAAAACTCTGAATTCAAGCCTGTTAAACTCTGCTTACGAAATTGACCGTGTGTGACATCCTACTTGTGTGGAGGGCTTGGGAATATATATATATATATATATATATATATATATAATTTCAAATCCTGGATGAGGCTACTTGCATTTCATATTGCACTAATACGCTGGGGAAAGGCATGCATCCAACTACTCTCCCTAGTAGGACAGACTAGGCTCTTTAACTTTGGTTAGGTAACCAGTCTAGGAGAAGGAAAACTGAATTCAAACCTGTTAAACACCATTTAAGAAATTGACATTGTGTCACATCCTGCTTGTATGGAGGGGTTGGGTACTTTGTGTAGTCTAATGACTAACAAGCCGGATGAGGCTGTTTGCATTTCACATAGCACTAATCCCCTTGGGAAAGGTATGCATCCAACTATCCTCCCTCCAGCTATGGGTAAATAGTAGGACAGACTGGGCTCTTTAAACTTGGCTAGGTAACCAGTCTAGGAGAAGGAAAACTGAATTCAAACCTGTTAAACACCATTTAAGAAATTGACATTGTGTCACATCCTGCTTGTATGGAGGGGTTGGGTACTTTGTGTAGTGTAATGACTAACAAGCCGGATGAGGCTGTTTGCATTTCACATAGCACTAATCCCCTTGGGAAAGGTATGCATCCAACTATCCTCCCTCCAGCTATGGGTAAATAGTAGGACAGACTGGGCTCTTTAAACTTGGCTAGGTAACCAGTCTAGGAGAAGGAAGACTGAATTAAAAACCGTTAAACTCTGCTTAAGAAATTGACCTTATGTCACATCCTGAATATGTGTAGGGGTTGGGCAGATACATATGTGCATAATTCAACCTGTGTAAGTATGGATTGTCATCCATAGAAAAAAAGGAGTTGAATTTATTCAGAGGAACTAAGAGGTCGCATCAGAGTTGATCTGTCAGTTATATAAAGCCAACTAAGCCTGGTGATATTGTGGGGTACTGCTGGGGTGTCGTGGGTTAATGTTAAGGATGTTTTCATCTTGTAACCATGCCCAAACTCCAAGGTCATCATCTGATAAAAACTTTGTTGGCAGTTCTATTTTTAAAGTAGTAATTGTTTGAATTTATTTACTTGTGTGTGCGTATTCACCCTCTACCTTCCTCTCTCTCCCTCTATCTCTAGAGTTCCCCCCCCTCTTTTTCTATTTCCATCTCGCTCTTGTAAATATATAATGTGTGTAAGGTATATAATGAAAATATATACAGTAATACACACATACATACATACATACATATATATATATATATATATATATATATATATATATATATAGACACATTACATCTAATGCTGCAGGAATTCTTTTTTGAAACTCACCATTTCTTTTTCTCATATACACATGCACACACACACACACACACACACACACATATATATATATATATATACACACACTAGCAAAAGACACACACAGAGGCATATACTAGTAATAGACGCAGATTCATATATATATATATATATACTAGCAAAAGTATGCGCCGCCTGGGTGCAAGTATTTAAGTTTTATTAGTTTGGTTTTTTGTTTTGTTTTGTTTTGTTTTATGGCATATCAACCTCAGTGGGTCATTTAATACCAACAAAGTTTTGAAATAAATTTATTCTTGATGGATGTATAAACACATTTTTTTTCTATTTAGCCCATAGATGAGATTAAGTTTTAATGTAATAAAATATTATATTAAATTAGAAAGACCAATGGAATTAAATAAGAACTAATATAAAAATATTACTTATTTTATTGTTATTTTGATTGATTTCTATATAAAATTATATATGATTGCTTTTAATGTTTTAGAATGAGGGTTTTTAAAGTAAAACCCCTGTTTATGAGATATCTATACTTACCTGTATAGTTTTAAGTAGCTTGAGTGTGAATTGCATTAGTTATACAGGTAAGTATAGATATTGATATAAACTAACATGATAATATTAGAAATAAGTAATATTTTTATATTAGTTCTTATTTAATTCCATTGGTCTTTCTAATTTAATATAATATTTTATTACATTAAAACTTAATCTCATCTATGGGCTAAATAGAAAAAAAATGTGTTTAAAAAACATCCATCAAGAATAAATTTATTTCAAAACTTTGTTGGTATTAAATGACCCACTGAGGTTGATATGCCATAAAACAAAACAAAACAAAACAAAAACCAAACTAAATAAAACTTAAATACTTGCACCCAGGCGGCGCATACTTTTGCTAGTATATAATATATATATATATGAATCTGCGTCTATTACTAGTATATGCCTCTGTGTGTGTCTTTTGCTAGTGTGTGTATAATATTATATATATATGTGTGTGTGTGTGTGTGTGTGTGTGCATGTGTATATGAGAAAAGAAATGGTGAGTTTCAAAAAAGAATTCCTGCAGCATTAGATGTAATGTGTCTATATATATATATATATATATTATATATATATATATATTATATGTATGTATGTATGTATGTGTGTATTACTGTATATATTTTCATTATATACCTTACACACATTATATATTACAAGAGCGAGATGGAAATAGAAAAGAGGGGGGGAAACTCAGAGATAGAGGGAGAGAGAGGAAGGTAGAGGGTGAATACGCACACACAAGTAAATAAATTCAAACAATTACTACTTTAAAAATAGAACTGCCAACAAAGTTTTTATCAGATGATGACCTTGGAGTTTGGGCATGGTTACAAGATGAAAACATCCTTAACATTAACCCACGACACCCCAGCAGTACCCCACAATATCACCAGGCTTAGTTGGCTTTATATAAACTGACAGATCAACTCTGATGCGACTCTTAGTTCCTCTGAATAAATTCAACTCCTTTTTCTATGGATGACAATCCATACTTACACAGGTTGAATTATGCACATATGTATCTGCCCAACCCTACACATATTCAGGATGTGACATAAGGTCAATTTCTTAAGCAGAGTTAAACGGTTTTTAATTCAGTCTTCCTTCTCCTAGACTGGTTACCCTCCAAGTTTAAAGAGCCCAGTCTGTCCTACTATTTACCCATAGCTGGAGGGAGGATAGTTGGATGCATACCTTTCCCAAGGGATTAGTGCTATGTGAAATGCAAACAGCCTCATCCGGCTTGTTAGTCATTACACTACACAGTACCCAACCCCTCCATACAAGCAGGATGTGACACAATGTCAATTTCTTAAATGGTGTTTAACAGGTTTGAATTCAGTTTTCCTTCTCCTAGACTGGTTACCTAGCCAAGTTTAAAGAGTTCAGTCTGTCCTACTATTTGCCCATAGCTGGAGGGCGAATAGTTGGATACATACCTTTCCAAAGAACGGCATCCTATCGTGGTGTAATGGTTGGCAAACTAGTCTCGCAGATCCATTATACTGAATAGCCAGTTTGATCCTCGTTCAATTGCGACCTTGTGTCATATCCAACCCGTTGACACACACACACACACACACACATACACACACACGCACGTGCACACGCGCGTGAGAGTGTGTTTGTGTGTGTGTGTGACCAGAAGATGGTTTTCACAGAACAAATGGACTTGGTACTTCAAGTACATTTTTCGGCCTATTTTTGTGACTTATCAAACAGTTTAAAATTAAAAAAAAAAAAAAAAAAAAAAAACTTTCTAAAGACGATTGTTTACACTAGAAATTTTATCCTGACGATGACCTAAGGTCGAAACTAGTTGAGAACAATTCAAAAATAATGACATGAAATAAATATTCCATTTGTCTTATCACTTTTTGTTCATCTTAATATATAATATATATATATATATAGCTCTGGGTAGATGATTGGGATTAGGGAAAAAATTAAATCAAAATAATAAATAAATACAACCGGAGAATTTAAAAAAATTAAAATCATTTTGTATGATTTCTAAGAAAGGGAATTTTTGACCTAATTCAAATGTATTAAGAGCCAATATGTTGGCCCTGCTTCCTATTCACGAAACGTAACATACAAATACATTTATAACTCTCCGATATCTCCCTCTCTACCCTCAGGGAGAGACTTAAATTTATAACGAGGAGGTAATCAAAAGATACATAGAGAGGGGAGAAAGTCGCAGGCTGAATGTCAAGTGAGAGACGGGTCTGTTTTTTTTACGTTATTGCAAATTACAACTAATTAGAACCAATTAATATGGAATTTTGTTTCAAACATAACTCAATCCTAAAACTAAGGAATATTTTAGTATAACTTTCGTATAATTAAACTAAACAGTAAAAAAAGCCTTAAGGACACAAAGATTGATTCGCTAAGCTTGAGTATATATTATATATATATATATATATATACTAGCAAATATATGCACCCTCCGGGTGCAAGTATTTAAGTTTTAATATAATAAAATAGCATATTAATAGAAAGACTAATGAAACTGAATAAGAAGCAGATAAAAAGATTTGGAACAGAGGGGTATGNTGTTTTCCATTCGCACCTTTTCATATATATATATATATATATTATATAGTATATATATATAGTATATATATATTAAAAATTCAGACAATAACATATTTTCTATTTTCTTGACTGGGGGATTGTTTTTGTTGGATTTTATGGCATGTCAACTCTTGTTGGGTTATTTAATGCCGAAGACATTTTGGTTTTATTCATTCTTAGTTGGGTATTCAAAGTTTTTTTAAACACATTTTTTAAAACTCCTTCTTTTTTTTCTATTTATTCTATATATGGGACCCTAACAGGTACTACCACTCCAGATCAAAGTGGAACTGGGAGTAATGGTGATGAAGGGTATCCACACTCCCCAGAGTTCCATAACTGGAACTTCACCATCAGATAGAGTTTAACCAAGACACAAACAACCCTCATCCACTGCTGATTTGTGAATTAGAAATGATAACTGCCTTTCGTTGAAAAATAAACAGTTTAAAAAAAAATTAAATTAAAAAAGATATTATAAAAAAAAAAAAGAACCATCGGAGATGCTGATAGGTACGTGTCCTATCTAAAAGGACACAGTAAAATTGTATCTATGCATCCCAGTGTTTTTCTTTTTTCTTCCCTCACCATTTCAAGCTAACTGTAAATACATTTCAATAGTTTCTTAGAAAGAATTACATATGATAGGTTACAAGGTAGGAGTTAGATGGCTTTAGTTGGGACCCATAAATTTTCCCAAGGACTCATTCAAAATAATATGTGCATCCAGGGTGCACAGAATACAAAAGCTGTCAGCATCACTGAACAATAAAAGAATATATTTGATCCAGCCAGAATAAGATTATTGCAATATTCATTAGTCCATGGTGGTCTTAAAATTGACTAAGCTAAGTTTGCCTATGACATGAAATAGAGTGATGGTTAACAAGCTGGAGGTTTTGACAGCCAACCAGTGCATGAGAAATCTTCCCCAAAGAGAAGTTCCACCGTTCTTCAAATGTTACGTAGTGCCTTTTCTTGGACGGCACTAAATATCTATATGTTTAATACTTTCTTACGTTTCTTACTCTGGTCGCTATTCTTTCTGGCCAGATCTGGTATATCTTCTAATGGTCTGGTCTTTCTTATATGGGGATTCCGGGTCTGGTTCTGTTGGGATCATTTCTTATCAGAAGCCTTGTGCTATTGTTAGCTTTTAGTAATAACAACAAGACTTCGATTACGATGATGTTACTTTATTCGTAAGAACCCCAGACCAGACAATCACGCAGTGAGCTCACATCTTGCTAGCTTCGCTTCTAAGTTTCTACTCTCTAACTGACTAACTGAGTTGCTTACACCTTAAACCGGAAGGGCTTCTATTGACTTCCGTTTCTCACGTTCCATCCCCAGACGCAAGGTGAGAGTGAGGTCAAACGCTGTCACTCACTCTCAAGGCCATCAGCTGTACTGATCGCCATAAGGATTTCTATACTACCTTAAAAAGATATTAGGGATCCATAATTAGTAACACAAAGAGCAATTAACTAAATGAAGAATAAATCTTTTATTCCAATGATGTCAAGAGCCATTTGTAATCTATATATATTTACCAACCCCTCCGCATGAGCAGGATGTGACACAAGGTCACTTTTAGATGGAGTTTTAACAGGTCTGAATTCAGAGTTTTCCTTCGCCTAGACTGGTTGCCTAACCAGGGTTAAAAGAGCCCAGTGAAATAGATCACTAATTAGGACTGAGCCTATTCTAGTAGTGACACCCTAAGCGGATTTAAACAGGTTTTAATTCGGATTGTTCCTTCTCCTAGACTGGTTGCCTAACCAAGGCGAAAGAGCCAGTCTGCCCAAGGGTATTAGTACTGTGAAATGTAGACAGCCTAGTCTAGGATTTGAACTCTGGTCAATGAGTCCATTTCCTACGATTCTAGTCATATATATCAATACTCATGTTCCTTAAAAGTACAACCATTATCATCTTTCACACCCTCTGGTTAAAAATGAGACTGTACAAACCGTCCAAGATGAAATGCAAAATATAAGTCCTGATTATCTGGTGTCGCTCATCCATTGAATTCTTATTTTGTATGAGTGTTGTCACCTCAGCTAAATAAAAGACCATTTCGTTTTTTATTATAAGAAAGAAACTGAAGAAAAGGACATGCTACACAAACAAAAATATAATAAGAAAGAAAGAGAGTAGGGGAAAGATGAGAGGGGGTGAGTGCATGGAAGCGATAACACCAATCTGCTTTAATCAAACAAAATGAAGAGATGAAAAGAAAGACAGAAAAAAGAGTAAGAGGGAGTTAAATTAAGATTATTATAGTTTTTATTACATATTGAACATTTTCAGTAGCTCTTAAGTAAACATATGTTGTAATAATTAAATTATATACTGTGGTATATCCACAGGTCTGCTCTTCAAGATTATTATATTTTTACATATTGAAGTATATTGCAATAGCTTTTAAGTAAACATATCAATGTTGTAATAATTAAATTATCATACTGTGGTATATCCACAGGTCCTGCTAGTCAAGATTATTATACTTGTTACATATTGAAGTATTAGAATAGCTCTTAAGTAATATCAAATGTTTGTAATAATTAAATTATCATACTGTGGTATATCCACAGGTCCTGCTAGACAAGATTATTATACTTTTTACATATTGAAGTATATAGAAATAGCTCTTAAGTAAACATATCAAATGTTGTAATAATTAAATTATCATACTGTGGTATATCCACAGGTCCTGCTAGTATATATATAAGACAATCCAATCCAAATGACTGGTAAGAAAGGGATGATTCTATTTGGGATATCAAATCCTACTACTTACATCCATATTGTATGTTCTTATAAGGTGCAAACATAAAGACTCATAAAAGGATTTTTATAAATCCCTAATAGAGCTCAATGTATAATGATTAATAAATTAATTATATACAGAGCAATATTTATATGTACATTATATATAATATAACACATTAGACCATATTTATATCATTTGCATCATTTTCAAAACATTTTCGTTGCCTGATGACTGCAACACAGCAAGAAACCCATGGTACCAAACTTGTTCCAATGTAAATAATTATAAACTAAGATATATATATATATATATATATATATATATATATAGTTTTTTTTTTTCCGTAGTTAGGGTCTTTCTATGTGTGGTTTAACCAAGCTGATGCAGTAGACCATAAGGAAAGCTCAATGTGCCTATACCAGTGAGTAACAGAGACAGAGCAAGAAATTTAGTAAATGAAGAAAAACTCTAACTTGCTTCCTTAACAATTATTTTTTCAACCGTATTAATACGGCACTTTCAGGTAATCACAAGAACATGACTCTTGTGATTACCTGAAGATGCGTATTAATACGGTTGAAATAAATTATTGTAATGAAGCAAGTTTAGAGTTTGTTTCTTCATTTACTAAATATATTATATATATAATATATATATATATATATATTTTTGGGAGAATATGTGCTATAATTGGAGTCGTACCTAATTTTTGAAAATTAATTAATTAATAATGAATTGGCGGGAATTCATTATTAATTAATTAATTTTCAAAATTAGGTAGGACTCCAATTAAGCACATATTCTCCAACAAATTGTCGGCAAAAAGCCATTCCAAACATACCGTGTTTACAACTTATCATATATATATATATATAATATATACATTCACACAAATGCTTTTAAAGAGAAAACAATTTATAATATAATCATAGCTGATGCTGCAGAAT
>CM042179.1:45431338-45453838 GCA_023376005.1 Doryteuthis pealeii
TAACCAGTCTAGGAGAATGAACATTCTGAATTCAAACCTGTTTAACTCCACTTAAGAAATTGACCTTGTTTCACATCCTGCTCGGCGGAGGGGTTTGTAAATTTGAAAAAAAAACAAAAAACAAGATGTATTTTGGATTTTCGCCAAAGCCCCTTTGGTCGGGTTGTGGCCCTAATACCATGGGGTGTCAGACCTGTCCACCTTGAGTTACACTTCCAGAAACTTAAGTTCCTGACGACATGACTCTGACAATACAAAGTTTACATGGCCCTGCTCCAATGGGGAGGGGTTGTACTTTAGAAATAATGTGCCTTTTTACAGGTCTTGTTTTTGATTCTGCATGGTGTCTAGCCACCCTCCTCACCAGACAAAATCTGTGGAGTTACTGGTTTAGTCACCAATGATGTGACTATGAAACTGGTAGTACTGCATTACATAGTACCTGTAGTACATTTAGTTACCTGACACAAGAATTATGGATACGGTCATAATGTCACAGTCTACACGCATTTTCATGCACACAAGCTTGACAACATACGCACACGTACAAACAAAAAGCGTATTCACGTAAACATGCAACACGAGAATACAGTTATAAAGAAAATACCATCTGTAACATTTTCAAAAAAAAAAAAACAAATTTCATTTAACTAAAAATGCCATAACAAGACGACAACTACTTCAGTTCCAGTGTTCTTCTGAAGAAGAGATTTTATCTCGAAAGATTAATATTAAGAATAAATCACAGGTTAACAAACAACACCATTGTTACCTTATTATTTTTTCTTTACACCTACATTGTGATAGCCTTCTAAATCAACCTTCCTAACCAATATTACACAATGCTTCAAGCAAATTATAAAACGCTTTTATATATTAAAATGTATATATGTATATATACTAGAAGCGGCTACCCAGCATTGCCTGGGTAGAAGGGGGAGGGCTAATAAAAAGTTAGTCTCGCAGATCCATTGATTGTTTTGGCCTTCTATAATTGATTTGTTTGTCTTTAATCATGAATGCCACCAATGACTTTCCCTTATCTTACTATTCAAATCCTAATTTTTATATAATGCAAAAATCTTCATTAATTTTGTAGAAAAAGCAAGCTCTGGTGATAGTGAATGTGTATATATATATTTACTTCATAGTTTCATTCTGGACATACACACAGCCATACATACACACCAACTGCCATTTATATATGTACTAGAAGCGGCTACGCAGTGTCGCCAAAGTAGAGGGTGGATTTTTAAAAAGTTAGTCTCACAGATCCATTAATGCTGAATCGTGAATTGGATCCTCACAGGATGCCCCCATGAAAAATCTCTTGTAAAAAAGACTTTGTGTTAATTCGGTTTGATGGTAGTGAATGTGTATATATATTTACTTTGTCGTTAATTGCTTTATTTTCGTAGTTTCATCTGGACATACAGACGTTCATACACCAACTGTCTTGTTTATATATATATATATTATATATATATATATATATATATATATATATATATATAATACAAAAATCTTCATTATTTTTGTAGAAAAAGCAAGCTCTGATGACAGAGAATATGTATATATATTTACTTTGTTATTAATTGGTTTATGTTCGAATTTTCATCCGGACATACATACATACATACATCATCAACTGCCCTTTATATATATATATATATATATATATATATATATATATATATATATGATACAAAAATCTTCATTATTTTTCCACAAAAAGCATGCTCTGATGATAGAGAATATGTATATATATTTACTTTGTCATTAATTGTTTTATATTCGAAGTTTCATCCGGACATTTCTGCATACACGGAACTGCCCTTTATATATACAATAATATAATAATTAATAATAATAATAATAATATATATATATATATATATATATATATATATATATATATATATATATAATAGACATATTGCATAGCAACAAACATTAACTTATCTGACCTGATATTCACATTTATACAAATTGGTGTAGATCTCGCAAAAAACCCTGTGTACTCTAGTGCTTTTGGATAACTTCAGAAAGACACTCCTCATTTTTTCTGGACTTCAAAGGACCTTCAATATTTCCTTTTTTGGGGGTCTGGGGCTGGTGGGGCAATAAGCTTTTGATTCAGAATAGGAAAGATGAAATTTGTTTTAAAATAATAATATTCATATGATACATCATGTGTTATATGATACATCATTTAGATGATTATGATAGAATAATTACTCATTCTCTCTCCCTCTCTCTCTTTCTCTCTCTTTCTCTCACTCTTTCTCTCTCTCTTTCTCTCTCTGTCATTTCCTCATTTCTCTCTCTCTTTCTCTCTCTCTCATTTCCTCATTTCTTTTATTTCTCTTTCTCTTTTATCTCTCTCTCTCTTTTATCTCTCTCTCTCTCTCTCTCTCTCTCTCTCTCTCTCTCATTTTTACTTTCTCATTTTTTAAAAATCTTTTCAGATTTCTCTCTTTTCTTTTTCTTTTCCTCTGTCTCTCTCATCTCTCTCTCTATTTTCAGTCCAACACACACTCTCTCTCTCTCTCTCTCTCTCTCTCTCTCTCTCTCTCTCTCTCACTCTCTTTCTCTCTCTCTCCCCCCTCTCTCTCTCTTCTCTGTCTCTTTTTCTCTCTGTCTCTCTCACTCTCTCTCTCTCACTCTCTCTCTCTCACTTTCTCTCTCTCTCTCTCTCTCTCTCTCTCTCTGTCTCTCTGTCTGTCTGTCTGTCTCTCTCTCTCTCAAACCTTGAAAGCCTCATGCTGTCTCTACTGAGAATCAACACATGTTCCGGCAAAGAAAAGAAGAAAAAAAAAACGAAAACAAAAACAAAAAAATTAATTCAACATTTTCAAACTTAAAAGGAAAAGTGCATTTAGTACACATTCATTCTTTGTTCTTTACTTTCCTTTTTTTTCTCCCCCCCCCCATTACCGTCGGAGGGGGGCAAAGAGAGGACTGGGTAAGATTGGGGACCCTAAATGAAAGAAATGGAGATTAATAAAACAAAATAAAATTTCAAATAACGTAGGGGTGGGGTTAGTGGGGGTAGCATATCCCCACTCCCTCTCATTCTCTTTTGTAATTATTCAATCTCCAATTTTATTATTATACACTCACATTTGTATATCTCAGTTTTATTTTTATTGGTGGGGGTGGCTTATTTACTTTTTTTCTCCCCTCCCTTTCATCATTGCCGTAGTCCTGATGATGTTACGATTTTTGTGGCCATTCTTTAGGCTTCAAGCAAGAGTGCTTGTCCAGAGGAGATCCTTGGTGTTAAGCTGAACCCGGTCCTTAGTGAAGAATCCTTTGGTTGTTCCTTGGTGCTCCTCAGTCTTGCAGGTCCTTCGTCAATGATTGCAAATGAATGTCTCTCAGTATCAGTGATTAAGTAGTTAACCAGCCTTGTATTTGGGCTGTTGATTGGCTGAGGTTTAAACCATGTGACCTCGCTTAGTCTATAAATTTAAGTGGTGTATTGTAGCACATCTTATATATCAAAATATTCCAACAGATGAGCTGAAGGGCTCACTGAATATCCAAAAATGGCCGTCAATATCAGATTCCTTCCATCAACCATGGATTGCAGTGATTCCGCTCTGATCAAATTTAAGTGAGGAATCTTTTTCTCTAAGTTCTTTGATAGTCTTGGCTGAAGTCAGTTGGTCTGTTCTGTCCTTTTCTCTTCATTCTTACTGACCACTCTACCAGCCTCTGTCTCGCTGCTCTCACTGCTCTCCCAGCCTCTGTCTGATTGAAACCTCAAAACACCCAGCTTAAATAATCTCTAAACCCAGAACTGAGTAGGTTTCGGTTGGCATAGAAAAATAGCTATTCCTTTTTTTCAACTGGAATTTCCCAATTTGGACAATAGTCCAAACCTCTTAGTGGTAATAAGAGGGTTAATCCACCCATCAACTCCAACTTCAGTTCTTCAGCATCTCTGACTTCCATCTTCTAAGTACCACCCCTTTTTTTCTCTCCTAGCTCCCTAGAATCAGTCAGTTACCACTTCTGGCCACCCAAGTAGTTTTCAACAAAGAATTAAAAGTCTTTAAAAAAAAAAAAAAAGGCCCGTTTTGATTTTCATCTAATTTTATTTTCATTTTTTTTTTATTTGAATTCCATTTATGTGGAAAAAATCATTTCCTTTTTATGCCCAAAATGAATTCTGACCAAAATAATAAAAAAAGAATCTCAAGTACCTCCAACTGGTCACAGGCTTGCCGATCAGGTGGAATCACTGGGGTGGGGAGGTCCCTATCTACTCAAAACCCAGACATTGTGTCACCCCCTGGAGTCTTTTGTTCCAATGCTGGTTCCTTAAGCCACAACAATGTTACATCTCTATATTTATTAAAATTTCTACTCAAAATTTGTTTGATCCCACTAATTCATGCTGTCATATTTTTATTTTATGAAATTCCTTAATCCTGACCCCCCCCCCCATTAGATTTTATTAAATTCTTTGAATACTATTTTACCCGGGATTAGGAAATGTAATTAAAAATCATCACATTTCTGGGAGGGTAGGGGATGATTTTTTTTTTTTTTTTTGGGGGGGGGGTGATATTTCAATAAGACCACATATAAATCTGCTTGATAAATGACTCTTCATAAAGACCACAACACTGTAGAAGTAATACAATACTCACCGTCGCAATGGGATTCCAATTACCATCGAGTTGGCAGACGAGGCAGCAAGCAAGCTGTAACTTAACAGTAGTTGGAATCCCACTGTGACGGTGAGTATTGCATTGCTTCTACAATGTAAGTAAGACGATAACTTCTATACACACAAAATCTTTACATGACATAAAGTTTTTAATATTTGCCGAAATTTTTTAGATGATGCATAATTTGTATTACTTGGATTTAGTGTCTGAGGTGGAGCGTCACACCTACCATCAGCTCCTCACTTTTCCGCACAGATCCCTGTGCTACTCATACACTGAGTTGGCGAGGGCTGGTATCAAACCCGGAACCGTGAGCTTCCTAGTCCGAGGCTCTATCAACTGAGCTAAATTGTGTGTATATATATGTGTGTGTGTGTATGTGTATTATATGTGTGTTGTGTGTGTATGTGTATTATATATGTATGTGTGGTATATTATATGTGTATGTATATCTATTTACCAACCTCTCCACATGAGAAGGATGTGACACATGGTCAATTTCTTAAGCGGAGTTCAACAGGTTTGAATTTATCCATAGATGGAGGGAGAGTAGGATTCATACCTTTCCCAAGGGTATTAGCGCTAAGTGAAAATGCAAACAACCATGTTCAGGATTTGAACTTGGGTCAACGAGTCCATTTCCTATGACTCTACAACTTTAACCATTACACTATCTGCCTGTGTGTATGTATATATGTGTGTGTGTGTGTTTATATATATATGTGTGTGTGTGTGTGTGTGTTTATATATATATGTGTGTGTGTGTGTGTGTGTGTGTTTATATATATATGTATGTGTGTGTGTTTATATATGTATGTATGTGGGTGTGTGTGTGTATATATATATGTATGTGGGTATGTGTGTAATAAACTTCATACAATGACTGCTATTTACACAGTAGCATTGCAACCAACAAAGCGTTCATCAGGTATTGACTGGTATGGTTTCGGGGCCGAAGCATCATTACCACTAACCCAGAGCGCCCCAGCAGTATTTCACGATACCTCCAGACTTTGTTGGTTTGATGTCACATTGCAGGATTGCCATATCCACGCTGATGCGGTTAGAGCTTTATCTTGGATCTTTTTGATTTATTTTCTCCTGTCTGGTAAAGAAAGTCCAAGTTTAGACAAAAATGCCAAGGTTGTGTATATATATATGTGTGTGTGTGTCTATATATCAGTGTGTGTGTATGTGTGTATATATATATATATATATATATATATATATATATATATGTAGAGAATGAAGATAAATCTAATGAGTCAGACGAATCTACTAAAAGTTTCGCTTAATGCTCTTCAGGGCTAAGATCTGACTCCTGGGGGTGTTGTATTATTATATATATCTTATATATATATATGCATATAAATTGTTTTTCTTTTGGCCAAAATATTGTACCAATAGATTATTTTTTGTTGGTACAATTATCTTGGTCTTTTCTTTTTTCCAAAAATTTTTTTCTTCCCGGTTGATGTTTAGTAGTATATTTTTTACAATCAAACTATTTGCTGTTTTTTTTCTCACCGCAAGGATTTACCAATAAGTTTGGTATATTAAATATATATATATGTATGCATGTATATATATGAGGTAAGAAATAAATTTATTAGCGGAAACCATTGCTAAAGATTTTAGTTATTTTTTGGCAATATTTAATTTCAAACTTCTATTAGCCATATTAGTTAAATTCCATGATAATGTTTATGATTTATTACATATGTTAATTGATAATCAGTAATGGCTACCAGCAGGGCCAAATTCTAGGGTGTCATGTGCCCCTCCCAAAATATATGATACCCACCCCCAATGTATGATACTTCATGAAATAGTATTCATACAAAATATATAAACACCTACTCAATAGTATTCCTATTATTAATACTTTTTGAAATTTTAATTTATTGTTATTATCTTATTATATATTATCATAATATATTATTATTTATTTTTTATTCTTATTATTATGTATCATTATTATATAATATTATTTATTATTTATCATTTTATTATTCATTTTCATTTTTTTTTTCATCAACTGAAATGTTGTGTATATAATAATAAAGATGAAAAATCCAAATGATATAAATCATCAAGCCCCATCTCAAAAATAACAAAAACACCCAAAGAAGGCCAGAGAGCACATCAGTCGAAATGTGTATATATTTGAGACTTCTACCTATTTTGGTGGTAGAGGGCATTGCAGTTTATATATATATATAAAATACTGCCAACCATTTAAACTATGGTAAATACCATCAACCATTTAAGCTGTGGTATCCAATCTTACTCCATAATGATTTTTTTTTTCCTAGACTGAGCTAGAACTGGAAATATACACGTGACTTTCCTTATTTGAGCCGACCAATTTTTTTTTAAGGTTTATCAGTTCAAAATGGATATAACTGTTTTTTGAAGCAATTAATTATATGAATTGATAAACAGAGTCATGTGTTTAATCTTATAAAGAGGAACAAGTTTAGTTTTGTCTTGTCAGCCAAATGGTGAAAGGATGTCTATCTTAAGTTTGTCTTAGCATTCCTCGAAAAACCAGTATTTGCCTCATGGCGTTTTAATCCAGATGCTTATCTCAAAAGCTCTTCTTTTTTTTTCTTCTTTTCTTTTTTTCAATTGTTATTTATTTAATTTTTTTTTTTTTTTTTTTTTTTTTTTTCTTGCTGTGGTTCTAATCTTAGAAGAAAGATATGGATGGGTACTTAACTGACATATTCTCATGTCCATCTTAGTTTTGAGTGTTCTACTCACAATCTGGAAATACATGGGTGAGTCAAAAAATAATGCCATTTTGTTTAGGACAGGTATAATTACCAACACAGGAACATGTATCATACATCAAAATTAAGCTGGTTCACTGTGGGTCACATCCCTACTTCTCCACATAGGTGAATAAAAAAATAATGCCATTTTGTTTAGGACAAGTATAATTACCAATACAGTATCATACATCATAATTAAGCTAGTCTTCTATGGGTCACATCTCTACTTCTCCACATAGGTGAATAAAAAAAATAATGCCATTTTGTTTAGGACAAGTATAATTACCAATACAGTATCATACATCAAAATGAAGCTGGTCCTCTGTGGATCGCATCCATACTTCTCCACATAGATGAATCAAAAAGTAATGCCATTTTGTTTAGGACAAGTATAATTACCAACACAGGAACATGTATCATACATCAAAATTAAGCTAGTCTTCTATGGATCACATCTCTACTTCTCCACATAGGTGAATCAAAAAGTAATGTCATTTTATTTTGGACAGGTATAATTATATTACAATTTTGGAAATAAATAACATTGAGAAGTGAGTAGGCAAACAATCCTTATTTTGAACTGGTCTATGTTTAATTAACTTAACAGCTCACTTTGGTGAGAAAGAAAAATTAAATAGGAAACTGAAATTTTTTCTTTTTAAATATAGAAATATAAAAAATATTAAAAACAAAAACATTTATTAAAAATACATAAAAAATATTAAAAACATAAAAAATATTTATTTTTGAAAAAAAACATAAAAAAATAAAAATAATAATTTAAAAAAAACAGAAAACATAGAAAAATATTAAAAGCATAAAAACATTTATTAAAACATAAAAATATTAAAAACATAAAAACATTTATTAAAGATATTTAAAAAAAAAATATTTATTTAAAAAAACATAAAAACATAAAATAATAATTTAAAAAAAAACAGAAAAACAGAAAAATATTAAAAACATAAAAATATTTATTAAAAAACATAAAAACATTTATTAAAAAAACATAAACATAACATAAAAATATTAAAGATATTTAAAACATGAAAAATGTTTATTAAAAAAACATAAAAATATTAAAGATATTTAAAACATAAAAAATTTATTAAAAAACATAAAAATATTAAAAACATAAAAAATATTTATTTAAAAAAAAAAAAACATAAAAATAATAATTTAAAAAAAAACATAAAAACAGAAAATATTAAAAACATAAAACATTTATTAAAAAAACATAAAAATATTAAAGATATTTAAAACATGAAAAATGTTTATTAAAAAAACATAAAAATATTAAAGATATTTAAAACATAAAAACATTTATTAAAAAAACATAAAAATATTAAAGATATTTAAAACATGAAAAATGTTTATTTAAAATAACCCATAAAGACATAAAAAAATATTAAAAGAAAATATGTTTTATGTTTTATTAACTTAAAGGCTGATTTTGGTGAGAAAGAAATTTGAAGAGTTGGGGTGGGGGTATTATGAATGGATTCCATTGGTTTCTGGTGAATTCCACTTACTTTATAGTCGTGTTGCTATTAAGACTTTCAAAATTGGGATGGGTCGTCCTGGTAAGAAGATCTGATGAAAGTTAGACCCAAAATCTTTGATGATCCGAGGTGTATCACTGATGAGACTTGGCTCATATCACTGATGAGTTGTTCCGATTTTTAGAAATTCCTTATATATATATATATATATATATATATATATATATATCACTGCCCTATATGTCCAAGAATTTTAAAACCATTTGGTGCCCAGTATCATATTTTCAATCTGCGTGAAGTATAACTTCATCTTATAGGAATTTGACAACTCCAGTTTTGTCAAAACGAACAAATTCATAATAATAAGAAAAAATAATGAAAAACCAGGAAAAAGTTATCAGAAATTACACACACACACACACACACACACATATATATATATATATATATATTTTTTTTTTTTTCGAACATTTCAAAAATTCTCCACTTTCCAACAAATTTCATTTTAAAAAATAAGGATTTACTCTGAGGAAGGTCGAATCTTCTTTGTGTGCAGAACATTTCTACATTTTTTCTATTATTATTATTTCATTTCATTTGGTTATTTAAAAGTAATAATAGTTTGAATAGTGTACACATGGATAAACTCCTGACCGAAACACGTGTAAGTAAAATTTGATTAAAATATCCTATTTTATCCATTCTATACTTTCTTTCCTTTATTTATTTTTTTTTAACACACACACACACACACACACACACACACACACACACACATCAGAAATATATATATATATGTTATCAGAAATTATATATTATAATTATTATAATATTATATCATATATATATGAGGAAGAATGAATATATATATATATATATATATATATATATATATATGAGGAAGAATGAATAAAGAAAAGAAAGAACAGAATGGATAATAAAAGATGAATTTAATCAATATCACTTACACATGTGTTTTGATTTGATTCATTCTTCCTCATATTGTCGGATTAATTTCCAATTCCATTTTTACATATATATATATGTAAGATATCAGAAATATATATAAGTTATCAGAAATTTTATATATATATATATATATATATATATATATATATGATATCAGAAATGATATATATGTGTGTGTGAGTAAGTTGTAGTAATAGGCTTTTATGTAAAAAGCTATCTGATGAGTCTGGTCAAAATAAATTCATAAGTTACTCCCTATATTTGTTATGCCATGTCATATGTCCAACTGGACAATACAAACTTATGAACCATTTTACCCAGGATATTTATATTTATACTTATGATTCCATTATTTTATTCATATCATTATTTAGTCTACTCAGGAGGTCACTATAATCGAACATATGTGCTGATTCTTTGAGAGGTCTTCATCTCCATGTTCTCACATCGTGTATTTAACAATTAAAATGAGGACAACAATCTGAAAAAAAAAACAAAAAAAAAAAAAAAATAATACAAATTATCAAGCCTCATCTCAAAAATAACAAAAAAAACACCTGAAGAAGGTCGGAGGGCGCATCGGCTGAAATGTTGTGTATATAACAATAAAGATGAGGACAAGAATCTGAAAAATTCAAATAATCGAAATGATCAAATCTCATCTCAAAAATTCAGACAAATAATGGACCCATTCTAACTTTCACTTTCACTTTCTAAAAGTGCTCATTTCCAGATGGTAACACTCTGTCTCTTACAGAGATGAAATTTGTAAGAAAACCTTTTAATGTCTGTGTTAACCCTTTTGCATGCAATTGCTGTCGCCCTGCCTGTGTACTGTGTCAGCAGCAGAAATGTCATTCTGCATACAAAAGGGTTAAGAATGTATATTCTTTATTGCTTAGTCATACATTGTACTTTAAGATATTGAGTGTCATCTGGGCCAGTCCAGTGATTCTCAACCAGGGGCCATATGCCACCCATGTACCATATAACAGTTTTGGGGGTCCAGGCTAGCAAAACATACTTAATTTTAAAAGTACAATAGGACTTTTGAACATCAAATGGCTGGGTGGGGGTGGGGGGTCACCATAGTAAAATAGGAATCAAAGGGGTCTATTTGGGGGTGCATGGTGTAATGGTTAGAGTCGTAGGAAATCCTGAATGAAGATCTAGTTCACATAGCGCTGCTACCCTTGGGAAAGGAATGAATCCAACTATTCTCCCTGAAGCTATGGGTAAATAGTAGGGCAGACTGGACTCTTTAACCTTGGTTAGGCAACCAGTCTAGTAGTAGGAAAACTGAATTCAAACCTGTTAAACTCCACTTGGGGTGGTCACTACTAGAATTGACTCAGTCCTAATTAGTGGCCTATTTCACTAATTTAATTTAATAGGCAAAAAAAAAAGGGTTAGAACCACTAATCTAGATATCTTATCAAGTGGAATGGCTGATAGGGATGTGTGGCAAGAGAGAGTAAAGGGAATCCGTGCTGTAAAAATACAGAGCTTGTTCTGCTGTGTGTGTAAAAGAGAAGAAGCTGAGAAGAAAATAATAGATTTTTTGAGTGAGACGAATTTGCATCAATAAAAGGAAGGAAAGTAGGTATTTATCCAACCCATTTGCCACGGGTAGGATGCGACACAAGGTCACAAGTAGAAGTTGGGGTAGAAGAATATGATGCTTGAGGATGGAATCCTGGTGGCTGAGGAGTCCATGACATGCAACACTCCACTTTGGCCCTTACTTAGGCTAGATGGGCGGTCGGAGGACTACCTACCTCCCATTCATTTGCCTGGTCACATCAAATGATTGTGCCAACCTTATTGGCCTTATGGCAGACACCCAATCCTTTGTATCATATGTATGCTAGAAGGCAGTGGCTGAGGGTCAGTGTCTTGGCTATAATGTTAAACTGCATCTAGTGGTATAATTCCAAATCTAGAGCTCTGGGGAGTGTGGAGTACCCTTTCATCACATTAACTCCTAGGTCCACTCAGACCTGGAGTGGTAGTACCTGTTAGGGTCCCGTTCATGTTTTTGAGTTTTAAAAAAAATGTGTTTAAAAAAATTGATTTTAAAACAAAAAATTCTAATACCCATCAAGCATGAATCAAAGAAAATGTCTTTAGCATAAAATAACCCAACAAGGGTTGACATGCTGTAAAATGCAACCAAATCAAACTTTTAAGCTGGCATTATGGTAATATTATCTAACAGTGTCCCTGTGTGAGAGATGTTTGTAAAGGGACTCAATTCCAGTACTTCTCCTTCCCCCTGCTGGAGTTGCTAAAGGAAGTCTACCGCCCAGAAAAGCAAAGAGGGGGACAATCCATTAGCTAAACATTAACAAACGTCTCACTTGGTGGGTGGGGGTTTAGTTTGCCTTTTTTTTTTTTCTTCTTTTTTTTTTAATTGGGAATCAGAAATTTTAACCACTGATTTTTATTGTTAAATCATTATTCTTCGTTTCTTTCTTTCTTTCTTTCTTTCTTTCTTTCTTTTTCCTTCATTCCTTCTTTCTTCCCTTCGTTCGTTCATTCGTTTCTTTCTTTCTTCCTTCCTTCGTTTTTCGTTCATTCCTCCCTTCATTCGTTTGTTCATTCGTTCTTTTCTTTCTTTCTTTCTTTCTTTCTTTCTTTCTTCTTTCTTTCCTGGTCTCATTCACTCTTTCTATTTTTATTTTTCTTCAGAAGTAACATAGAATCATTTTTCTGTCTTTCTTTCTTTTTTCCTCTTTCGCTTTCTTTCTTTCTCTTTCTTTCATCTCATTCACTCGTTCCATTTGAATGTTTATTTAATTTTGTTTATTCAGTACTTTCTTTCACTAGTTTCATTCTCTCATTCTGTTTTCATTTTTCTTCAGAAGTAACATAGAGTCATTTTTCTTTTTCTTTTTTTCTTTCTTCTCTTCTTTCTTTCCATTTACCTTCCTCTCTCTTTCTCTCTCTCTCTCTCTCTCTCTCTCTCTCTCTCTCTCTCTCATTCACCCTCTCTCTCTTTCTCTCATTCATCTCTTTTTCTCTCATTTACCCTCTTCCCTCTGTCTCTCATTCATCCTCCTCTGTCTCTCTTCCTCACATTCACCCTCCTCTCTTTCTCTCATTCACCCTCTCTTTCTCTCTCTCATTCACCCTTTCTCTCTTTCTCTCATTTACCTTCTTCCCTCTGTCTCTCATTTATCCTCCTCTCTCTCTTCCTCACATTCACCCTGCTCTCTCTTCCTCACATTCACCCTCCTCTCTTTCTCTCATTCACCCTCTCTTCTCTCTCTCATTCAACCTCCACTCTCTTTTTCTCTCATTCACCCTCCTCTCTCTTTGTCTTATTCACTCTTTCCATTTCAATTTATTTCGCTATAGTTCATTCATTCCTGCCTTTCCTGTTCTTATTCTCTCCTTCAATTTTTATTTTATTTATTCATTTTTGTTTTTTTTTATTTTTCAAAAACTTTTTTTCTTTTTCTGTTGTTATTGGTTCACCCCCCCCCCACCCATCCTTTTTTTTTCTCCCTCTTCTTCTCCTATTCCATCTTCTGCTCCAGTTTCATTTAAATTCTTGAATTTACCCTCAAGATATTCACAATATCTGACTTCATCAAGTCTTTAATTTTTTCAATTACCAAAATCTTTCCAGCCATAACAGTTGATAATGGTAGAATAAAAAAACGGTATTTATTCCACCAAATTCTCTGACAAATCCAATTTCAGAAAACTCTGCAGATCTTGATGAATTTCTCAAAATTCCTAACAAATCAAGCAACCTAAATTCACAAATTTAGATGGCAAAGTTAGTTGCTAACACAACACATGATATAAGTTAAGCAATAATGAGGCTGGCCAGTACTTAATTGGGTGAACTGAAAGACGGTTGTCATGCCATAAAACAAAACAACTACCAACCCACTTGGTCACAGAAGTTAAGCAACACTGAACCCATTCAATTTTTAATTGGGTGACTTTAAGCAAACCGAATCCTTTGTTTATTAAAATTACTTGATTCGACATTAAATATCTTGAAACAGGGTGGATATGCTGTAAAACAAAACAACCAAAAAACCCAGTAGTCGGGAACCTTCTTGTCGTAATCGGGATCCATCACGGAACTTTGAACCTAACCCTTTATTCAGTTCACGGGGATATCCTGTTCTCATTCCACTAACCATAGCTGAGGTAGGAGTTGTGTTAATTATTTTTCTATGTTACTGCCGCCGCTCTGTATTGAACCCAGAATCCAGAGATAACTGTCACTTAGAACTGTCTTAACCTAACTACCTTATCCACTTGGCCATGTGTCCAATTGGACGAATAAAACAGATAATACTAATCATCAAGCCTCATCTCAAACATTCAGAGAAATAATAGAATCTCCATGTGTATATAGCAATAAAGATGGGGATAAGATTCTGAAAAATCAAAATTATACAAATTATCAAAAAAATTCAGACTGAGAGAATCGGTAAGTTGGTACAAAACTAATTGTGATCTTTTAGTAAATGAAATTGAAGAATTATTTTCATTTGTTGTTTCCTTAAACTTTTATTAGTTTTATGCCACTTACCATTTTTTGGTTTTTGTCTTGAAGAATTGGAATCATTACCACCTGACTCTTATGCTTCAAATAACATTTTATATATTTGACTGACAGACATGTTTTTTAAAGCACTTGATTGGCAGTACTGGATTAACCATTAGTCAGAATAGGCTTAAGCTTTGGGGGCCCTAAAAAGGACGGGGCAGGAGGAGGACTGTAAAAAAACAAAAACAAATAGCTTGGGGTGATAGATAAAAAGAAAAAAACATTTTGGTGAACACATGAATATTTTCTATTATATTTCAATAATTTTGCATGTGTGTGTGTCTGTGTGTGTGTGTATGTGTGTGTCTGTATGTCTGTGTGTGTGTGTGTATATATATATATATATATATTATATATATATATATGGGATTAAATATGGAAATAAATCCGACAATATTAAGAAATTTGAAAAAATAAGTGTTCCAAAAATAAGATGAATTTATTTATCGACGCTTAAACGTTTCGGTTTCTTTAAACCTTCATCAGGATGTATCATGGGTGAAGAAATTGATGGATGTTTTATAGATGACAGGAGATAAAAAAATCTTATAAAATTTATTTATTTTTGTTGTGTAATTGTATTTGTCCAGCGTTATATTTATACAGTTACACAACAAAACAAAAAAAATTTTATAAAAATTTTTTTATCTCCTGTCATCTATAAAACATCCATCAATTTCTTCACCCCATGATACATCCTGATGAAGGTTTAAAGAAACCGAAACGTTTAAGCGTCGATAAATAAATTCATCTTATTTTTGGAACACTTGTTTTTTCAAATTTCTTAAAATATATATATATATATATATATATATATATATATGAATATTATGTATCAACTTTGTTCTTGTGAATGTTTTTTAGGATATCATGAAGCATGGGAATGAACAAGTGAACAAAAACAGAACACAAAACAGAGTTTCAATATCTAGCCGTTATTCTGTCCCTGGTTCGATTTATTAATTCCAATATTTTGGGGGACATTCACCCTTTATTAAGGTATTATATGATAGTTGGTGTGTGTGTACTTATATATGCATGTATATATATATATATATATATATATATATATATATATATATATATATATAATCCAAAAGTCCAGAGAAGAAATCTTCCTTACAACACAAGAGTTTTATTTTAAAAAACCTGTCGCAGTTTGAGAGCTCAATGTGTGCTCTTAATCTTAGAGTCACAGAGCAAATATATAAGTAAAGAAATAACAAAAGACTTAGAGATTGGGCGTTATAGTCTATTTCAGGGAGCTAAGCACACACACACACACACACCAACCCCTCCACATGAACAGGATGTGACACAAGGTCAATTTCTTAAGTGTAGTTTAACAGGTTTCTTTTAGAGTTTTCATTTTTCTAGTTGCATATCCCAGTCTGCCCTAATATTTAAAAAAAAATCAATAAAACAAATGAAAATATTAAATGTTATTGAAAATGCATTTCTCCTATATGGAAGAAATCAATATATACTGAATTTCTCTAACTGAAACAGAAACAGAAAGTTACTTGCACCCCCTAAACCCAGCCCCACCCCCTCCATCAACAGCTTCTTTTTTTATGAAGCAAATGAGTAATTCCATGCAAAAATCAGAAATCATCAATAACTTAAAATTGGTTGACTTTAAGACTTTTTTTTTATAGCATTTTTAGATTTTATGGGCAAAAATGCTTTTAAAATCAATTTTTAGGAGTAGGGAAGCTCTAGAACTCACTTTACAGACAAAAATAGATTCCAAAAAGTCATTATTTGCTAACCCCACCAAATTTGGAGAGCTAAAAAAATCAACATAACTCTGCCAATTTTTGGAATTGGATGCTCAAATTTTGGGGATTTTCTAATGTTAACATAGTCCACACCTGGAAAAAAAATTAAGACAAATTGAAGTGGGTGGGTGACAATTTTACTTTTTTTCTGGATAATTTGACATGGAATTATCCAAATACTAATTTGGAACACAGGATGATTATGTCAGGAAACAAAAACAACAAAACAAATTATGTGTGTGTGTCGGGGGTGGGGGTTAGGGAGAAAAAGTGCACTTGCTTCTTTTGACCCACACCCACACCCAAATGAAAGAGATCTTAATGTCCAATTGTTTGACTCCCCGATTAATCCAAAAGTCCAAAACAAGAAGTTAAATTTCTCAGGTCAAATTACCCCATGTTATTCCAGAGATCACTCAAGTGCAATGTTAAATGCTTCAACTGACAGATACTCTCAGCTGGCCTCCCCCCCCACCAACCAACACGTCCCTGCCCCCCACCCCACAAGATAAATTAAAGATGAGAGAACAAACCCTTTTGTCTTTGAGTAGTTTCCTTTTTTTCTCTTTTATTATTCATCTTTTGATGCTAGAGTATGAGTCGTTCAAATCACTTAAACGATTTCTTATTGTTTGTGATATTTGCTTAAATGCCAACACAGGAAGGATCCTCTTGGAATAAATCGACAGAATTTAGGATATAATGTATCCTCCCATGCAGACAGGTAAGACCCCCCCCCAAGATAATGAGATTCCAATTCTAGAGATCTTCATTGTTATTACTCCCAGGTCCACTTTGAACCTGAGTGTTAGTACCTGTTAGGGTTTCATTTATAGGTCAAATAGTATACTTCCATGCAGACAGGTAAGACCCCCCTCCCAAGAAGGGGTATCCTGGGTAGAACATTAAACTCCATCTGATAGTGAGATTCCAATTCTAGAGATCTTCATTGCCATTACCCCCAGGTCCTCTCTGACCCAGAGTGGTAGTACCTGACTTAGAATATAGTCTGGCCACCCAGCAAAGGCCAACATTGACCAGGTCTCTACAGATACTGGAGGCTACACAGAGGACCTCCCAAGAGCAATGAATGATAGGGACGGCTGGCGAGAGATTGTCATGGATATCCATGCTACTATTTATGGCATCCTTCTGTCTGTGAAAGACGATGGAGTAGTGTCCTAAAGTTGTTGTTTTTAACTACATAGCCTGGGCAGGTTGATATGGAGGATGTGCTGTTGTACAAGTAGCAGATCACACCCTCTTCACACTGCCGCTGTAGTCCAAAGGAAAGGTAAGAAACCAATCGAGTTTTGCTTAGGGACTTCTGGTTCTGCATTTGTTTTCGGGTTTACTCCGGTAATTTATGAGGAAGTGCGTCCCGGTCTCCTGCCTCAAGAGTTGCTGCCCAGTGACTATTAAAATGACCCATCTCAGTCTATTCAAAACTATCCATTATATCTATCTATCTCAATTTGTTCATATTTATCTATATTACTTTAAATACTAAGATTTTTTTTTATTCATATTTGTTTACTGTCTTGTTTTTAGTTTAAATAAACAAGAATTATGACAAACAAAGAATCGACCCCCCCCCCAAATACATTTACTTGTCGAAAATATCTATCTCCATTTGTTTGTATCTATCTATATTATTTTGTTTATTTATCTATCTTTCTATCTATCTCAGTCTATTCAAAACTATATATCCATCTTCATATTTAAACAAGAATTACGACAAATCACGATAAATAAACAAGAATTATGACGAGCTGGGGTTGTTATTTTGATAGTCACCGGGTAGCGGTTTTTGAGGCGGGAGACTGGGACGCACTTCCTCATAAATTACCTTTACTCCCCTTGGCATTTCCTCAGGATCATATAAACCTGCTTGGCAGTGATGGTTTTGTAACAAATTCCTCCTTGTCGTAGATGGATTGACGCCCAAACTTATAGGAAATGAATAAGTGGGAAGCGCGTGGTGTAATGGTTAAAGTCATTGGAAATGGACTCGTCGCCCCGAGTTCAAATCCTGGGCATGGTAATTGCATTTCACATAGCATTAATACCCTTGGCAAAGGTATGAATCCTACTCTTCCTCCAGCTATGGATAAATAGTAGGGCAGACTGGGCTCTTTTACCTTGGTTAGGCAACCAGTCTAGGAGAAGGAAAACTGAATTCAAACCTGTTGAACTTTGCTTAAGAAATTGACCTTGTGTCACATCCTGCTCATGCAGAGGGGTTGGTAAATATATATATATGAAATGAATAATAATAATTATTATTTATAATGATAATAATAATAATAATAAATAATAACCATGCTACTGGTGCAATATTATTATCATTATTATTATTATTATTATTATTATTTACTCCTTTTGAGTTTTCACATCAGAATTAGCTGATGGTCTTTCACTGGAGTCTGAGTGACAGCAAGTCTCCTCAGGTCTCCAGGACTTTTCTGAGTATTCTGGCAGATTGCAGCAGTGTTCTGAATGGCTTCAATCCTTCCTCTGATTTCCAAACTTTCCAAACCCTTTTCCAATCCTTTTGGGACCGTTCCAAGTGCACCAACTACAATTGGTATCACCTTCACTTTCATATTCCATAACTTTTTTAGTTCTCTGGCAAGGTCCAGATATTTGTCTATTTTTTCATTTTCCTTTAGCTTCACCCTGTGATCTGCTGGCACTGCAAAATCCACCAGTTGACAAGTTCTTTCTTTTTTGTTTATCAACACTAGGTCTGGTCTTCTTGCTGGGATAAGGTGATCCGTTTTTATTTCAAGGTCCCAGAGAATTTTATGCGTTTCGTTCTCAAGAACAGTTTCTGGTTTATGCATATACCATTTTTTTGCATGGTCAAAATTTAATTTTTTGCATAATTCCCAGTGGATCACCTTCCCAACCCAGTCGTGTCTAGTTTTGTATTCTCGTTGTGCTAGTTTGCTACATTCACAGAGTATATTGTTTACAGTCTCATCTCTATTCCGCAAAGTCTACATTTACTATTTTGTTGGGTCCTATCGATTTTCATTATTATTATTATTATTATTATTATTATTATTATTATTCATACATAAAAATCATTTAGTGCCCCAATTGGACAGGAAACTGTTTTATTCCAATTTATAGAATTCTGCAAATAAAAATTTATATTGAGCCATTTTATGTTTGTGCTAACAGATAGACATTTAGAAATAAGATCATTTTAATAATAATACCCACAGCAAAGTGAAGATAGATTTCACGAATATACCAGATTTTTTTTTTCTTTTGCCAGTGGAAATTGGGAATGCTGAGAAATAAAGTAAACTGAGATGTCTTAACAGAAAAGAAACAAACAGAAAAGAAACAAACAAACAAAAAAATCCCCAGCTTCACCCAAGGGTATATTCCCTTTTCCCTTCATTTTTTCATTCCCTCCGAATTTACCTGTGCAAATTAGGGGTACATTTTTGAAAGTCTGTAAAGTCAGAAAATAGGGGTATATCCTGCTAACCAACTGTGACAGATTATCTACCCCAACCAGCACCCCACCCACCCACCCCTAGGCTGAGATTAAGTTTACTATAACAACATTATTACGTCAAGAGTTTTGGTATTGCTGCTGCTACTGCAGTGCAATGTACTGTAAGCATTACTTTTAAACACTATGAGAGCATGTATCCCTGCCCTGTAAAATTCTGTTGACTGTTCTTTGAGCCACTTCATCACTACAGATTTCACTTCCTCTTCACTGGAATAATGTTTGCCTCTCAAAACATGTTTCATGGGGCTGAAGGAAGGCAATCATTATTCCAGTGATGAGGAAGTGAAATCTGTAGTGAAGAAGTGGCTCAAAGCACAGTCAACAGAATTTTACGGGGCAGGGATACATGCTCTAATTCGAAGGTGGAACATTACTATTGAGAAAAATGGTGACTATGTGGAGAAGTAGGGATATGATCCACAGAGGACCAGCTTCATTTTGATGTATGATACATGTTCCTGTGTTGGTAATTATACTTCTCCTAAACAAAATGCATTACTTTTTGACTCATCTATGTGGAGAAGTAGGGATATGATCCACAGAGGACCAGCTTCATTTTGATGTATGATACATGTTCTTGTGTTGGTAATTATACCTGTCCTAAACAAAATGGTATTACTTTTTGACTCACCTATGTAGAGAAGTAGGGATGTGATTCACAGAGGACCATCTTCATATTGATGTATAATACATGTTCCTGTGTTGGTAATAATACCTGTCCTAAACAAAATGGTATGTGAATAAGTTTGATGTTTTGGACTTGTCCTCATCTATTGTGGTATGTAAGTGTTTCCTGTCTATCTGAGCTTGAAACCATATAATTTCTTGGAAAAATAACTGACTTTAGCATTAAATAACCCAACAAAGGTTGACATGCCATAAATACCATAAAACAAACCAACATGCATATACACACACAGTAACAATGAGAATTTTAATGAATTGAAAAAAAGGAATAATTTTGTTTTTTCAGATTATTGTCCTCATCTTTATTGTGGTATGTATAATCATAACGTTTCGGCTGCTGTATCCTCTATCCTTATTCAGGTGTTCCCTGTATATGAGAACATATTAATGAACCAGCCTGGGAAATCATTTTGAATAATTTCTTAAGTTGGGTCGTTGCTATACCCAGATAGACGGGGACACACCTGAGAGAAGGGTAGATGATACAATAGATAAAATGTTGTTTTTACATACCATAATAAAGATGAGGACAACAGTCCGAAAACTTTTGATTTTTCATATTGCTGTCCTCATCTTTATTGTGGTATGTATAATCATAATAACGTTTCAGCCGCTGTAACCTCTGGCCTTCCTCAGGTGTTCCCTTTCTATCTGAGCATTGTAATGATCCAATCTAGGGAATCATTTTTTAATAGTTGGACTGTTGATCAAACAGGTGTCAAAAAACTTTTGAAGATCTTATTCAAATAATGACGTCATTGTTTTTGAACGCCTATCATTCCAACATGTGTCACAAGAAGAATCATGATCATCTAGAGAAAAAAAAAAACAACAGTCTGAAACATCAAAATTATTCACATCAAGCCTCATCTAAAAAAAATTCAAACAAATAATAGTGGAAATTTTCTGAAGAGACACAATGAAACCCAGCTTGACCTCAGGGTTATTGTCAGATGATGACTTTAGTCTAAGGTAAACAGGGAACACCTGAATAAGGCCTGAAAATACAGGGGCCTGAATGTTGTGTTTATACATACCACAATAAAGATGAGGACAACAGTCCGAAAAAAATCAAAATTATTCACATCAAGCCTCATCTAAAAAAATTCAAACAAATAATAGTGGAAATTTTCTGAAGAGACACTGTACTATTATTTGTCTGTATTTTGAGATGAGACTTGATGTGAATAATTTTGTATATATTTATATTATATAATAATAATGATAATATATATATTTTTGTATATATTTATTTGTATGGGAACTAATCTGCTACCATATTGGTTTCATGCTCTTTAAACTTGATTGTTTAAATGGAGCAATCTTCAGGCAGCGAAAGATAAATTATCAACATTGCTCTATCACAGATATTGAGCACTCTCCTAATAATACTATCTATCTATCTCTCTCTCTCTCTCTCTCTCTATATATATATATATATATATATATATATATATATATATATATATATATATATATATATATATATATAGGCTTACTACTGTCTCATCAAGGGAGAATGTTAAACATACACTGTGGTATATATATATATATATATATATATATATAGAGAGAGAGAGAGAGAGTCGGATTTTAGCCCTGAAGAGCTTTATGCGAAACTAATAGTAGGTTCGTCTGACTCATTAGATTATCTTTATTACTTGGCTCTACTTAGGTATCGAGCACTTTTTACAAATTAGCTTCTCCTAGCGGTTATATGAATATATATATATCTTATATACATATATATACATATAAATTGTTTTTTCTTTTGTCCAAATACTGTACCAATAGATTATTTTTTGTTGGTACGAATATCTTGGTCTTTTCTTTTCTTCAAAAAATTTTTTCTTCCTGGTTGATGTTTGGTAGTATATTTTTACAATCAAACTTTCTGCTGGGTTTTTTCTCTCCTCAAGGATCTACCAACACGCTTGGTATATTAAATTAACCTACTCTAAACAAATCGTAAAATCTAAGAAGTCCGTTTA
>CM042179.1:45458838-45473838 GCA_023376005.1 Doryteuthis pealeii
CAAGGTTCCTGGTTCAATACCAATGTTCACCAGCGCAGTGTATGAGTAGCACAGGGATCTGTGCGGTAAAGTGAGGAGCTGATGGTAGGTATGGCGCTCTACCTCAGACACTAAAATAATCTCCTTGGTCAAGGGCTAGTGAAAATGGGATAGACTCCCTCGCTGTCTGGCTGATACCAATATTAGACCGTGATTAGGAGTAGCACAGGGATCTGTGCGGTAAAGTGGGGTGCTGATGGTAGGTGTGGCGCACCACCTCAGACACTAAAAAATCTCCTTGGTCAAGGGCTAGTGAAAATGGGATAGACTCCCTCGCTGTCTGGCTGATACCAATATTAGACCGTGATTAGGAGTAGCACAGGGATCTGTGCGGTAAAGTGGGGTGCTGATGGTAGGTGTGGCGCACCACCTCAGACACTAAAATAATCTCCTTGGTCAAGGGCTAGTGAAAATGGGATAGATTCCCTCGCTGTCTGGCTGATACCAATATTAGACCGTAATTAGGAGTAGCACAGGGATCTGTGCGGTAAAGTGAGGAGCTGATGGTAGGTGTGGCGCGCCACCTCAGACTCCCTTGTTGTATGGTTGATCCCGACTTTAGGCCACCTTGCCGACTTTTTTTTTGTTACTTTATGTAATAAAATTTAGTCTGGTTAGACGCAACAAAATACTACTGATTGATTAATTGATTGATTGATTTTAATGGCATTCCAAACCAGCTAGGCTTATTTTATGCCTATACGTTAGGGAATTGTGTTCATTGTATGTTCCTATTTCCATTTTTTGTACGAATAATTTTCAAAGAGATGTATTTTGACCCATAGATCAGTTAATGCCACTCTGATGTCACGGTGGACCTGGGAGTAATGGCAATGAAGAGGCACACCACACTTCCCCAGAGATCCGGAATTTAACATTTTTAGAAAAAACAAATGACGTTATTAGTTAAGTTTGCTGACAGATCTGTTTCGACCGTTCTAATAGATCGGTCTTCATCAAGAGCAACATATGAAGGAAAGACGTAATAAATAACCGTTAGAAGGAGTGGTACAAACGAACGCTGGTGTTCGATGCTGGAATTTAAAGAAAATGCGTATTCTGTGTTAAAATAAAATAAATCTTATTTTAAAAAATCAGAAGCATTATAATCCATAATAAAACTCAAAAGAGTTTGATGTAAAAATATATAAAAAAATGTACAAAAAAAAGGTATCAAAAATGTTCATGATGTATTCCAGCTACAAAAAGTAAGTTAAAAGTCCACAGCACAATTTAAAAATTCCCACATCAAACACCAGCGTTCGTTTGTACCCTTCCTATTTAACGGTTATTTATTCCGTCTTTCCTTCATATGTTTGGTCTTGATGAAGACCGCTTTATTAAAAGGTCGAAACAGATCTGTCAGCATACTAATAAGATCATTTGTTTTTTCTAAAAATGTTCAATTCATACTGTCGGATTCACTTCCATTTACTTCATATATATGTGTGTGTGTGTGTGTGTGTGTGTGTGTTGTACAATACATTTAAGGTGCAATTGCTAACATTGGTTTCCAAGTAGCATGCTAGCCACTTTTCTTCAGGACAACACGCCTGTTAAACGTGTTTTTTTTTTTTTTGGGGGGGGATCAATTTTTATAATATTACATATTGTCGGATTTACTTCCACTTTTTCTTCATATATATATATGTACTATTTCCTCTGCTAAAGGTTTTTATTTTTGAGCTTTTCTGCTAGAGAGAGAGCAGTGCTATTCAAAACATGGTATGTTATTGGCGCCAGTTCCGAAACGATAGACTGACTGACTGACAGATATGCGCCTAGAAGTCTTTAATGACATTTAAAGTAAATGTATATTACTAGTACTTACTAAGATGTTTGTTTCAACTCTTCTCTAATGCTGAGAAAAACTAACTGGTCGCTTCGTTGTGTGTGTGTGTGTGTGTGTGTGTGTGAGAGAGAGAGAGAGAGTGTTTGATAGAAAAGGAGAAAGCGAGAGAGTAAAATATAGAAAGAGAGTAAAAGGGACAAATACAGCGAAAAAGTGTGTGTGTGTGTAAGAGAGAAAGAGAGAGCGAGAGAGATGATTGAAAGGGAGAGAGAGAGTAAAAGATAGGAAGAGAGTAAAGGGACAAAGAGAGTGAGAAAGTGAAAGAAAGAGAGTGTGAATATGAGAGAGAGAGAGAGAGTATACAGGAAAATACAATGAATATTTTATCCGTTCTCGTTTTCTCAGGGCTGGTGCTAGGGTCTCAAGCCCCCTTCCCACTTTCAATCTACGATAGGCCCCCATCTATGATACGGAACCCCTGTGTTAATTTTCATCGAGTAGTAAGTATTTACTGATATCCCGCCAGTCGAATACAAGGATAATTAACGTGAGGAACCACGCACAAACCGAAACTCAGGCATGGCTAGTGTTTTAAAATTGCATGGATCCCTTTGGATTTCCTCTTTTGAGGCGCCTCAGGCACTGGGCAATAAACCCAGCTCAGCCCCCTTTAAATCGGGGGTGCTGGTGTTGCCTGTTGTCGATAGCCCCTTGGGATCACGCTGATAATAAATATCTTACCGGTCGTATGACCAAAGCCACTGAACTCAGGGACACTTTCATAGAAAATACCAATGGCTAAAATTTCACGCCGCCCCCCCTCCCCCCCACACACAAAAAAACTTCCATCAAAACTCGGAAAAAATGAAGAAAACTTAACGTAATTTTGTATAAAAAAGGAAAGATTTTTTTTTTAATTCATACGTAAAAATTATTTGTTTTACAGTCTTTAAAACGGGAGAATTTTATATAAGGTGTGTCAAAAACGTTTCGAGACTGAAGCTGTATTTACCAAGAAAGAAATGAACAATAAATGTAAGGTTAATTTTTTTCAGAATGCAAGGTGTGTCATAAAGTACAGATTTTAAAGCTGTATTTACCAAGATAGAAATGAAGAATGAATGGAACGTTATTTTTTGTTTCAGAATTCAAGGTATATAAAAAGTAAAATTTTGTATTTACCAAATAGAAATGAAGAATGAATGGAACGTTAATTTTTACAAGGTGCGTCAAAATGTACAGATTTTAAAGCTGTATTTACCAAGATAGAAATGAAGAAGAATGGAACGTTAATTTTTTTCAGAATACAAGGTGTGTCAAAAAGTACCGAAAATTTCTATACTTTTATGACACACCTTCTGCATAAAAATCTGTAGCTGTTAAAATGGCGCTTTTTTTTTCGTTTTTTTTTTCTCTCTTGAATATGTGCTTTTTTTTAACGTGATTTATTTCATTGTCATTAGTTTAGAATTTGTTCATCAGGGGAAAAATATTAGTGACAATTTACAATTTTAATTTTTTCAAAAAAATTTAAAGAAAGGGGGAGGTGCTGTCATGCCGAAATTTTGGGCATACCTAATAGGAAATATATGAAACCCCCCCCCCCCCCAGGCCACCAAGCAGCACCCCTCCTCATATTAGTGGGGTAGTAAGCACCGGCCTGGCTTCATTTGTTGAACTAAGATAACAATGAACCAAGTTCATTTTTCACATTAAAAACATGAATATTGTTTGTATTGGTTAGATTTTTCCGACTGTTGTCCTCGTCTTTATTGTTATCTACACGACGTTTCGACCGATGTGTCCTCTGGTGTCTATTGTCGAACCTGGGAACCTTGATGTCGAAATTGGGAGCCTTCAAGTTTACATTCAGAGAGTTCCTTCTATATGACTGGTCACAAACAAATTGAAAGGTTTCATAATAAAATAAGATATTTTTCTAACTTCCCACCCTCGTGAAATAGACACATGATCTTATATTGATATATATTTAACCCCCCCCCTCGCACGAGTAGGATGTGACACAAGGTCAATTTATCAAGCGGGGTTTAACAGGGTTTTTAAGTCAGAGTTTTTGCCTAACCAAGGTTAAAGAGCCCAGTCTGCCCTACTATTTACACATAGATGGTGAGAGAGTGGTTGGTGAATACATTTCCCAAGAGTCAGGGATCTGTGCGGTAAAGTAAGGAGCTGATGGTAGGTGTGGCGCTCCACCTCAGATGCTATGCAATTAAACGAGTAATACATCGCTAATAAAATTCGTTTATTTAATTTTTTTTAGTATATTCTTGTGTACCCTCTCTCCCGCTCTCTCTTTTCATTCTTTGCCCTTTCCTTTTTTTTTCTTTTTCTTCCTTTTTCTTTCTTTTCTTTTTCTTCTTTTTTTCTTTCTTTCTTTCTGTATCCTTTTCTTTCTTTCTCTTCACTTTTCTTTCTTTTTTCTCTTCACTTTTCTTTCTTTCTCTCTCTCTCTCTTTCTTTCCACTTCCCTTTCTTTCTTTCTTTCTTTCTTTCTTTCTTTCTCTCTCTCTTTCCACTTCTCTTTCTTTCTTTCTTTCCTTCCACCTCCCTCTCTTTCTTCGCCCATTTTTTCATTCCTTACATTTTTCTTCTGTTGTCTTTTTTTTTACTCTTTCCTTCTTTCATTCCTTCTTTCTTGTCTTTCTTTCTTTTATTATCTTTTCTTTCTTTCTTTCTTTGCCCTCTCTCCTCTCTCTCTCTCTCTCTCTCCCTCTCTCCCCCCTCTCTGCTTGTCTCTCTGTCTCTGTCCCCTCTTCGTCTCTCTCTCTCTCTCCTATCCCCATCTCCATCTGTCTGTCTTTCCCCCTCTCTGTCTCTGTATGTCTGTCTGTCTGTCTGTCTCTCTCTCTCTCTCCTGTGTGTGTGTCTGTCTCTGTGTCCGTCTGTCTGTCTGACTGTCTATCTGTCTCTCCCCTGTCTCCGTTTCTCTCTCTCTCTCTCTCTCTCTTCTCTCTCTCTTCTCTCTCTCTTCTCTCTCTCTCTCTCTCTCTCTCTCCTCTCCCCGTGTATTAGTTTTTTTAAAAATTGACAAGCCCAATTTTACCCCTGATCACTTTTTTTACCCGTGTCAAAGATAGTCGGTATGACACTAATATCCTCTTCTGTTTTTTACGCCTCTACACAGACATAAACCCATGAGAATGTGTTGTTCATATTTTTGTTTATCCTATCTTCTAGTCTTCTAGCTTATTTTCGCCGTAAGATTGTTGTATTTCTGTGAACATGTCCGTGCGTTTGTTGTAAATACTGCGTAAAATTTTGTGAAATAGAAGGGGAAAAAAGAAAGAAAGAAAGAAAGAAAGCAAGAAAGAAAGAACTTGCTGATATTCGAGAGTTCAAAAAAAAATCTTCTTGGAAAGTTTTATTCTTATTTTTAAAAACTTTTCTTTTTTTTTTTTTTTTTTTTTTTTACTCAGCACAGAATTCTAGAGGAAAAAAACCCATCTTAAGTCATTTTTTTTTTACCTGCCATTCGTGTTGGGTGATGTAAATAAATATCTCAGCTCGGCCCCGGTGGTGGGGTGCTTGTTTCCCTACAAATCAGCACTTGCCCTCGCGTCGAAAAGGGATAATGACTGGGTTTAATGCTAGGTGCCTGAGGTGCCACAGAAAGAGAATGCCGACGGAGCTTAACTACTTCCGGTGTGCCCACATTAAAACTATTATAAATCACATTCCAGTATTGTGTGGAATTTGCATAAATACTCATTCTTGTTTCTTTTCTTCTCCCATTTCTCTTTCTTTCTTTTTTCTTTTTCTTTGTTTGTTTGTTTCTTTCTTACCTTTTTCTTTCTTTCTTTCTTTTCTTTCACTTTTTCATTGTTCACTCTTGTCTTTCTTTCTTTCTTTGCCCTTTTCTGTCTTTCTTCCTTTTTCCTTCTTTCTTTCTTTTTCTTTCTTTCTTTCTTTCTTACCATTCTTTTCTTTGCAATTTTCTTTTCTTTCTTTATTTTTGCTTTTTCATTCATTGTCTTCCTTCACACTTTATTATTTCATTTTCTCTTTCTTTCTTTCTTTCTTTCTTCTTTCCTTTCTCTCTTCTTCACCATTTTTCTTTCCTTATTTTTCCTTTTCTTCTTTCACATTTTTCTTGTGCAGAGGGTTATTATATATATAATAATATACTATATATTTATTGGTTAGGAGGTAGATTTAGAGGCCATCACAATGCAGTTTGGAATAAATAAAATAATAATAATACGGTAAAATGGTGGTGTGTGTTGACCTGTATTTTTATTATTTCTTGAATTTTCGATAGTAATACCTCTTTATTTCAAAAAGAATTGAACTTGAAAGCAGTACGCTATGGCATTTCGCTTCCTAAAATGAATTTTTTTTTTTTTTTAAAATGGACGCTATTTTGAAAATTAACTGTATTCCTCGTGTGAAACGGGATGCACGTTTATTTTTATTATTTTTATTTTTTTTTTGTACGTTGTTGTGTAATGCGCGTGACATTGAAATGCGTGTTGGCTTGTGACGTAAGACTGTATCTAGCGCGGGATTTTGTACGTGGATGTGCGAATGAAAAAGTGCATTTGTGTTTGTGACGTTTCCTGTGGATCTCTTNAACTTGATAAGTCGAAATCACGTGTCTGTGATGACCCTGATCAGTATATATATATATATATAATAATATATTTAGTAAATGAAGAAAAACTCTAAATGCTTCATTTACTATTATAGGTTACATTGAGCTCTCCTTATGGTCTACCTGAGCATCAGCTTTGGTTAAACCCACACATGGAAAGCCCTAACTACGGAAAAAAAAACTATATATATATATATATATTTAAAATTACCATCTGAACACCGCGTGATTAACACCCATGCAAGTTTGTTTGATTAATAATTTTTCCCTAGATACAAATTTAACGTCATGACATACAGTCCACACGTGAAATACAATCCACCGTCACATAAACGTAAACCCACCCAAGTTTAAAAAAACCCAATTTTTAGCTTTACATTTCCCATCGGGGCGGTGAGAAAACCGGCTTTCATATAAACGCTAAAAAAATTTGATTTTTAACATCTCAACCATTTCAAACTAATGAGTTGAAAATCAAATAAAATATCACCATAAATTATAATATATATATATATATATAATTATGAAAAGTTTGGTGACCTTAATGGAGAATATAAAGTATTGGAGTATGTCGCAACTTCGATCCGGTACGATAAAATAAGTAACGCCAAATAATTCGGGGGTTTAGGGCTATAAGAATGGTTATAAGTTATATAAAAGGTTATCGCCCTAATACCATTTTGGAATATATATATATATAATATATATATATAAATATATAGAATAATAAAATCGAAGGGCATACATTAATGCCGTAAATAAAGACAAAAGATTATATATATATATTATATATATATATATATACTATATATAAATATATATATGCGTGTATGTGTATGTATGCATAGAATATAAGAGAGATTATAATTCATATTATGGTAGTTTTGTAGATCCTTTACTCCTGAATAGTGACTTCCCATTCCCTTGCTGGTATACCGCCATATTTGCACTTTGTGTCACATCCTAACCTGTGGCAAATTGGTTGGGTAATAAAAAAGAAATTGTCAACAATCATGATATAATGGTTAATAAGCCAGTCTCGCTGGAATCCATTACAAATAGTGAGTTTCAATGTTTGCTCGATACCCTCCTCGTACTCGCAACCCTGTGACAATATCCTAACCCTGGTGAAGGGGGGGTTGGTAATATTACTTTTTTATTT
Source organism: Doryteuthis pealeii (assembly GCA_023376005.1). Taxonomy (NCBI): domain Eukaryota; kingdom Metazoa; phylum Mollusca; class Cephalopoda; order Myopsida; family Loliginidae; genus Doryteuthis; species Doryteuthis pealeii. The sequence continues at coordinate 45,466,444 of CM042179.1, forward strand.
TTGGCCAAAATTTTCTGTTGCTACTTCCATAACACCTGAGTTGGCGGGGGAGGCCTGGGTATCGGACGCAGAGAAACCTGGGTGATTCCTACCCCGAACACTCTACGGATGAGCTAAACCCGCCCTCTTAATATTCCTTAATTGACTTGTTTGGACAACCCTTCTGTTTTACAAATTTTTTGTGCTAACTCATACACTGAGTTGCGGGCTGGTATTGGGAACCAAAGAAACCCTTGTGAATTCGTAGCCGACACTCTACCCCCGGACTGAGCTAACCCGGCCCTTATATCCTTAATTGGAACTTTGTTTGGACATACCCCTGTCGTTTACCAAATTTTTGTGGGCTAACTCATACGACTGGAGTTGGCGGGGGCTTGTATTGATCCAAGACAACCTTGTGAATTCGAGCCCGAACACTCTACCGACTGAAGCTAAACGGCCCCTTAATATTCCTTAATTGACTTGTTGGACATACCCTTGCTGTTTTACCAAATTTTTGTCTACTCATAACGCTGAGTTGGTGGGGGCTGGTATCCGAACCAAGAACCTTGTGATTCCAGCCGAAACCACTCTACCGACTGGAGCTAAAACGGCCCTTATATCCTTAATTGACTTGGTTTGGACATACCCTTCTGTTTTTACCAATATTTTGTGCTATCCTCATACGCTGAAGTTGGTGGGGGCTTGGTATCGGGAACCAAGAACCTTGTGAATTCCTAGCGCGAACACTCCTAATGCCCGACTGAGTAGACCGGCCCTTATATCTTAATTGACCCTTGTTTGGACATACCCTCTTGTTTTACCAAATTTTTGTTGCTAACCTCATGGACGCTTGAGTTGGTGGGGCTGGTAATTGGAACCAAAGAACCTTGTGATTACCTAGCCGAACACTCTACCCGTATGAGCTAAACCGCCCTTATATCATAATTGACCTTGTTTGGGACATACCCCTTCTGTTTAAACAAATTTTGTGCTACCATGCCGCCTGGAATGTTGGCGGGGGCTGGTAATTTTGAACCAAGGAACCTTGTGATTCCTAGCCCGGAACACCTATCCCTGAGCTAAAACCGGGGGCCCTTATAACCTTAATTGGACTTGTTTGGGACCATACCCTTCCTGGTTTTACCAAATTTTCTGAAAATAATTTTGCCCCACTCAGCTCAAGTCGATTAGAGTGTCGGATAGGAATCAACAAGTTCTGGTTCATACCAGCCGCCAACCAGCGTATGAGTAGCACAAACTTTGGTAAAAACAGAAGGGTAGTCCAAACAAGTCAATTTAAGGATATAAGGGCATCGGTTTTAGCTCAAGTCGGTAGAGTTTCGGCTTAAGGAATCACAAGGTTCTTGGTTTCAATACACCCCCAACCCAACTCAGCGTATGAGTAGCACAAAAATTTTGTAAAAAGAAGGGGTATGTCCAAACAAAGTCATTAAAGGATATAAGGGGCCGGTTTAGCTCAGTCGGTAAGAGTGGTTCCGGCCTAGGAATCAACAAAGGTTCTTGGGTTCGATACCAGCCGCCACGCAAACCTCAGCGTAATGGTAGCACAAAAATTTGTTAAAACAGAAGGGTATGTCCAAACAGTCAATTAAAGGATATAAGGCCGTTTACTCAGTCCGTAGAGGGTGTTCGGCAGAATCCACAAGGTTCTTGGTTCGATACCAGCCCCACCACCAGCGTATGAGTAGCAAAAAAATTGTAAAAACAGAAGGGGTATGTCCGCAAACAAGTCAAATTAAAGATATAAGGGCCGGGGTTAGCCTCAGTCGGTAGAGTGTTCCGCTACGAAATTCACAAGGTTCTTGTTCATACCAAGCCCGCCAACTCAGTGTATGAGTAGCACAAAAATTTAAAAACAGAAGGGTATGTCCCAAACAAGTCATTAAGGATATAAGGGCCGTTTTAGGGCTCAGCGGTAGAGGTTCGGCTAGGGGAGGGGGGGCGAATCAACAAGGTTTTGTTCAATACCAGGCGCCACTCCAGGTTATGAAGTAGACAAATTTGTAAAACAGAAGGGTATGTCCAACAAGTCAATTAAGGATATAAGGGGCCCGGTTTTAGCTCAGTCGGGTCAGAGGTGTTCGGCTAGGAATCACAAGGTTCTTGGTTCGATATCCAGCCCCCCGCCAACTCAGTGTATGAGTAGCAACAGAAAATTTGCAAAATAAAAAAGGTATTTTAACCCCAACCCCTCACCAGGGTAAAGATATGTCACAGGGTTGCGAGTACGAGGAGGTATGAGCAACATTGAACTCACTATTTATTTGTAATGGATACAGCGAGACTGGCTTATTAACCAATTATATGCATGATGTGACAATTCTTTATTATACCAACCCATTTGCCCAGGTAGGATGTGCACAAAAGTTGCGAAATAGGGGTACTCCAGCAGGATTGGAAAGTCACTATTCAGTAGTAAAATGATCTACAAAACTAAGCCAATATATATTTATAATCTCTCTAATATTTCTATGCATACATATCACACATACACGCATATATATTATATATATATATATATATATATATATATAATATTATATACATCTTTTTGGGTCTTTAATTTTTTAACGCATTGTATTGGCCTTCCGAATTTTAATTATTTATTATATATATATTATATATATATATATAAATATAATATCAAAAATGGTATAGGCAGATAAAAGCTATTATTATAACTTATAACCATTCTATAGCCTTTATAACCCCGAATTATTTTGGTTAATTATTTATCGACGATCGAAGTGCGACTAACCAATAACTTTATATTCCATTAGGTACCAACTTTTCATATATATATATATATATATATATATTAAATTAATGGGTGATATTATGATTCAAACACCTCCATCGTGAAATGGTGAGATGTTAAAAATCAAATTTTTTAGGCGTTTATATGAAGCGTTTTTCCACCGCGATGGGGAATGTAAAGCTAAAAAATTGTTTTTTTAACTGTGGGCTTGTTAACGTTTATGTGACGTGGATTGTATTCACAGTGATGTAAATGTCATGACCGTTAAATTTGGTATCTAGAAAACATTATAATCAAAACAAACTTGCCATTGGTGTTAATGCACGCGGTGTTCAGGATGAATTTTTATAATATAATATATATATATATAAGTTTTTTTTTCCGAGTTAGGGTCTTTCCCCATGTGATGGTTTTTAACCAAGCTGATGGCAAGGTAGACCAAAGGAGAGCTCATGTACCTAATAATAGTAATGAAGCAATTTTAGGAAGTTTTTCTTCATTACTAAATTATAATTATATATATATATTATATATATATAGGGTCATCCACAGACACGTGGTTTCGCTTATAGTTCCTCAGTGTGGCTGACATTTTGTAACCTACCTACAGCCGGGAATTGAAATCCGATCGGTTGGGTGTCAGTCGCGGCACCGTAACCAATTAGGCTGCCTTGCACTTACAGAAATGGGAAGGGGATTTTAACTGTTTTAATATCACACCATCGCTCTTGGTGTAAAGGCGTAAAAGTGCTCCATTCTTAGAAGAGCGTTGCGTTTACGCTTGAGTTGGCGGCCGTCAGCAAGATCCCCCCAAGAGTGCTTCAACCCTAGGGATGGGGAGCATATAAGGTCATCCACAGACACGTGTTTCGACTTACAAGTCTCGCTCAGTGTGGCTAGACATTTGTAACTACCTACAGCGGAATTGGACCGATCGGTTGGGGTGTCAGTCCGGCAACCGGGTAACCATTAGGCTGTCTTCAACTTACAGAATGGGAAGGGGATTTTAAACTGTTTTAATACACACAATCATCTTTGTGTAACAGGCCTCGTCCACAAAGTCTCCCATTCCTTAAAGAGCCGTTGCGTTTACGCTTGAAGTTGGCGGCCGTTAGCAGATCCACCCCGCAGAGTGCTCAACCCTAGGGGAATGGGGAGCATATATAGGGTCATCCACAGACACGTGTTTCCGACTATCACGGGGGTGAATGGGAGGGGAGTCTGCTCAGTGGTGGCTGAGCATTTTGTAACCTACCTACAGCCGAATTTGAAACCGATCGTGGGTGTCAGTCCGGCCACCGTACCATTTAGGCCTTGTCTTTCACTTACAGATGGGAAGGGGATTTTACTGTTTAATACACACATCGGCTTTGCGTGGTAAAGGCGTCACAAAGGTGGCTCATTCCTTAGAAGGCGTTGAAGTTTACGCTTGAGTTGGCGGCCGTCAGCAGTCCCCAGAGTGCTCAACCCTAGGGGATGGGGAGCATATATAGGGTCATCCCACAGGACACGTGTTTTCGACTTATCAAATATATATATATATATATATATATATATGATGAACATAGCATGCCCTGTGTATTTAACTAATGATAATGGAATAAAAGAAAGGTTTGAAATATAAATGTCTGGCATATTTATATAATTATATATATATATAATATTATGGTGTGTGCGTGTTGTGTTTAAAATATATACATATTAGGGTAGCGTGGACATGTAGTCAAAGGGTGCTTGGTTACTGAGAGTTCTCGCAAATGCGATTTCCAAAGCATTGCGGTTGAAATCAACATTAACGAGAAAAAAATCTTTCAATTGCCAAATCCTGGTATGACATTCCATGTCCCCGCTACCCCTAAATTTGAGTATAATACAGGCATTTATCAATTAATTATGGGGCACTATTTACTTATAAATAATGAGGCACACCCCTATATTATAAATATATATATATTATATATATATATATATATATATGACATGAATAGTATAGTGAAGCTACACCCGCAACGCACCCATTTTGCAAAATAGAAATAGTTCAAGCCAGTCAACTTAGTCATGAGTCCTCACTTATAATGAGAGATTTATTTGATTGTCGGTATGGTGAATTAGAGAAGGCACCTGAACTGGTAGGGAGACCCATGGTAGATTATTTGATTGTCTGTATGGTGAATTAGTTAGAAGGCACCCATCTGGTAGGAGACCATGGAGATTATTTGGATTGTCTGTACGGTGAATTAGTAGAAGGCACCTGACTGGTAGGGAGACGCAGTGGAGATTATTTGATTGTCTGGTATGGTGGATAGTAGAAGCACCCGACTGGTAGGGAGACCATGGAGATTTATTTGATTGTCTGTCTGTGAATTAGTAGAAGGCACCCGACTGGTGGGAGACCAATGGAGATTAATTTGATTGTCTGTAACGGTGAATTAGTAGAAGAGCACCCGAACTGGTAGGGAGACCATGGAGATTATTTGATTTGTCCTGTACGGTGAATTAGTAGAAGGCACCAACTGGTGGGGAGAACCATGGAGATTATTTTGATTGTCCTGTACGGTGAATTGTAGAAGGGCACCCGGACTGTAAGGGAGACATGGAGTTATTTGAATTGTCTGTATGGTTGAATTTAGTAGAAGGCACCCGACCTGGTAGGGAGACCATAGGAGATTATTTGATTGTCTGTATGGTGAATTAGTAGAAGGCACCTGAACTGGTAGGGAGACCATACCTATGTTTTAAGAACGTCTGCAAGAAGGACATGAAACAATGCACATCAACACCAAACACATGGGAGGGCTGTGCAAGAAAACGAGCAGCCCTGGTGTCTCCTCGTGTGTAGACATTTAAGGCCTACCTACGAGCCGGAGAGGAACGTCGGTTGGGTGTCAGTCCCGGCACCGTAACCATTAGGGCTGTCTTCACTTACAGAATGGGAAGGGGATTTTAACTGTTTTAATACACACATCGCTTTGCGTGTAAAGGCCGTCACAAAGTGCTCCATTCCTTAGAAGAGCGTTGCGTTTACGCTTGAGTTGGCGGCCGTCAGCAAGATCCCCCCCAGAGTGCTCAACCCTAGGGATGGGAGCATATATAGGGTCATCCACAGACACGTGTTTCGACTTATCAAAGTCTCCTCAGTGTGGCTAGACATTTTGTAACCTACCTACAGCCGGAATTGAAATCCGATCGGTTGGGTGTCAGTCCGGCACCGTAACCATTAGGCTGTCTTCACTTACAGAATGGGAAGGGGATTTTAACTGTTTTAATACACACATCACTTTGCGTGTAAAGGCCGTCACAAAGTGCTCCATTCCTTAGAAGAGCGTTGCGTTTACGCTTGAGTTGGCGGCCGTCAGCAAGATCCCCCCAGAGTGCTCAACCCTAGGGGATGGGAGCATATATAGGTTCATCCACAGACACGTGTTTCGACTTATCAAGTCTCCTCAGTGTGGCTAGACATTTTGTAACCTACCTACAGCCGGAATTGAAATCCGATCGGTTGGGTGTCAGTCCGGCACCGTAACCATTAGGCTGTCTTCACTTACAGAATGGGAAGGGGATTTTAACTGTTTTAATACACACATCGCTTTGCGTGTAAAGGCCGTCACAAAGTGCTCCATTCCTTAGAAGAGCGTTGCGTTTACGCTTGAGTTGGCGGCCGTCAGCAAGATCCCCCCCAGATGCTCAACCCTAGGGATGGGGAGCATATATAGGGTCATCCACAGACACGTGTTTCGACTTATCAATATATATATATATATATATATATATATATGATGAACATAGCATGCCCTGTGTATTTAACTAATGATAATGACTAAAAGAAAGGGTTGAAAAATATAATGTTGGCAATATTATATATATATATATATATATATATATAATGTGTGTGCGTGTGTGTGTGTGTTAAAAAATATATACATATTAGGGTAGCGTGGACATGTAGTCAAGGGTGCTTGGTTACTGAGAGTTTCTCGCAAATGCGATTTCCAAAGCAATTGGGTTTGAAAATCACATAAGCGAGAAACTTTCAATTGCCAAACGCTGTTGACTTCATGTCCCCGCTACCCTAAATTGGATATACAGGCTTTATCAATTATATTGGGCACTATTTACTTATAAATATAGCACACTATATTATAAATATATATATATATATATATATATATATATATATATATATATATATACACCGCAACTGGACATCCTTTGCAAAATAGAAAATACGTTCAAGCCAGTCAATTAGTCATGTCTTATTATAATGGAGATTATTTGATTGTCTGTATGGTGAATTAGTAGAAGGCACCTGACTGGTAGGGAGACCATTATTTGATTGTCTGTATGGTGAATTAGTAGAAGGCACCCGACTGGTAGGGAGACCATGGAGATTATGATTGTCTGTATGGTGAATTAGTAGAAGGCACCTGACTGGTAGGGAGACCATGGAGATTATTGATTGTCTGTATGGTGAATTAGTAGAAGGCACCCGACTGGTAGGGAGACCATGGAGATTATTTTGATTGTCTGTAGGTGAATTAGTAGAAGGCACCCGACTGGTAGGGAGACCATGGAGATTATTTGATTGTCTGTACGGTGAATTAGTAGAAGGCACCCAACTGGTAGGGAGACCATGG
>CM042179.1:45481338-45498838 GCA_023376005.1 Doryteuthis pealeii
ATGGATATAAATCAAATCTCTATTATTATTGCTCAAAAACCAAGCCCTGGTGATATTTAATGTGTATATATATATTTATTTTGTCATAAATTGTTTTATTTTTTAAGTTTCCTCCAGACATACATATACACACAACTGCCCTTTATATATGTATAGATTATAAAAATTGAAAAAAACATAAGTTTCATTAACTAATGATGCTTAATAAGCTGACACTGCAGAGTTTCAGTTTGTTTAACAAACCTTCCTCGGAGCCTTCGTTGGTTTAAAGAAAAATAAATTATCAATGAAAACAAAAGTCTGCGAGCCTCTGCTTTTGGTATGTGTCTGCTTTTGTTGATATTCAAATATGTGGAATAAGCTGACGCTGCAGTGTTTTGGTTTGTTTAATAAACCTTCCTCAGGGCCTTTGTTGGTTTCAGAAAAAATAAATTATTAAAACTAAATTATTAATGAAAACAAAAGTCTGCGAGCCACTGCTTTTTGGTATGTGGCTGTTTTGTTGATATTCAAATATGTGGAAAAAAATTAAAACGCTGATTAACACAGGCGTCTTTTTATAATATTGCATATTGATGGATTTAATTCCACTTTTTCTTCATATTTAAGCCCCTTTATATAAACCACCTTTATAAAAGGGTGACTGTAAGTTCTTTAAGCAAGAATATAAAACAAGTCAACTCTCTCTCTCTCTCTCTCTCTCTCTCTCTCTCTCTCTCTCTCTCTCTCTCTCTCTCTCTGATAAGAGGATGACAACTGAATTTTATTTAAAAGATTTGGCACCTGCCAACTGGGCTCTTTAACCATGGTTAGGCAACCGGCCTAGGAGAGGGAAAACGCTGAATTCAAACCTGATAAACTCCGCTTAAGAAATTGACCTTGTGTCGCATCCTGCTCGTGTGGAGGGGTTGGTAAATGTATAGATGCCTGTGCATCTTATATGCAGTCAAATACGATAATATTTTTATGGTTGAGCCTTTTTATAAACCAACTTTATAAAAGGGTAACAGTGAGTTCTTTAAGCAAGAATATAAAACATGTCAACTCTCTCTCTCTCTCTCTCTCTCTCTCTCTCTCTCTCTCTCTCTCTGATAATAGGATAACAATTGGATTTTATTTAAAAAATTTGGCGCCTGTCGGCGTATGTATGTGAGTATACATGTCAAGTATGACAAGTGTCTGCTAATGATCGTAATTGACTTAGCTTTATTTATGAGGTCACAACAAACATATATTTATAAAAAGTTTATTAAAAACTTCCTTTACTGCATATATGTCTTTAGGTGTAATGGTTATCATCATAGTAAATGTACACGGTGAAGCGAGTTCCAATCTTTGAAGAGCCTGGTGCATTTCACATAGTGCTGATAAACTTGGGAAAGGTATGCATCCAACTATTCTCTCTACTTAAAAATTGACCTGGGGGTTTGGGGGTAATACGTGCTGGCTCTGTACACACACACACACGACTACCCCCCCCCAAAAAAAAAACTGATATTAAAACGTTATCAAAATAAGTCTGAGACAATCTTCAATTAATGAGGTATCACTCTTTTTTTGTTTACTTTATAATTTTTAAAGGAACTTCAGCCAATTTTGCTCGGTCGTGTTTTTGCTTCCATGGGTCAGAGAAGAAAAGAACAACTTCCTAATTGTAGTTTATGTAGTTTAAAATTGATTGTATAATTTCAAGAATATTGATAAAGATTGGTCACTTTGATTTTGCAAAACAAAGTAACGTTTAAAATTTAGTCTTGCACATTTTTAGCTGTTTGAAGCAAAATACAGTTTTAACTCGTAAAAAATAATTCAATGGCTAAAAGCACATACAAATTACATATTTAGAAAGATTATTTTCTTTTCTTTCCAACAATATAAATATTTTTAAGACTGGACCAGAAATATGTGAGAAATATGCGAGTTGAACAGGGTAAAGTGCGAATTTTGTGAATGTCGCACAATAACGTCTGGTGAACTGGGAATGCTGATAAATAATTATTTGTACTTTTACTTTGTAGAAAAGAGAAAGAAAGGAAGAAAAAAGACCTCCCGGATTGTTTTTCTCCTTCATACAATTTATTGGTAATTTTATTGGTACTTTTGGGACCTGTTTGTGTAACCTGGTTTTCTCTCCTGTAAGTAATACCTGCTTTCTATCAATACCATTTAGTGTCTGGGTAATCCTCATTATTCTATACTTGCCACTGATGGTATTAAACATGATATAAAAGTGACAGAAAGGGGGGGGGCACATGGTAGTAAAAAAGAAAGAAAGAAAGAAAGAAAGACAAAACAAAATTACTTTATCATTTACATGTTTACATAAAAAAATTAGAAATTATTCTCTTTCTCTACACTTTATTTTCTTTCTTTTTCTCTTTCTCTTTCTTTCTCTTTCTTTTCTTTCTCTTTCTCTTTTCTTTCTCTTTTTTCTTCTCTCTTTCTTACACTTTCTCTTTCCCTTTCCTTTCCCGTACTCTTTTCTTTCTCGTACTCTTTCCTTTCCCTTATGCTTTTCTTTCTCGTGCTCTTTTCTTCTCTTTTCTTTCTCTTCTCTTTCTCTTTCTTACACTTTCTCTTTCCCTTTCCTTTCCCTACTCTTTCCTTTCCCGTACTCTTTTCTTTCTCGTACTCTTTCCTTTCCCGTTTTCTCATTTTTTCTTTCTTTTTTCTCCTTTCTTTTCCCTCTCATTTCTTTCCCATACACTTTTCTTTCTCATACGCTTTTCTTTTCTTTCTCTTTTTCTTTCCCGTTTTCTCATTACTTTCTTTCTTTTTCTCTTTCCTTTCTCTTTTGTTTCTCTTTCGCTTTACTTTCTCTTTTTTGTACTCTTTTTCTCTTTCTCTATATTTTTCTTTTTCTCTCACTCTTACCATATCTTTTCTTTCTCTTTCATTCAAGAACTTCTCTCCTCTATATTTTTCTCTTTCTCTCACTCTTACTATATCTTTCTCTTTCTCTTTCATTCTATATTTTTCTCTTCTTTCACTTTCTCTATATTTTTCTCTTCTCTCACTCTACTATATCTTTTCTCTTTCTCTTTCATTCTATATTTTTCTCTTTCTTTCACTATATTTTCTCTTTCTCTCACTATTACTATATCTTTCTCTTTCTTCTCTATATTTTTCTCTTTCTTTCACTTTCTCTATATTTTTCTCTTTCTTCACTTTCTCTATATCTTTTTCTCTTTCTCTATTACTATATCTTTTCTCTTCTCTTTCATTCTATATTTTTCTTTCTTTCACTTTCTCTATTTTTCTCTTTCTTTCACTTTCTCTATATTTCTCTTTCTCTCACTATTACTATATCTTTCTCTTTCTCTTTCATTCTATATTTTCTCTTTCTTTCACTTTCTCTATATTTTTCTCTTTCTCTCACTTACTATATTTTCTCTTTCTCTTTCTTCTATATTTTTCTCTTCTTTCTCTTTCATTCTATATTTTTTCTTTTCTTCACTGTATTCTTCTGTATTAGTGTGCTTGTTCACACAAACCCCTTTCTTCAGCATGTCAGTACTTATCCTTGTCTACTATATATTCTGAAACATTCCTTACTTGAGGAGGAGTGTATATTATATTCTTATGTATTGTATACCATCAGATAGGTTATAAGTACTTACTAAACTTAGCATATTTGGCACAAGGCCAATAAGTATGGGGTACTTAACGAAGACTAAATTAAGAATGGGAAATGCAAACAGCTTCATAGCTGGATAGGGAATAGTTGGATCCATCTCTTACACAAGGGTATTAGTACTATCAGAAATGCAAACAGCCTCATCCAGTATTTGAACTCTTCACTCTATGTCCATTTCCTATGATGATAACCATTATACCATGTGTCTCCAAATTGGTTATATATATATATATATATATACCAAAAATTGTCGGCATAGCCATATCAAACTGCGTACTTTCATACTGTCGTGCAGCAAGTCCCCAAAAAATGTATGATATATGAGTTTATAAACAAAGCGAGAAATCTGGGAAGACCGCTAGTGTAACGGTTAGAATCCGACTGTCAGCCAGGCAGTTAGGGTTCGAATCATATATATATATATATATGTATTATATATATAATATACACACACACACACACACACACATACACACTAACCCCTCGGCATGAGCAGGATGTAACACAAGGTCAATTTCTTAAACAGAGTTTTAACAGGTTTGAATTCCCAAGGGTATTAGCACTATCTGAAATGCAAACAGCCTCATCCAGAATTTGAAATCATCTCACCATGTCTATTTCCTAGGATGGTAACCATGTGTCTCCATATATATATATATATATATATATATATATATATATATATATGCCAAACCCTCCACACGAGCAGGATGAACACAAGGTCAATTTCTTAAGCAAAGTTTAAAAGATTTTTCCTTTTCTTAGACTGATTTTCTAACCAAGATTAAAGAGCCCAGTCTGCCCTACTATTAACCCATAGCCCTGTGTGGAGGGATAGTTAGATGCATACCTTTCCCAAGGGTATTAGCAGTTTGTGAACTGTAGACAGCCTTATCCAGGATTTGAACACTGGTCGATGAGTCAACTAACCATTACGCTACATTCCTCCAATCTTTGAAATATAAGAATCATTAAAGACTTTTGGTTTAGTTGTTAGAACATCTGCCTAGGAACCACATGGTTTGGGGTTCAATACTGACCCTTGCCAACTTACTGCATGAGTAGCACAAAATGATACAAACAATCTCTAATCAGTGTGTGTGTGTGTGTGTGGGTCACAGTCAAGTCTGACGCAAGGTTCCAATCGACAGTCTAAACACTCTCAACTGTATCACATTCCAATATCCAAAATTATTTCTTTGTCCCGCTCATCTCGACAACAAAATACTACTGCAGTCGTTCTCCCTGGTCTGTGAGAATAAGTCCTTTAAATACACCTCAATTTCACCACATCCGGGCTCCTCACTCATAATTGTCCGCGACCACCTACATCCGAACCACTATGCTATTTCTTATTTCACTGATCGTCCACAGCTCTCTCATTCTGAAGGAAGCGGGTTCGACTCTAGGTCAGTCCTACACGCCAGGCAAATCCTAGCCCGCTTCCTTCAGAATACAGCAAGTCTTCACACCTGCCACTCTCTCTGTCACACAGTGTTGCACGAGGTAGGTCTCCTCTCTCATTACACAATCTTTCTTAGTTGATTCTATAATAATTGATTGGTTTTAGTTTTGGAGAAGGAAAACTGAATTCTAACCTGTTAAACTCTGCTTAAAAACCCTGTGTCACCTCCTGCTTCTGCAGAGGAACTGGTAAATATATATATATATATATATATATATATTATATATATATATATATAAGTTAAAAGAAAAAATAATCCGATGGTATGAGTATATATAAAAAAGATATGAAACACACAAAATGCTGTTAAAGTGAAAACATAAACAACATGGAAAATAAACAAGCTCTGATGACGATTTTCATAAATCGAAATATTGTTCAATATCAGCAAAGTTATAAAATGTTTTCACTTTAACAGCATTTTGTGGTGTTTTCATATCTTAATAATTATATATATATATAAATAAAATATATCAGTGGTCTGAAGAAGCTTGTGAGCATATTTGCGAGTGAAATGGTCCATAAACAGATACCATGGTATTTAAGGCCTTTTTATCCCAAATAACTTTGCTCTGTTTACAATAATTAAAACATTGAGCTCTCATACGGAACCTGAACTCTACAACAACAAACTAACTGTAGAGAATTAGGACCCACCTAGAATCACCTTGTACCAAGAAACTTGTACCGCACCAAAGTATATAATATATATATATATATATATATATAAGATTTTACAGACTTGTGTTCTGGAGAGTGGTCTACAGACTGAGCTAAATTGGAAAACAATTTTAGATTTTGGGCACAGTACAGGGCATTATACATTGTTGTGTGTTGTGTGTATAATACATCTTATTATAATGGAGATTGTGTGTTTTTCTGTCTGTAACCGAAACTATATTCCTACTCAAGTCACCAATTCTTTTAGTTATTGACATCACATTCTCCATGATTTTATTTTTATCTAAGCCTCAATTATCAATAAAATTGTCTTACATTATTAATACTGTTAACTATGTCTACATACTGACAACATGCAATTATATATTATAACAACAAAGTAGCAGTTAACATGTTGAACGGGAAGGCTAATTTGCATATTAATATTAAAAAATCGAATTTAATAAATATGTCTTAGTATCATGTATTTCTAACTGTTTGGTTTTATTTTAATGAATATAAGCAAAAATCTCTTCAATGAATCTTAAATGAAATCCATTACAAGAACAATTACGGTCATTTTATTCTTTACTTCCTCTTTAACTAAATACTTAAATTAGAAAAAATAACAATGAAAGACAGGAGTGATGGAAGGTAAGTTTCAGTGTTCTATTTATTAGATTATAGTCCCCCCCCTCTGTTTCAAATCTTTTATCTGCATTCCTATTAGTTTTATTAGCCTTCTAATTTAATATGATATTTTATACATTAAAAACTTAAATACTTGCACCCTACGAGGGTGCATATATTTGCTAGTATATATAAACAAATTTGATTTAAACAAAAACAATCCTTATTATTTTCAAGTTTTCTATGTTTTCTTTTAGCTTCTAATAATTCTTTTAATCTTACAATATTGAAAGGCATTAATGATTTCTCCGAAAGTGTCTTGGCAAATCAAGTACTTTTGGTTCTTATCCAACCATATCAACGTGTCTAGCATTATTAAAACTGTTTAATGTTTAACCATCTAGTTTTTTTTGTTTGACACTAACAACATGGCAATTTAATTCTTAAATATTTCTATTAAGCTAGACCAATGTAATTTAGAATAAACACACATACACACACACCCACACACACATGTATATTATAAAATATATTATATATAATATATATATATTTAATTATACAAGCGTGTTGGTAGATCCTTGCAGAGAGAAAAAACCCGGCAGAGAGTTTGATTGTAAAATATACTACCAAACATCAACCAGGAAAGAAAAAAATTTTTGAAAAAAAAGAAAAGACCAAGAATTCGTACCAACAAAAAAAATCTATTGGTATAGTATTTGGCCAAAAGAAAAAACAATTTATATAATATATGTATTAAAAGATTATATATTATTCATATAACCGCTAGGAGAAGCTAATTTGTAAAAGTGCTCGATACCTAAGTAGAGCCAAGTAATAAGGATAATCTACTGAGTCAGACGACCTACTATTAGTTTCGCATTAAAGCTCTTCAGGGCTAAAATCTGACTCTCAGATTTTAGCCTGAAGAGCTTTATGCGAGAACTAATAGTAGGTTCGTCTGACTCAGTAGATATCCTATATATATATATATAATATATTATATATATATATATATATATATACCAACCCTCTACATTGAGCAAGATGGAACACAATGTCAGTTTCTTAAGTGGAGTTTAACAGTTTGAATTCAGAGTTTTCCTCTCCTAGACTGATTACATAGCCATGATTAAAGAGCCCAGCCAGCCCAGCCCAGCCCACCTACTATTTTACCCATGACTGGAGGAGAGCTGTTGATGCATACCTTTCCCAAGTGTATATTAGCCATGTGAAATGCAAACACCCTCGTCTATGATTATATAATATATTATATTAATATATATATATTATATATAATATATATTATCAATCAAAGCCTGAAGAAGATACCAGAAGATCTGAAACACGTGTTCCATATGTAAAACAAAAAGAATTAAAATTTTTTTTCTGAGAACAAAATACATTTGCGGACCTTCTTTTTTTTATAAAATATTGAATTCTCTCCCGTTGGAACCAACAACATTTTTATAATATATATATATATATATTAAATATATTATATATAGAAAGAAGTTTTTTCACAAAACAGATGGACTCACTACTTCTAACACTTCTCTACCTGGATTATAGTGGCCTGTCAAACACTTTTAAAAAATCTATTAATTTTTTTTTTAACAGTCTAAAAACAATTTCTTCAAACAAGGTTGAAACTAGTTGAGAAAAAAACAACATAAAAAATATTCCTGTTTGTCTTATCACTTTTTGTTCATATATATATATATTATATATATATATATACACATATTTTCTGCTTTCTCTCGATGAGTCCGGATTAAAAAACATTTACATCTAAAAACGGACTAATTATCTTATCTGCTGATTGATGATTTTTTTTTAAATCGAAATATTGTCAATATTAGCTATGAAAATGATATAAAAATATATTAATTTAACAACATTGTGTGTTTTCATACCCTTTATCTATCATTCTATCTATCTATAATAAAGTAATCCACAGACACGTGTTCGAGGTATCACCTCTCATCAGTGTGGTTATACCGTTTAACAGCTACCTCTGGCCGGTTTCGAGACCCAATGACTTTCGTTCGCCAATCCTCTTACCTGTATGGCCACAGGCAGCTGTCAAATATTAGAGAGACTATTGATCGCTGACATTTCTAAGTGGCAATGAATTCAGTTAAAGGCCTCCGCAACTTTATGTAAACAAAAGCGAGGCTTAGCTGTACAACCGAAAACGGTGAATTTTGCAATTAATTCCCTTCTAAATAAGTGCTATATATATATATATATATATATATATATATATATATATATAGTTTGCCTTACGCTTGTCAGTCAGTGACACAGGAACTAACACTGTCATAAGTGATTAACTATCTGTATTTGTTTAGTGTTAAAAAAATCCTCCAAATTCTTACTACTTGTAATGTCAACATGAAATGACATGTTGACCCCAAAAATAATTGGTAACATATATTCCAAAATGTCTGTTAATGTTGGTAATTCTTTTGATGAAGAACTTTTTTGAAATCAACAATAAATGTAAACAACAAATAATTTAAAATCTTCACATTCCAAAAAGGAACTTTAGGCGGGTTTTCTGAAGATTTTCTCAGAGTGTATTAAACAGATTTTCATTCCAAGTATGCATTTACCCAACCCCTCCACCATAGTCCCAACCCTATTGCCCTTATGGCAAACCTCAACCCTTTTTATTTTATGTGCTAGAAATATGTATTCAAATACACGTATGTATTTACCCAACCCCTCCACCATCAACAGGATGTCAATTTTTAAGCAGAGTTTAATAGGTTTGAATTCAGAGTTTTCCTTCTCCAAGATCGGTCAAGCTTCATCTGCAATGCTTGTATGTATTTACCCAACCCCTCCAGCATGGGTAGGTTGTGACACAAGGTCAATTCTTATTAAAATTGTCTCAGTGTATTAGGCGGATTTTTGTTCCAAGCATTTATTTACCCAACCCCTCCACCATGGTCCCAACCCTTTTTATTATATATGTGCTAGCCAATGGTCGCTGAGGGTCTTAATGTCCTGGGTATGATGTTAAACTCTATCTGATGGTGAGGTTCCAATTCTGGAGCTCTGGGGAATGTGGAGTACCCCTTCATCACCATTACTCCCAGATCCACTTTGAGGGTCTTTGTGTCCTGGGTATGATGTTAAACTCTATCTATGTACGTTTCAGGGGATATGCCATCCAGGCTTCTTCAGGTATTTCTTGTTGGACTCGGGAAACTTCTTTTCGAACTCAGGAACCTTCTTGTCGTAATCAGGAGCCATCACGGAACTTTGAACAAGAAGGTTCCCAATTATGACAAGAAGGTTCCCGAGTCCGAAAAGCAGGTTCCCGAATCCGACAAGAAGGCCAGAGGGCATATTGGCCGAAACGATGTACAGATAACAATGAAGATGAGGACAATAGTCCGAATAACGCAGATAATACTAATCATCAAGCCTCATCTCAAAATTCAGAGAAATTCTGAATAAGTTGTCTTTACAATGTCAGATTTAAAAAAAAAAAAAAACGAAAAAAGATTCAAGTTGCTACTGGAACTGATTGTAAATGTGCGATATTGTTCCATTTTTCACATTTTCTGTAAATAAGTAAATAAATACAAAAATAGGGGTTGAGATATATTGTAAGGGGGTGGGGCATGTCTTCGTGACCCCTTATCGGACTACACTCCTGTTTTCTATAGAAGAATGCAACTTCAGCAACTCGCATACAAACATTCACTCAGAAGGAAGAAAAATAAATGTCTGAGAAGGATGGAAAAAAAAAAAAAATTCCGAGTAGTTTTTCCTCTTCTCTTAACCCCCCCCCCCCATTTTCGTCCCTAAACACCCGTTCCATTCCCACCCACCCTCATCTTGTTCGTCCCTACCCGTGTAGCAGCAGACAGAATAGAAATTTGATATGTAAGGCACATGTCTGCATGAACTTGTGTACAAAGTGTTTACTGCACACACAACGGGGGGGAAAAAAAAGGAAGAAGTGATAGCTTATGTCTACAGACAGAGAATTCTTGCTTTTTTTTTTTTTTTAGTGAATCAGACCCAGAATTTTGCAGTTTGCATTTTTTTTTACCACTCCCCCCTAAAAATGACGAAATAGAAAACGAGAATCGGGGGGGGAGTACTTTGGATTCTGCTTTAAGTAGAACATATAATAATGAATTTTGTTCCATAAAAGTAGTCCATTCTTTTTTGGAAAAACACGGATTTAAAAAGCATAAAAAGGAACACTACAATACATTTTATTCCATTCTTACACAATAAGTCGTTGCATGCAACTTATCAGAGATATAGGGGCACCCAGTGAGAATCGAATTCAGCTTATCTCCTTCTAACTAACTGTTTTTTCTACTTAACAAAAATCTAGTTTCTTTTAAAAAACGGTATTTATCATCTCTTTTATTTGCTTCATGGTTATTCACTAAACTTGGCTTAGTTATGGCACAAGGTCAGAGATATAGGGGCACCCAGTGAGAATCGAATTCACTAATAGTTTGCAAATCTAGCTTGCTAATGATTACACCAAGTGAGGTAACCATTTAACACACATATTGTAAGTATATTCCATATAGTTATTTACTAAGTTTGTCTCAGTTGTGTCACAAGGACTGAAATATTAGGCACCCAGTGTGCATCAAACTCATTAGTAATTAGTCTGCTTGACTAACTTTTTCATTATCACACCCTATGTCCCGAAAAAACAAATCTATTAATAATGGAGATTTGCTTCCAGTTTTTGTCTGAAACAAAAACCACGTCACTGCTTTTGTCACTATACCAGAAATCGTCATAACAGAATAAATACACTCAAAATTTGAGCATGCAACATTAGACAGTCCTCATTGTTTTTTAAAACAAGTTTTAATAGATACATCCCCAGTATCATATATTTATATATAGTTTGTTTTATTTTAATAGATATTCAAAGTTTACATTTCAAATTGTTTTATTTTTTTTTTTACTCCTTTAATAAATTTGATGATTTCATGATTTATTGTCCAAACTCCAACATTTAATTTTTAACTTCCACCTCCTCAAGCAATATCTTTCAAAAATTTATTTTTACATCACCCAGAGGGTGTTTTTTTTTTATTTTGCTAGTTCTTTTAAAGTATGAAGCGGTTATGACTGAAATATTACAAGAGGAAGGATAATGATTTAAAGAATACTTTTAATTTAAATTTTTAATTCTCTCTCTGCTCTGTCTCTCTCTTCTCTCTCTACTGTTTCTTTCCCCCTCCTTGCTCTGTCTCTTTCTCTCTTTCTTTCTCTTTCTTCTTTTTTTCTCTCTCTCTCTCTCTCTCTCTCTCTCTTTCCTATCTTTCCCCTCTATCTCATACCCCCTTTCTCTCTACCTATTTCTCTGTGCTCTGGCTCTGTTTCTCCCTCCTACATTCTTCCAATCAGCCTTTTCCCTCTCTCTCTTTCTCTCTTCTCTCTCTCTCTCTCTCTCTCTCTCTCTCTCTCTCTCTCTCTCTCTCTCTCTCTCTCTCTCTCCTCCCCTCTTTCTCTCTGGTCTGATTTTTTTTATCAATGAAAACTAAATTACTCTCACAAAATTGTACATGTAAATATTTAGTAAGTTTAAGTTTCAAGTCTATACTATTGTGTGTGTGTGTGTGTGTGTGTATATATATATATATATATATATATATGTGCTGAAGGGCATATGTAAATCTAATTTAAAATAGCTTAAACCCAGTCAAGCCCTTGGTAAATGTTACAGGCAAGAAACTGACAGTGACTAAGCATCATTGATTCTGTGACTACACTACTATAATTAATATATATTATGTGTGTGTGTATATATATATATATATATATACATATATATACATATATATATATATATACATATATATATATACATTATATATATATATATATATATATATATATATATATATATATATATATATATAATAATATATATATATATATATATATATATATATATATATACATATATATGTATATATATATATATATATATATATATTATATATATACATATATATATATATATATATATATATATATATATGGGAGAATATGTGCTTAATTGAAGTCGAACCTAATTTTATGAAAGTTAATTAATTAATAATTAATTAATTAGGTGGGATTACCTATTAAATTTTAAGGCTAAACAAATCGAGAAAAATCAATCTCTGTATGTACATTTCGGCCTATTAGGCCTCATCAGCAGAGCTATATATATATATATATATATATATATATATTCGAACACTTCAAATTTCTGTATATTTTGATCGTTTTAACTTCAAATATCCAACATTTTACCCTGAAGTATATATGGAAAGAGACAGTTATTACCTGTGAAATGAATTCTTAGATAGGTTCGGATTTCTGTGGATGATTGGTATTAAAATACCAAGAAACTAAATAACATATTGTTAAGTGTCACCTCTCTTTACCCCCAATTGGAATATCCCTGTGGAGTCACAAGAAGTGATGAAAGGACGGGGTTATAAAAGAACTATTGAAATAGAAGAGTTTGAGTATCCATTCAGTGTGGCAGGGAAATGTAAACCTTATGTGCAAAATCTTGTAGGGACGAGACGGAGTAGCTGTGTGCTAACAGGAATACAACGGTGGCAACAAGGATTTGAACCCACATGAGTAAAACATTTGTTTGACTGGTTTAATTTTTTTTTTTTTTTTTTTTTTTTTTTTTTTGAGGGTCGGGGGATGGTGGAATGGGAGAATTAAAATAAGTCTTTGAAACAGTAAATGAGTCTGTTGGAATTAACGTTTAGGCAGTTCTTTTTTTGCATCAAATATGACAGTGAATTTGGTCTGTGAGTTCTACCATGACCCAAAGAATGGAGCACTTTATATTGGGCTTACAATGTATAGTAAATTTGGTTTAGTTTGTTTTTTACGGCATATCAACCTCAGTGGGTCATTTAATGCCGATAAAGTTTGGAAATAAAGTAATTCTTAATGGATACACAGTTTTTTTTATTAAATACATTTTTCCAGTTTAGCTCAGTCGGTAGAGCGTTGGACTAGGAATCACAAGATTCCGGGTTCGATACCAGCCCTCTCTATATTAGGAGCACAGGGATCTATGCGGTAAAGTAAGGAGCTGATGGTAGGTGTGGCGCTCCACCTTAGATGCAGAAACAATCTCCTTGATCTAGCGCTAATGAAAAGGGGATAGACTCCCTCGCTGATTGGCTGATACCAACTTTAGGTCACACTGACGACTTTACTTTACTTTTATTTAAGCCATAGATGCGACCCTAACAGGTACTACCACTCCGGGTCAGAGTGGACCAGGGAGCAATGGTGATGAAGGGGTGCTCCACATTTCCCAAACTCCTAAACTGGAACCTCACCATCAGATAGAGTTTAATGTCATTCCCAGGACATGTCGACCCTCAGCCACACCGCCTTCTAGCACCCATATGATAAAAAGGGGTTGGGGCTTGCCATAAGGGCAATAGGGTTGGGGCAATCATATAGGTGCTAGGGCTTGACATGACCAGCCATTTGAGCGGAGGGGGCCTCTCTGACTGCCCGTCTAGCCCAAGAAAGGGCCAAAGTGGAATATTGCAAGTCATGAACTGCTCAACCACCTAAGTTCTATCCTTAAGCCTCACGGGTCGCCACCCATGGCCAACAGGCAGCCCCATTAGGGGAGTCTTACCCCTCTGCAAAGGTGCAGTTGGTGCATTCTAATGCGCCAGCCAACAGGGTGGTGTATAGTAAAATACCACTTATAGTGTATAGTAAAAATAACAAAGGTTGACATGCTATAAAAACCAACCAACCAACCAACCTGAGAAACCCCAAAAAGGAGATTAGTTTAACATTATTCTTACACTGTAAGCCTATTGAAAAAAAGAAAGAAAAAAATTTGATTTTTAGATTTAAGCACAAATATATCATCATCATCATCATCATCAGGTGCTGACAGAACAGGTTCTCATGATTCTCTCTCTCTCTCTCTCTCTCTCTCTCTCTCTCTCTCTCTCTCTCTCTCTCTCTCACCAACCATCACTTTCAGTCATTGCTCCTAGCAGGTCTTCTGCACAGCATCCAGAATCCACACAGATTGATGTAGGTTTTTGCTGGTCAGTCTACACTGTCCATGTGTAGGTGTCCACAGGAGAACCTGTAAGACTGATATTTTTGGCGAGATGCAGTTTAACTAGTATAGTAACGGTTGATACAAAGAATATTTTTAAAATGTTGAGGGGAAAAAAGGAAGACTTTTATGGCATTTTTAGGTTGTGTTGGTTGGTTTGTATTTTATGGCATGTCAGCCCTTGGGGTTATTTTATGCTGAAGACATCTTTGTTTTATTCATTCTTGTTGGGTATTCAATTCTTTTTAAAAACTTAATGTAGCTAAACTGAGTAAAAACAGAATCTTCATAGTCTTCCCAATTTATTAAGTGTACTTATTTATTGGTGATACTTTGATACTTAATATTTTGGTTGGTTGGGTTTTATGGCATATCAACCCTTGTTGGGTTATTTTATGCTGAAGACGTCTTTGTTTTATTCATTCTTGTTATGTATTCAATTCTTTAAAAAACTTAATGTAGCTAAACTGAGTAAAAACAGAATCTTCATAGTCTTTCCAATTTATTAGGTGTACTTATTTATTGGTGATACTGTAATACTTAATATGTTGGTTGGTTGGGTTTTATGGCATATCAATACTTGTTGGGTTATTTTATGCTGAAGACATTTTGAAACTTTGTCAACTAGAGCCACAGAAAAACAAAGAGAGGAGAGTCCCTATGGCTGGACTGTAAGATTATAGTAAGGGAGTTTGAACTCCAGTTCTTCTATTTCATTCACTTTCAGACTAATACTGTTGGGAAAGGTATGAACTACCTAATCTTCCTCCAGCTATCAGTTAAAGATTACCATTACTGTTCTTCTACAAAGATTACCATTACTGTTCTTCTACAAGGATGACTTTTGGCATTAAATAACCCACAAAGTTTTATATGCCATTAAACAAAGAATCCAAACCAACCAGTTTGGAGTGGACCTGGGAGTAATGACAATGAAGAGGTTATGCCATTAAAACAAAGATCAAAACCAAAAGATAGAAGGCAAAAATAAGGGAAAAATCCTTACCCTAGAGTAATCCATAGTAAAAAAGAAAAAAATTGATTCCTTGAAAAAAAAAAAAAAAAAAAAAAAAAACTCTCTCGCTGCAGGAGGGTGGGTGGGTGAATATTTGCTTATACTTGGCTGCAGGGGGTAATGCAGTTGTACAGTTGTTTTTTTTTTTTTTTTTTTTGGGGGGGGTCACTTTAAAAAAAATATCAAGTTCTCTCAAACAGCAAAAGTTGTAGACTGGTATAATGAATACTGATATCAAAAAATAGATCTCTTACTTTCACCATTGTTTGAGGAAATAGCATCAAAGATCATCTGCTAAAAAATGCACCAAAATCCTCATTTAGCCTAGAAATTGTTTAGAAAATTTAGCAATTTCATTTTCCAAAAACAGAAATGATTATCATTTTAAACAAAACAAATGAAATATTATTACTAGAATTCAAATTGAAAATATGCCCCGATCACTCCCAACACCTCCAAGATGCTGCTTTTTACCACATTAACTAGAATTCAAATTGAAAACCCTAACCCCCATTACCACCAACAATATGCTGCTTTTTACCACTTTAATTAAGCAGTAACAGGGATAACATTTTAAAAGATTGAAATCTATTTCCTTAAACGAAGGCAAAGTTTTGAAGAAAAATATTTTGTGTGGCAATGCTTTATGTTAATTTTTAACTTTCATAACATTGGAGACATTACAGTTACAAAATTGACCTACCCTATTGTACAGTACCTATAGACAAGCTGCCATTGAGACAGACCAAAATGGTATGCTGTAAGTCAAACAGTGTAAGTCAAACGGCAGCCAAACAGGGAGATTTGTGGACATGTTTAAAGAAACATGAAGCAAATCCCAAGAGGATGAAACAGAAACATTTTCAGCTGTTCCTGGGATCGTAGAGGTCAACTCCTAATCTAACCGGAAAATCAGCTGTTGAATTAATGTTTCACGAGAAAGAAAGTTAAAACTCATTAGGTGCAGAGTTACTCCCCTTGATCAGTAGGGGATAGTTGCCTCCCGTGACAGATGCATTGTGGGATCTAGGACCGGAAATGGGTTTTCCGCCATGACACACATGAATTGGTATACAAGCTAGCTGGTCATACATAAGTTGAGCACTTAAATGACTTTTAGTGTAGAAGCATTTCTTTACCCAGTGTTAATATATATATATATATATATATATATATATATATATATATTGAAAGGAAAAATAAACAAAGGAAAGATTTATTTTACTAACACGTATTTGTACAAAAAATTGGTACAACCAAGTATTTGTCTATCTTTTCGCTTTCTTTTATTTTCACTTGGTGGTCGGACGGGACGGCAAAATCTACAAGATAACAAGTTTCTCTTCTTCTTGTCAATCAATACTAGGCCTGGTCACCTGTCCAGAATTAGGTGATCTGTCTGTACCTCAAAGTTCTGGAGAACTTTATGTATCTCATTCTCCAGGACAGGTTCAGGCTTGTGCATATGCCATTTAGTTAAATGGTGAAAATTGAATTTCTTGCACAATTCCCAGTGGATAACCTTTCCCACCCAGTCATGCTGCATTCACTTATTACATGATTAACCCTTTCGTCTCTGTCTCCACACATTCTGCACTTGTTATTCTGCTGCGTCTTATCTATTATTATTATTTTCACTCCTTTTGAGTTTTTCACACCAGTGTTAGCTGATAGTATTTCACTGGAGGCTGAGTGACAACACGTATCCTCAGGTCTCCAGGACTCTTCTGAGTATTCTAGCCGCTTGCAATAGTGCAGTAATCTGGATGGTCTCAATTCTTCCTCTGATTTCCAGATCCTCCAGTCTTTTTTCCAAGTTTATTGGGGCTGTTCCAAGTGCATCAACTCCAATTAGTATCACTTTGACTTTCATATTCCATAACTTTTTTAGTTCTCTGACAAGGTCCAGATATTTGTCTATTTTTTCATTTTCCTTTATCTTCACCCTGTGATCTGCTGGAACTGCAAAGTCCATCAGTT
>CM042179.1:45501338-45546338 GCA_023376005.1 Doryteuthis pealeii
ATCTATCTATCTATCTCAGTCTGTTCATATCTATCTATCTATCTATCCATCTCAGTTTGTTCATATCTATCTATCCATCTTTATATCTATCTATCTATCTATCTATCTCAGTCTGTTCATATCTATCTATCTATCTATCTATCTATCTATCTATCTATCTAAGTCTGTTCATATCTATCTTAGAATCTCAGTATGTTCATATATATTCATGTACCTCAGTATGTTCATATCTATCTCAGAATCTCAGTATGTTCATATATATTCATGTACCTCAGTATGTTCATATCTATCTGTTTCAGTCTGTTTATATATGCCTACCTCAGTCTGAGAAGCAGTCAGTTATTATCTGAAGGAGGTCAGAAAATTTGCCAGTTAAAATTATACAAAGTCAAAAGATAAACAATTATCTTTACAAATTTAAAAATTGAAAAAAGAAGTACAACAACCAAAAACAAGAGCAAAAATAAACAAAACTCAATTCCTCATAAAAAAAATGTTCTAGATTTTGTCTCTAACTGATCTGAAAATATTAAATCAATAATTATAATTATCTCAAGTCAGAATATATGAAATATTTTTCATTTATCTATTCAGCCATCTATGTCTGTTCATATCTATCTATCTATCTATCTATCTATATATCTATCTATGTCTGTTCATATCTATCTATCAATCAGTCTATCTATCTATCTATGTCTGTTCATATCTATCTATCTATCAATCAGTCTATCTATCTATCTATATCTATCTATCAATCAGTCTATCTATCTATCTATGTCTGTTCATATCTATCTATCAATCAGTCTATCTATCTATCTATGTCTGTTCATATCTATCTATCTATCTATCTATCTATGTCTGTTCATATCTATCTATCAATCAGTCTATCTATCTATCTATGTCTGTTCATATCTATCTATCTATCTATCTATCTATGTCTGTTCATATCTATCTATCTATCAATCAGTCTATCTATCTATCTATGTCTGTTCATATCTATCTATCAATCAGTCTATCTATCTATCTATGTCTGTTCATATCTATCTATCATCAGTCTATCTATCTATCTATGTCTGTTCATATCTATCTATCAATCAGTCTATCTATCTATGTCTGTTCATATCTATCTATCAATCATCTATCTATCTATCTATGTCTGTTCATTCTATCTATCAATCAGTCTATCTATCTATCTATGTCTGTTCATATCTATCTATCAATCAGTCTATCTATCTATCTATGTCTGTTCATATCTATCTATCAATCAGTCTATCTATCTATCTATGTCTGTTCATATCTATCTATCAATCAGTCTATCTATCTATCTATGTCTGTTCATATCTATCTATCAATCAGTCTATCTATCTATCTATGTCTGTTCATATCTATCTATCAATCAGTCTATCTATCTATCTATGTCTGTTCATATCTATCTATCAATCAGTCTATCTATCCATCTATGTCTGTTCATATCTATCTATCTATCTATCTATCTATCTATGTCTGTTCATATCTATCTATCAATCAGTCTATCTATCCATCTATGTCTGTTCATATCTATCTATCAATCAGTCTATCTATCCATCTATGTCTGTTCATATCTATCTATCAATCAGTCTATCTATCCATCTATGTCTGTTCATATCTATCTATCAATCAGTCTATCTATCCATCTATGTCTGTTCATATCTATCTATCAATCAGTCTATCTATCCATCTATGTCTGTTCATATCTATCTATCTATCTATCTATCTATCTATCTATGTCTGTTCATATCTATCTATCAATCAGTCTATCTATCCATCTATGTCTGTTCATATCTATCTATCAATCAGTCTATCTATCCATCTATGTCTGTTCATATCTATCAATCAGTCTATCTATCTATCTACCTATCTATCTATCTATCTTTCTATGTCTGTTCATATCTATCTATCAATCAATCTATGTCTGTTCATATCTATCTATCTATCTATCTATCTATCTATCTATTTCTGTTCATAATCTATCTATCTATTTCTGGTCATAATCTATCTATCTATCTATCTATCTATCTATCTATTTCTATTCATAATCTATCTATCTATTTCTATTCATAATCTATCTATCTATTTCTGTTCATTATCTATTTATCTATCTATCTATCTATCTCAGTCTGTTCATATCTATCTATCTATCTATCTATCTCTGTTCATATCTATCTATCTATCTATCTATCTATCTATCTATTTCTGTTCATGTCTATCTATCTATCTATCTATTTATTTCTGTTCATGTCTATCTATCTATCTATCTATCTATCTATCTATCTATTTCTGTTCATATCTATCTATCTATCTATCTATGTGTTCATATCTATCTATCTATCTAACTATAGTCTGTAACCTTCCAAAGATCTCCACGCTCAACAGAATCAAAGTCTATGAATCAAACAATTGTTTTTTTGTTTTTGTTGGAAGCACCAGCGATGTTCAAGCATTTTGACAAAATATAAAGATCTGATCAGTGTACCCTCTGCCAGGGCAAGACCCACTGAACACTGATATGGTCTTGTACGTATGTCATGTTGGTTTTGGAACCTATTTTGGCATAAATGTCAATCAAATTAATTCCCTGATAAATATTCCAATATCACTTGTCTTTGTTCATATCTACTTATCTATCTATCTATCTCAGTTTTTCATATCTATCTATCTATCTATCTATCTCAGTCTGTTCATATCTATCTATCTATCTATCTCAGTCTATCTATCTATCTCTCTATCTATCTATCTATCTATCTATCTCTGTTCATCTATCTATCTATCTATCTATCTATCTATCTATCTATCTATCTCTATCTATCTATCTATCTATCTATCTATCTATCTATCTATCTATCTATCTATCTATCTATCTATCTATCTATCTCAGTCTGTTCATATCTATCTATCTATCTATCTCAGTCTGTTCATATCTATCTATCTATCTATCTCTGTTCATATCTATCTATCGATCTATCTATCTATCTCAGTCTGTTCATATCTATCTATCTATCTATCTATCTATATCTCAGTCTGTTCATATATATCTATCCATCTTCATATCTATCTATCTATCTATCTATCTATCTCAGTCTGTTCACATCTATCTATCCATCTTCATATCTATCTATCTATCTATCTATCTATCTATCTCAGTCTGTTCATATCTATCTATCTATCTATCTAAGTCTGTTCATATCTATCTTAGAATCTAAGACAAATATTCCAATATCACTTGTCTTATAAAATGGGAGAAAGACGACATCACTCCAGTCCTGAGGGAGGCTCTCAGACTTGGAGAATGATTTTGTGTAGGAGTGGGGCTAAAACCTTGGCGGTGTATTTAAAAATCTCCACAGGAACATCGTCTTCACCGGCGGCTTTATTATTTTTAAGCTTACAAATAGTATCCAAGACTTCAGAAACAGTATATCTATCCATCTATCTATCTATCTATCTATCTATCTATCTCAGTCTGTTTGTATCTATCTATCTCAGTCTGTTCGTATCTATCTATCTATCAATCTATCTATCTCAGTTTGTTCATATCTATCTATCTATTTCAGTCTGTTTGTATCTATCTATCTCAGTCTGTTCGTATCTATCTATCTATCTATCTATCTATCTCAGTCTGTTCGTATCTATCTATCTATCTCAGTTTGTTCATATCTATCTATCTATCTATCTCAGTCTGTTCATATCTATCTATCTATCTCAGTCTGTTCGTATCTTTCTATCTATCAATCTATCTATCTCAGTTTATCTATCTCAGTCTGTTTATATCTATCTTTTGATCTATATGTTCATATCTATCTATCTCAGTCTGTTCATATCTCTCTCTCTCTCTCTCTCTCTCTCTCTCTCTCTCTCTCTCTCTCTCTAGCTATCTCAGTCTGTTCATATCTATCTATCTCCATCTGTTTGTATCTATCTATCTATCTCTGTTTACATTTATCTATCTTGGTCATTTCGTATCCATCTATCTTGGTCTGATCTATCTATATCAATATGTAGAGAGAATGATTGGATTCATACTTTTCCCAAGCTTAGAGTGCAAAATAAGGAAGAATGTAAAGTGTCTTTTATCAGAATTGCTCCAAAAATTCAAAAAATGGTAAAGAAATTACTGATTTTCTTCTTGTTGTGTCTATGATTTCAAGTAAATTTTGCATACAATGATATCAATTTTGAACCCAAAATTTTGGGGTTTTAAATTCTCATAACTTTTGAACCATTCAGAATATTTGCATTATTTAGTTTTGAACTCCATTTATATTTGTCATCTATATTTGACGGCTCCACGGACTGGCGCATTGCGTGCGACTTGGAACATCAACTCGTTTTTCCAACTGAAATAACCTTAACGGCCCAGCGTCCTGATTTTGTCATTTGATCTGGTAATCAAAAGAAAGTTTTTATCCTTGAATTGACAGTTCCATTTGAAGAAAATCTTGATTGGGCCCATCAGCGGAAGTTGGAAAAATATGAATACCTACGTGAACAATGTGTCAGAAACGGATGGATAACAGATGTATTTCCCATTGAAGTCGGATGTCGGGGATTTATTACCAACTCAACTTCGGCGTTTTTGTCTAAACTTGGACTTTCTCCACCAGACAAGAGGAAATACTTAAAAAAGATTCAGGAGAAAGCTCTAACTGCATCAGCGTAGATATGGCAGTCCTATATTATGACATCAAACCGACAAAGTCTGGTGGTATCGTGAGATACTGCTGGGGCGCTCTGGGTTAGTGGTAATGATGCTTTGGCCCCGAAACCATACCTGAACCCAGAGTCATCATCTGATGAAGGCTTTGTTGGTTGCAATGCTACTGTGTAAATAGCAGTCATTGTATGAAGATTATTATAAAGCTCTTTATAACTAATGAATTTCCACAAAACAAAACAAAAATGAAGAGGAACTATTTAAACTAGAAAATATATTTGCAATTTCATTACATATAAATCCCACTGTTATATTTGCAATAAATAATACAAAAATGAAAGTGATACAAAACACAACTCGGAAAAATAGTTGGGCTGGAAATTCACCTGACGTCTTTAATAAACAGAAGATATACCAACATATATATTACTAAATAAGTTGGTGGTGGGAATGATTCTATTCAGAACCCTTTTATGAGTGGTATCTAATTAGTTTCGAGAAGGGTGTGCGCTGTTAGTCAAACCAGACAATTGCTAAAACATAGCGTAAATTAAGGCAGGAGGCCTGGATGACATGAAATCAAAATTACCAAAATATTTTCAGTAATTTATAATTTCAATATTACTGATATATCCGGGTTAAGGGATATATTCTTGGAGTTGGTAGTTGGTATATTATCGCAGTCGTAATTGGTACATCGGCTAGTAATCCGTCTCTGAGCAGTCATGGTGTTGTCTAGCGAGTAAAGTTAGCTGGTAAGGCATATGGTGCCTGTACCAACACAGTGTTGACTATTTATACATGACACTGTCCAATCAGATTATAGTGAGGGGGCACCAAGGTATTTACATATTCATTATATCAATTACCAATAAAACAAACATGTAACTTTTTTTTTGTCAATTCATTTTAATTTTACGTTGGGCATTTAAGCGACGCAAGACCATTTGGAATGTTTCAATTTTAAAAATTGGATGAAATAAAATGGGACGAATTAGAAATCTGGGACACCAGATAATCTATATTCACATTTTTGTATTGCATCTTGAACAATTTGGAAGGTCTCATTTTTAACCCGAGGGTGTTACAGGATGATAACGGACGGAAGATTTAGGAACAATCGTATCAATATATAAGTAAATAAGTAAAGTCTTCAGGATGGCTTAAAGTTGGTATCAGCCAGACAACGAGGGAGTCTATACTCCTTTTCATTAGCACTAGATCAAGGTGATTGTTTTGTCTGATGTGGATCGCCACACCTACCATCAGCTCCTTACTTTACCGCACATATCCCTGTGCTATTCATATGCTGAGTTGGCGAGGGCCGGTATTGAACCTGGAACCTTGTGGTTCCCAGTCGGCCACTCTACCGCCTGAGCTAAATTAATTCATTCATTGGTTGGTTGGTTGATTGATTAATTGATTGATTGATTTTAACGACATGTCAACTCATCTGGGGTTATTCTATTCCTAGAGGTAAGCGAGTTGCGCACATTTATACTTACCTTTTTGTGTAGTTTAAATGTTATCAGTTATATATCAAGTAATCTTATCTAATAAAAATAATCGGTATTAATGCACAATAGCACGCAAGACATTATATCATTAGAATCGAATTTAAAATACCATCATATAGTATAAATAGCATTAGATGCGAAGTGTCACACCTACCATCAGCTCCTCACTTTACCACACAGATCCCTGTGCTACTCATATGCTGAGTTGGCGAGGGCTGGTATCGAACATGGACCTTGTGGTTCATAATCAGACACTCTACCGTCTGAGCTAAGCCAACCTTAAAAAAAATAATCTGGGAATTCTAGTCCATGCCTTTCCTATGCATACATTTGTTTTAAATGTTATATATACTTATGCTATTCCTCGGGCCTGTGTCCAGTGCCTTCAGCCTCTGGACCAGTAAAGTAATTATTAATGGAGTGATCCCTGGGGGCCATACCCTCTAGGCAAAACCTTGATTTAAAGGGACAGGGATGGGTTTATTGCCCAGTGCCTGAGGTGCCAATCTTGAGGGAGAATACCGATGGGATCAACGCGTTTTTTGTGCCTAGCATCCCATGAGCTTTGGTTCGTGGGTGGTCCCACATTAAACGACCTTGTGTCATACCTGCATAAGTGGGATGCGAGTTAAACACTACATTTATTTTAAAATTTTAAATACTAAAAGACCAGGAATAAAATCAAATCAGGGAACTTGCAATGATAAAACCAGGGTTTGAGGGGGGTAAAAGGACCAGTGGGGTGGGGGGGAGTAATGTTATGGGTGGTTGGGGACAGAGAACGTTGAGGAAATAGAAAGCAAGTTGTTGTACTAGAAATAATTCCAAAATAACAAGTCTATAAAGCTCTTTAACCAAAATTTATTTGTGGCCCTGGGCAGAATTAGGAAGAGGGGGAAAAAAAAAAACAAATATGTGAATTTTGCTGGAAATTGCTATCTTTTTGGATAGTCTTTAGACTATCCCAAAAAACAGTAATTTCCAACAATTTCCAATAAATTTGCCTGTTTTGGTTCTTGTTTTTTGTTTTTTGTTTGTTTGTTTGTTGTTCTTTACGATTATTTGTTGTTTGTTTTTTACTTTTTTTTTTTTTTTTTGTTTTTTGTTTGTTGTAATTCTTCTTCTTTTTTTTTTTTTTTTTGGCTATTATTTGGTCGAACAAAATTAATTTTCCCGTTTAAATGTTTCAATGGTTTTTCTGATTGCCAAAAATGTAGCCTTAAGAATGAACTAGTTTAATGGGAATTTTGGGAGAAAAAAACTTTTATGTCTGTAAATCTTACTGCTACAATGGAGGGGAATTTTTTAAATTTATTTTAAAGTCAGGATCACAAGAAGTATTTTGTTTACAAGAATGAATCAAACAAAACATCTTTTGCATAAAATGAGCCAAGAAGGGTTGACATGCCATAAAATCCAACTAACGAAAGTATTATTTCAGTATCACCAATAAATAAGTACACCTAATGAATTATGAAGACTATGAAGATTTAGTTTTTATTCAGTTTTACTACATTATCAACTAGTTAAAAAGAAAAATTGACTACCCAACAAGAATAAATAAAACAAAGACGTCTTCAGCATAAAATAACCCAACAAATGTTGACATGCTATAAAATAAATCCAACCAAAATATTAATTATTAAAATATCACCAATGAATAAGTACACCTAATAAATTGGGAAGACTATGAAGATTCTGTTTTTACTCAGTTTAGCTACATTAAGTTTTAAAAAGAATTGAATACCCAACAAGAATGAATAAAACAAAATGTCTTCAGCATAAAATAACCCAACAAGGGTTGACATGCCATAAAATCCAACCAACCAAAAGTATCACCAATAAATAAGTTGACCTAATAAACTGGGAAGACTATGAAGATTTTGGTTTTACTCAGTTTAGCTACATTAAGTTTTTAAAAAATTAAATACCCAACAAGAATGAATAAAACAAAACATCTTCAGCATAAAATGACCCAATAAGAGTTGACATACCATAAAATCCAACCATCCAACCGTCCAACCAGAATTTGACATTCTCCGAAGTTTGGATTGATTACATTGGCAAGGGATCCGTTTACGGATCTAAATGAATGAAAATATTGATCCCATTCAGGTGTTGTCAGTTTTTCACCTTGTGTTAGGCTGTCGTTAAGAATATGGTATTTACAGGTGTGGCTCAGCTTCTTGAAAAACAGAGGAATGCTTGTGAGTCGTTAAGGATATTACATTAATTACTACCTATCCCAGGTGCTAAATGAATGAGGTAGAACCTGATTAATGAGAAGAAAGAAAAATGACTTCATTGGAGACTAAGTAATTATTTTTTGTCACTCATCTCAGAAATTAATATTTTATTATATATGTGCTAGATGTTGGTGGGTGAGGGTCTTAGTGTCCTGGTTATGACATTAAACTGCATCTAATGCCGAAGTTCCAATTCTGGAGCTCTGGGGAGTGTGGAGTACCCACTTCATTGTCATTACTCCCTTTTTATTGTATATATTTATATACGTTTATGTTTATAGCAGACGATGCCTTCCTTATACGTGTATTAATATCACTTTCTGTGAATGAGATATTACTACCTAGGTATGTGAATTAAAACTTAGTGTTATCCAGGGCACAAAAACTATGTAATACAAATGTTACTGAGATTTTGAATCAGATACTCCTAGGACTCTCTTATTGAGATATTGAATAAGATATTTCTAGAGACTCTCTTATTAAATATTGAATGATACTCTTAGAGACTCTGTTACTTAGATATTGAATAAAATACTCCTAGAGACTCTCTTACTTTGAATAAGATACTCTTAAAGACGCTCTTATATAGATGTTGAATAAGATACTCCTACAGACTCTCTTACGTTGAATAAGATATTCCTAGAGACTCTCTTATATAGATGTTGAATAAGATACTCCTAGAGACTCTCTTTTAATAAGATACTCCTAGAGACTCTCTTATATAGATTTGAAAATATTGAATGATACCCCTAGAGACTCTCTTATATAGATATTGAATAAGATACTCATAGAGACTCTCTCTTTTAATAAGATACTCCTAGAGACTCTCTTATATAGATGTTGAATAAGATACTCATAGAGACTCTTTTTTAATAAGATACTCCTAGAGACTCTCTTATATAGATGTTGAATAAGATACTCCTAGAGACTCTCTTTAATAAGATACTCCTAGAGACTCTTATATAGATGTTGAATAAGATACTCCTCTCTTATATAGAATAAGATACTCCTAGAGACTCTCTTATGTTGAATAAGATACTCCTAGAGACTCTCTTATGTTGAATAAGATACTCCTAGAGACTCTCTTACTTTGAATAAGATACTCCTAGAGACTCTCTTATATAGATGTTGAATAAGATACTCCTAGATACTATCTGTCTGTCTGCTTATAAATGTCTCTGATGTGCAAATTGAAATTCCTGAATGAGTCAAGGAAATTAGTTTAAATAAAACACTCAGCTTCATTTGTTTGTTTCCATGCCCACACCCCTATCCTTGGTGTTCTTTCTTGATTATGATTGCCCTTAACTGCTGAAAATTTGTTCATAGCCAGAGATAATTTCTGGGTCAGAAGATGTTCCTATCTTAAGGATGGTGATTTAATTAT
Source organism: Doryteuthis pealeii (assembly GCA_023376005.1). Classification (NCBI taxonomy): domain Eukaryota; kingdom Metazoa; phylum Mollusca; class Cephalopoda; order Myopsida; family Loliginidae; genus Doryteuthis; species Doryteuthis pealeii. Next base: position 45,511,179 of record CM042179.1, read on the forward strand.
TTGTTTATTTTCTTCTTAAAACCTGCACCAACGTTTTTTATAACCAGGTTCAATTAACCTGGGTTTGGATTTTAGTATAATTAAACAAAATCAACAACAAAAAAAAAAAAAATTTGAGATCAGTCGGGATATTTCTTTCTAAATTTGGCCATGTCCAGGTTTAATAACAGTTTTGTGATTTGGTCAATTAATACTGAAATACTGGTATTTGTTAAGGATGGTTGGTTTTATGGCATGTCAACTCTTGTTGGGTTATTTAATGCCAAAATCAGTGTTGTTATTTTTCTTTTTTTTTGGGGGGGGGGGTCAAGCAAGTAACTAATTTATTTAATGGCATATCAACCTTTGTGGGTTATTTAATGTCAAAGCCATTCTATTTAATACATAGCTATAGGGATGAAAGGGTTAATACCTTTCCCAAGGGTATTAATTCAAAATAGCCCAACTGGAGTTTCACTACAATGTCAGAGATCAGTGCATTAGCCATTACACCATGGGAACTCTCCCAAGTAACTATTGTGTGTGCGTGTGTGTATATATATATATATATATATATATATATATATATATATATATATATATACACATACACACACGCACACACAATAGTTACTTGGGAGAGTTCCCATGGTGTAATGGCTAATGCACTGATCTCTGACATTGTAGTGACATAATGACTAATGCACTGATCTCTGACATTGTAGTGAAACTATATATATATATATATATATATATATATATATATACTACCTGATGAATGCATCGCATGAAACCAATATGGTTGTGAATGTTCCTTTGTCACCCAATAAATAGATATGTAAAACCTATATATTATCTTATTATATATATATATATATATATATATATATATATATATATATATATATATATATATATATATATATATATACATACATATATGTGAATAAAAGGAAGTGAATCCGATGGTATGTAGTATAATAAAAAATGTTAAATGGTGAGTTTATTGGCCGACACTGCAGTGTTTCGATCTATTAATTAGATCATCTTCAGGGCTTTTGTTGGTATGTGGAAGGTGATAAATATGTATAGGTTCTAAAGTTACAGGGAGGAAGCACATTAAAACAAGTGCCAAGATATATACGTCATAATTTACCCGAGTTCAAATCCTAGACTAGGCTATTTGCATTTCAAATAATTGTTAAACTGACTTTGGCATAAAATAACCCAAGAAGGGTTGGCATAAATTGCTCTAAAGTCAATCAATTAAAACAGAAGAAATTTTTTGGTTAACCCAATGATTTACTTTTCTTTTTTTAATGACAAAATTCCTTTCTTCCTTTTTCTTATTTTCTTTCTTTCTTTCTTTTTTTTTTTTTTTTTTTTTTTTGTTGAGGGAGAAGAGGAGAGTGAGGGGGAGGGATCCAATTTAAGCCATTTTTTTTTTTTTTAAATCAAAAATGGAGACTTTTTCTAACTTTGCTAAAAATGATCAAATTGATACAGATAGTTTTTTCCCTTTTTCTTTCTACCCTGAAGATGTATTAGCAGGCTTTGTCTTGAAATTCAAGTCCTCACTGGAATTGAAAAATTTGAAATTTGAAAATTTTAAAAAATGGATTAAGAAAAAAGTTTATCCCTTGCCCAATGTTTTTGTGCTTTTGCTGAAAGCTGAAATAAAATGGATTGAAAATTGTACATTGGGAATTAAACGCTTGCTGATAAATTCCTGACTCACATTTGGTTGAAGAACTTTAGAAATTTTGATGCCAGTTGGTCTCTTTTTACAGTGAGTCTTTGAAAATATGTTGGTACCATTACCAATATTTTCAGCAATGGAAAAAAAAAACAAAAAAAAAAAAATAAGTGCTAATAAATGGAAGATGAACCTTAAGATATTGTTCGATTTTTATTAATCTCTATATGAATATAGAGAAAAGATTTATTTTTAATTCTTTAAAACTAGGGTGATGCCGGGTAGCTCTGCTAGTATCAAATATAAAAATGGAAACAAAATTTATGAGACAAATAGGAATATTTTTTGTTAGTTAATTTTTTATTGTTTTTAATTATTTTCAACTTTAGGTCATCATCACAATAATTGATTAGTGTATATATATATATAAAGTAAAGTCGATGGGGCGGCCTAAAGTCGGGATCAGCCAGTCAGCGAGGGAGTCTATCCCCTTTTCAATAGCACTAGACCAAGGAGATTGTTTTAGCATCTGAGGTGGGGCGCCACACCTACCATCAGCTCCTTACTTTACCGCACAGATCCCTGTGCTACTCATACGCTGAGTTGGCGGGGACCAATATCGAACTAGGAACCTTGTGGTTTCTAGCCGAACGCTCTACCGACTGAGCTAACCCGGTATATATATATATATATATATATATATATATATTATATATATATATATATATGTGTATGGTTGGTACTAGTATAGTAGAAAATGTATTAGTAATCCAACATACATTGTTATTAGAAGAGTGCTCAATATCTGTGATAGAGCGTTGATAGTTGAATGAAGTGACAAATAAAAGTTTTAGCTTTTATTCATTTATTTGGAAACGATATTACTAATATTAGTAATATCATTCCCAAATAAATGAATAAAAGCTAAAACTTTTATTTGTCACTTCATTCAACTATATATATATATATATATATATATATATATATATATATATTTGTGAATAAAAAGGCCTTAAATACCATATGGAACCTGAACTCTACCACAAACTACTGGTAGAGAATAGGACCAGCCTAGAAGCCTAGAATCACCTTGTACCACACCAAAGTATATATATATTTATATATATATATATATATATTATATAATATATATATATATATATATATATATATATAATGAGATGCAGTTGCTTCAGGAGTTCAGCATCTGGAAACCCAGAGAATGGTGAGGCTGGAGAGGGGGGGGTATGCTACAAGGAACGCACAGAAGGTTAGATTTTAGCTAACCAATCATTTTATGCTCATGACAACACCTGCCCTTACTGTCATCATATATGTGGGTCACACATTGGCTACACCAGCCACCTGCACATACGCCAATCATAACCTCACCCCTTGATAGTGTACCTGTGTAGAGAATCCTACTCAACATTGAGGAATCCCATGATATACATATATATATATATATATATATGTGTGTGTGTGTGTGTATATATACTTATTTACTAAGCTTAGCTTAGATATGGCACAAGGCCAGATTATGGAGCGCCCAGTGAGAATCGAACTCTCTAACAATGGTCTGCGAATCTAACTTGCTAACCATTACACCACATGAGGTGTCCTAGTGTGTGTGTATATATATATATATATGAGGAAGAATGAATAAAGAAAAGAAGGTACAGAATAGATAATAAAAGATGAATTTAATCAATATCACTTACACATGTGTTTCGGTCAGAGTTCATCTGTGTGAAAATATTTTGCACACAGAGAAGAAACGACCTTCATCAGAGTGAAATTTTATTTTGAATGAAAAAATTTGTTGGGGAAAAATATATATATATATATATATATATATATATATACACACACACTAACCCCTCAGCATGAGTAGGATGTGACACAAGGTCAATTTCTGAAGTATAGTCTAATAGGTTTGAATTTAGAGGTTTCCTTCTCCTTGAGTCCAAAGAAAGAAATATACAAACAGGAGCAGGTGGAGAGAGAGAGAGAGAGAGGAGAGAGAGAGAGAGAGAGAGAGAGAAAATGAGAGAGAGCCCCCCCCTCTCTCTCTCTCTCTCTCTCTCTCTCTCTCTCTCTCTCTCTCTCTCTCTCTCTCTCCAAAGAAAGGGGGAAGGAAAGATAGACAAAGAGAAGAGTAAAAGAAAAAGAGATATATAGACAAAGAAAAGGGGAAGAAAAGAGAGATAGGGACAAAGAGAAAAGGAAAGGAAAGAGAGAGAGAGACCAGAAAAGGAGAGAGAGAGGAAAGAAATATGTATAAAGAAACAATCAATTGAAAGTGAATATATAAAATGGGGTACAGCCACCAATGGTGGTGGTAAAACCATAAAGATGATGTTTAGAAGCGGGTACCCGGTGTTGCATGGATAGAGGGCGGGATAAAAAAAGTTAGTCTTTATTAATACTAACAATGCAATTATATTCTGTCTATTAATGTTATATATTAGGATATAATAATGTTAATATATTTGTGACTATTGTTTGGGGGAAGAAAGTACCGAGGTGTGTTTTTGTTGCGATATATAATTGACTTATATCTAATTATTATGTATGATGGCATGTGGTGCAATGGTCATCGTCGCTAGAGATGGACTTTGCGACCTGAGTTCAAATTCTGGTCAAGGCTGTTTGTATTTCACATAGCGCTAATACCCTTGGGAAAGTTATGCATTCAAGTATTCCCTCTCCAGTTGTGTATGTACATATTTACCAACTCCTATGGCCAGCTTAGCTCAGTCAGTAGAGTGTCAGCTAAGGAAGCACAAGGTTCCTGAGTTCGATACCGGCCTTCGCCAACTCAGTGGATGAGTAACACAGGGATCTGTGCGGTAAAGTCAGGAGCTGACGCTAAAAAACAATATCCTTCAAATTCTGGTCAAGGCTGTTTGTATTTCACATAACACTGTAGATAGTTCTATGTATATTTTGATTTTTAAATATCTTTGAATATAAATCAAATCATCATAATTTTTGCACAAAAAGCAAAAAATGGTGACATTTGATATGTATATATATTCATTTTGTCATTAATTGTTTTATTTTCATAATTTTAGCCAGACATACATACATACATATATATAGATAATTGCCTTTTATATATATACTAAAATCAGCTACACAGCATTGTCTGGGTAGAGGGCTGGATGATAAAAAGTTAGTCTCGCAGATCCATTGATTGTTTTAGTCTTCCATCATTGATTTGTTTATGTTTTAATCATGAACACCACCAATGTCTTTCCCTTCTCTTACTATTCAAATTCTGATTTTTAAATATCTTCACAAATATAAAAAAAAAATCTTCATTATTTTTGTACAAAAAGCAAGCTCTGGTGATAGTGAATGTGTATATATATTTACTTTGTTGTTAATTGTTTTATTTTCATAGTTTCCTCCAGATATACAAACATACATACATATACACAACTGCCCATTATATATGTATAGATTATATTTAGACTATAAAATTTATATATCTCTGGTGATTTTATGAATATATTTATAGCAACTTATTATCTCCCCTTAAAGTACTTTTGTTGCCCTTTGGTCTTTAATTGTTTTCATATGTTTAAAGCTAGAACAATTGATCATTGTCAGGAAGGTAGGAATTATCCAATCAAAATGCAGAATAATATTTTAATGGATTTTTTTTTTTTGGGGGGGGTAGAATTGGAAAGAAAGAAAAAAAGAAAGAAAGAGAGAAAGAAAAACTGAGTGAAAAGTCGAAATAGAATTTGTTTTTTTCTATTCTTGGAAAATCTTAGTACAAAAAAGCATTATTATTATTAGTTACAAATTATTTTAAGAAAGTCTGTGAACATGATTCAAAGTTTACACTGATATTGACAGACATAATCAAAGAGAAAGGGATTCAGACAGAGACAGAGATAGAGATATACAGGTGGAAAGATATATATAGAGAGAGAGACAGACAGACAGACAGATAGAGAAGAATATATATATATATATATATATAGTGCTCTATGATATTGAGCAGTATCTGCTTAGAAATATAGCACACATATCCACAAAATATCATATATATATATATATATATATATATATATATATATATATATATATATATATATATATTTCTATCTCTCTCTGCATCTATTTCTCTCTCTCTCTCTCTCTCATATATATATATATATATATATATATATATATATATATATATATATATATATATCATCATGTCGTGCAGGCAGCACGGATATCCATGACAATCTCTCGCCAACCTTCCCTATCATTCATCGCCCCTGGGAGTTCTTCCTCGCTGCAGCCAGCATCTTTACATAGTTGGTCAATGTAGGTCCTTGCTGGGCGGCCCACACTAGCATGTCCATGTGTTGGCTTCCACAGGAGAATGTCGCTTATGAGCTCGTCCTTGCTTCTCCAGCAGTGTCCTGCATGCCTAGTCCATCTCACTCGGATGGTCTGTGAGATAGGGGGCAGGTGACCATACAGCTGCTCCCTTGTGGGGTGCTGTTTCCACGACTTGTTCAAGACTGCATGCAGCATTCTTGTGCAGCTCCCATCTAGCTTATTCTCAAAGCGCCTCATTAGGATCCAGGTGGTGCAGCTATACAGCAGTACTGATATGACTACAGCCTGGAAGAAATGTCGCTTTAGCTTGTCAGTGAGATCAGATTTCCATATGGCTGACAATTTGTTTGTGGCCAGCCATGCCTTTCCTATTCGTGCATTAATATCATTATCTGTGGATGAGATATTACTACCTAGGTATGTGAATTGTTCTACTGGCTTAAGGAGCTTACCGTCTAGTGTGGAGATGTCTCCTTTCTTTTTGAAGCTCATGAACTCTGTTTTATCAGAGTTCACATAGAGGCCAATGTTTTTTGCTGCCTCCTCCAGGCTATGTAGTAGCGACTCAGCCTCTGCGGTGTATCAGCATAGTCTGCATCTGTGACTGTTTGTGCAGGATATCTCCTGCTTCTTGCCTTTATATATATATATATATAGAGAGAGAGTGAGAGGGACAAGTATGGAAATGCTTTGAATGGTATTTTTGATGAAAGATGTACTTGCAGTGTCTTTCGGGTAAATAGTAGGGCAGATTGGGCTCTTTTACTAACTTTGGTATGTCAATCTGTCTAGAATGTAATCTCTGAATTCAAACCTGTTAAACTCTGCTAAAAATTGACCTTGTGTCACATCCTACCTATACAGAGGGGTTTGGTAAATACATAATACCCTTGGGAAAGGAATGAATCCAACTATTCTCCCTCCAGTTATGGGTATATAGTAGAGCGGACTGGGCTCTTTAACCTTGGTATGTCTACCAGTCTAGGAGAAGGAAAACCCTGAATTCAAATCAATTCACTTATCATCATAAGAAGTAGACTCATCTTCCCAAGTTCAAATCCTGAACAAGGCTGTTTGCATTTCACATAGTGCTAATACCCCTGGGAAAGGTATGAATCTAACTATTCTCCCTCCAGCTATGGGTAAAATAGTAGTGCAGACTTGACTCTTTAACCTTGGTATGGCAACCAATATAGAGATAAAAATCTCTGAATTTCAATTTCAGTTTTCAGTTTGAAATTCAAACCTGCTAAAAAAATTGACCCTGTGCCACATCCTACTCACAGAGGAGGGTTTGGGTAAATACTTATATAATGCATTTGTTCATCCTGTCATTTTTTTATGAAAAAAAAAAAAAAAGAATGATAATGTGTCTGTAAATCAAAATAAAAAATAACACAGAAGGTTTTTATTGTTAGAGAAATAAAAACTGTGGAATGGAAGACACATGTGAATTAGAAACAATTCTTAATATACATAAGATGAACACATGTGTTTTGTGATATTAAACATGAGTTTTTCTCATTATTTAGATTGAATATAGCGTGGTCCAAAAGTCTTGTCATCCCTTACCCAAAAATAACTCTCAAATAATAATGATAATAATAAAATAAATAGATAAATAAATAAAATAGATAATAATGATAAAGTAAATAAATAAAATTGATAAATAATAATAATAATAATAATAAATAAAATAAATAAATAATATAAATAATAAATAATAATAATATAAATAAAATAAATAGAATAAATAATAATAATATAAATAAAATAATAATAATAATATAAATAGAATAGATAATAATAATAATATAAATAATAATATGAATAAATAAAATAATAATATGAATAAAATAAATAATAAAATAAATAATAATAATATAAATATAATAATTAATAATAATATAAATAAAATAAATAATAGTAATAATATAAATAAAATAAATAATAATAATATAAATAGATAAATAATAATAATAAGACTGGTTACCTAACCAAGATTAAAGAGTTCAGTCCGCCCTACAATTTATCCATATCTGGAGGCAGAGTAGTTGAATGCCTACCTTTCCCAAGTGTATTAGCACTATGTGAAATGCAATATACATTTCTGTGATTTCTAAATATTTTGAAGAATTTAGCTCTGGGATAACCCTCAGCAGTTGGATAAATATTTAGAAATCACAGAAACATATGTTGCATTTGACATAGTGCTAATACACTTGGGAAAGGTATGCATTCAATATACGTTTCTGTGATTTCTAAATATTTTGAAGAGTTTACCTTTGGGATTACCCTCATAATTGTAACTTTAAAAGCGCTAATACACTTGGGAAAGGTATACATTCAATATACATTTCTGTGATTTCTAAATATTTTGAAGAGTTTACTTTTGGAATTACCCTCGTAATTGTAACTCTATAAGCAAGCATCTATGTGATCATTGTTAATGAACTTTGACATTTTTTTGCTTGATTATTCCTTTTAGTTCTCCTACCCAGCATCTCAACTACCACACCTAACCTTTACATAAGTAAATGTCACCCATCAATCATCTTATACACCTGTGGTTTGCTCGCTTCTTCTTCATTACATCCACCTTGACCCTTGCCCACTAAAACTGGAAATCTAGGACCAAATTATAAACACTATCTTATTTCTCTGTGGGTGTGTCTTCAATGAAGGTTCAGTGTTCAGCTATGCTCTAGAAATGGTTTGATATAGAAATGAATTGCAACAGAATTTTGAAATAATATCCCTATAATTCTATACAAATTATTAACATTAGGAACATATAGAAATTAATTGCAACAGAATTGTAAAATAATATCCTTATAGTATCCCTATAATTTTATACAAATTATTAACATTAGATAATAATACTTGAAACATATAGAAATTAATTGCAACAGAATTGTAAAATAATCTATTATTATACTAAAGCTGAGTTAATCAACTTTTGCTTCCTAAAGGCTTTTTTACTGTTTAGTTTAATTACATGAAAATTATACTCAATTATTCCTTACTTTTAGGATTGAATTATATTTGAAAAAAATTGTTTTAAATGATTCTAATTAGTTGTAATTTGCAATTAAGACAAAAACCGACCAATCTCTTACTTTACTTGCTGTCTATCACTTTCTTCCCCTCTATGTATCTCTTGACTACATTCTCGTTATATAATGTTAGTTTCTCTGGAGTGTAGAGAGAGAGAGAGAGAGCCGGGAGAATTTGAAATGTATTTCTATGTTAAATTTCACAATTAGCAACCCGTAGCTTAAATGAGGTCAAACATTTCCTTTCTTAGAAAGCTAACAAAATGATTTTAAGGTTTCGTCCAGCCGTATCTATTTTTATTTTTTTAATTTTATTCGGTTTGCTAACTCCCTTTTCCCTAATCTGAATTATTTACCCGGAGTTGAATGGGTGACCAAATGGGTCACGTTTTGTTAGTATCCCTATAATTCTATACAAATTATTAACATAGATAATGATACTTATAATACCATAATTACTGTATATGTAAATTTTTGTTATTGCTATTTTATTTTGTATTTAAAATAATAATAGATAGAATACATGTATACATGGATAAGTTCCTGGCCGAAACACATGTCAGTAAAATAAAATAAAATAAATATTATTTTATCCATTCAACATTTTCTTTGCTTTATTTTTCATTTCAACATACCGTCGGATTCGCTTCCATTTTCAACTCACACACACACACACACACACACACACACACATATATATATATATGAAGAAATTTGAAAAACGAAGTGTTCCAAAAATAAGAGGAATTTATTTATGCAAATAAGTCGACGCTTAAACGTTTCGGTTTATTTTAAACCTTCCTCAGGATTGAAGAAAATTAATGGATGTTTTATAAATGACAGAAGTTAGAAAAATATTTATAAAAAGTTTGTAACTGTATTTATTCATTATATTTTTTGAAAGACGAGCCACGATCCGCACACGCGAAGATCTCATGACGTGTGACTTAACTCGAAGAAATGCATTCAACAAAAGACGAGAAAAAGTATTAATAGACTGATTTTATGAGAACAATGGGAACAAAATGGTGAAAGATAATTAAATAATTAAATAAAGCCTCGTATTGTGTAGCTATTTAAAACTATTTTAGCTAAAAACGGTTAATTCATTTCTTCATATTGTTGGATTTATTTCCATATTTCACTCCCATATATATATATATATATATATATATATATATATATATATATTGAAAGATAAATGAATAAGGGACAGAAAATGTTGAATGGATAAAAATGGTTTAATGAAATGGTAACATGTGTCTCAGTCAACTGTTTGTCCATGTACTCATGGCCGAAACACGTGTTGGCATTTCATTAAACCATTCTTATTCATTCAACATTTTCTTTCCTTTATTTATCTTTCAACATATTGTTGGATTCATTTCCATTTTTCAACTTACACACACACACACACACACACACATATATATATGTATGTATATATATATATATATATTATATTTAGAGAGGAGAGAGACCAGTTTAGCTCAGTCGGTAGAGAATTTGCTTGGGAACCACAATGTTCCAGTTTCGACACCAGCCTCACAAACTCAGCACATGAGTAGCACAGATTGAGAATCTGTGTTACGCCTCAAAGATATGTGGTTCCAATTTAACTGACCTGATAAAATGTAAAAGTTTTAAATAAAATAACTGGCGCATTATATATTTTATTCATTAATATATCAACACTGAAAATTTCATTAAATTCGGTTAATTTCGCTGATTTTGGGGGGTTTTTTTTCTTTTGGTGGGGGGACATACGATGATGGAATTTAGGTCCATTAAGTTTGATTAACCTTTTTTTCTTTTTGAATAGAAAATTACTCCAACAAATCTTTTTTTTATTTTATTATAATACATTTGCCATGTAAATGATGCTTATTCATGATAAAGTTTTTGAAAAAAAAAAAACAGGAAGCCAACACTAAAGGGTTTCGGTTTTAATCAAACCATCAACAGGACTCAACTTGGTTACTAAATATAAATCCTGCTTCACTGATGCATAAAAATCTAAAAGGTGCAATAAAATTGTGTCTATGTGTCCCAGTGTTTTTCTTTTTCTTCCCCCACCATTTCCAGCTAACTGTAAATATTTCAATATTATCTTGGAAATTAATTACACGCTATGGGGTACAAGGTTGGGGTTATATGGCTTTAGTTGTTTATAGATAAAAACTCTACAATTTATTAAGAAACTTTAGTTAGGAATCATCAAATTTCCCGCGAAATCATTCAAATCAAAGACCTGTGCCCCAGGATGCACTAAATTAAAAAGCTATCAGCATCACTGCACCATGTGAAAAAAAAATTGCTATAAAACAAGCGAAAGTTTGTGAGCCTTAGTTTACGCTGTTAAAAAGCTCAACTCTGCACACAAATGTAAACATCTTCAAGGTTTTTGGCAGATAAAAAAAACAAAAAACAAAAACACACACACAAAAAAAAAACAAGAAACAAAACAAAAAAAAACAAAAAAGAAATAAATAAAATAAAAAAATCGGATTAGAAAAACGAATGATTTTATGAAATTGTTGGTCACATTTTAGTTTTCAAGTTAATCTATCTATCTATCTATCTATTTCTCTGTCTCTCTGTCTGTCTGTCTCTCTCTCTCTCTCTCTATATATATATATATATATATATATACTTTGGTGCGGTACCAAGTTTCTTGGTACAAGGTGATTCTAGGTGGGTCCTAATTCTCTACCAGTAGTTTGTTGTAGAGTTCAGGTTCCGTATGAGAGCTCAATGTTTAATTATTGTAAACAGAGCAAAGTTATTTGGGAATAAAAGGCCTTAAATACCATGGGTATCGTGGTTATGGACCATTTCCATATATTTTATTTAGCTCATTCTAAATAAAATATATCAGTGGTCTGAAGAAGCTCGTGGGCATACTTGCGAGTGGAAATGGTCCATAACCACGATACCCATGGTATTTAAGGCCTTTTATTCCCATATATATATATATATATATATATATATAAAAATGTAAAAAACGAAACATCACATGATGAAACAATCCCAGAAATCATGAGTATTGGAAAAAATCCAAAAAATTCTTAAAAATAGAATATTTTTTTTATTTCTTGAATTTTTGAGATGAGGCTTGATAATTAGTATTATTTGGATTATTCGGACTATTGTCCTCATCTTCATTGTTATCTGTATAACGTTTCGGCCGATGTGGCCTCCGACCTTCTTCAGGTATTTCTTGTTGGACTTGGCAATTTTCTCAAACTCAGGAACCTTCTTTTCGGACTAGGGAACCTTCTTTTCATAATCGGGAGCCATCACGGAACTTTGAACCTAACCCTTTATTCAGTCCACAGGGGTATCCTGTTTTCATTCCACTAACCATAGCTGGGGTGTTAAGCTGTGTTAAGTATTATTCTATGTTACTGCTGTCCCTGAGGATTGAACCTGCAGTCTAGCAATAACTGTCACTTAAAACTGTCTTAACCTAACTCCTTTATCCACTAGGCTATGTGTCCAGGACACTAGTCAGAATAATCTATTAATAATGGAGATTCGCTTCCGGTTTTTGTCTTTAACAAAAACTACGTCACTGCTTACGTCACTTACCCAAAACGTCATAACAAAGAATAAATACACTCAAAATTTGAACATGCAACATTAGTCCTCATTGTTTTTTTAAAACAAGTTTTAATAAATAAATGACTGGTATTATATATCTATATATAGTTTGTTTTATTTTGATACATATTTAAAGTTTACATTTCAAATTGTTTTATTTTTTATTCCTTTAATGAATTTGATGATTTTACTTAGGGTACAAACTCACTGACATTGAATTTTTTAATCCCACCCCTTAGCAATATGTTTTAAAAATCTATTTTTACATCGCCCAGAGGGCGTTTTTTATTTTGTACTAGTCCAAATAATACTGAATATTTTTTTTATTTTTTCAAAAACTTTATACTTAATTACATAGTCGGATTTTATATCCATTTTCTTAATACTTATTCTTAGGGGAAAAAAAAAAATACAAGAAAAAAGAAAAAAAAACCCTGTGGGGGTAAACAATCAGCCTGGCATGCTATCGGGAAAAGTGATAAGGATCGAAATAACTTTAGCACAATCCCTGATACCCCTGGCCTGTTGCATTCCTGGGGGTCAGAAAGCATTTGTGTGCTAAATTTCAGCTTAATTAATGGTATGTTGTTGTCTGTGGGGTCTGCACACACAAACACAGTTTTATATAAAAGAGGAAGTTAATTTCCCTCTATCCTTATCTAAAAGCTCCTTAAATCTAGCACAACTGTCACCAGTCATTTTACATACATATTTACCCAGCCCCTCTGCATAAGTTGGATGTGATACAAGGTCCATTTATTAATTGGAGTTAAAATTCAGTTTTCCTTCTCCTAGATGGGTTGCTAACTAAAGTTAAAGAGCCCAGTCTGCCCCTACTATTTTCTTTTATCACCAAAGATTACCCAGTGGAATTTAATAGTGTTGAATTCAGAGTTTTCCCTGGCAATAGCAGGTACTGTAAGCAAGCTGCTATAAAAAGAATTACTCAATTCAGCATTGAACGACCCAAAAAGGGTTGATATGCAGTAAAACAAAACAACCAAACACCCTGCTAGATCATTGAAGTTAAGCAGCAACGAGCCTGTTCAATACTTAGATGGGTGACCATTTAAGAAACTGCAGGTATTATAAGAAACTATATATCAAAATGACTTGATTCGGCATTAAATGACCCAAAAAGGGTTGATATGCTGTAAAACAAAACAACCTGCTAGATCACTGGATTTAAGCAGCAACAAGCCTGTTCAATACTTAGATGGGTGACCATTTAAGCAACTACAGGTATTGTAAGAAACCGTACATCAAAATGACTTGATTTAAGCAACTGAAGGTATTATAAGAAACCGTATATCAAAATAACTTGATTCGGCATTAAATAACCCAAAAAGGGTTGATATGCCGTAAAATAAAACCAACCAACCAACCAACCAAAGTCATAAAATGACTATTTTTTCTTTATTCATTTATTTAATGTGAACAGACAACCCAGTCAACAGGACTTTGCGAACCAGACATCATGATGATTTCTTTTAAACTATGTACAATATGTACACAATCTGAATTCCAATCCTGGACAAGACTGTTTGCATTTCTCTTTGCATTAATTGACTTGGGAAAGGCATGAATCCATCTATTCTCCACCCCCCACCCCCAGCTGTGGGTAAATAGTAGGACAGACTGGGTTAGGAAACCAATCTAGGAGAAGAAAGTAAAAACTCTAAATTCAAAGCAGCTTTTGAAATGTAAATTCAAAGACCAAGGAGATTGTTTTTTTTTTGCGTCTGAGGTGGAGCGCCACACCTACCATCAGCTCCTTACTTTACCGCACAGATCCCTGTGCTACTCATACACTGAGTTGGCGAGGACCAGGATCAAACTAGGAGCCTTGTGGTTTCTAGCTGAATGCTCTACCGACTGAGCTAACCCGGGAATTGGGTAAATACATAGACATTTTTTTGTATTTAAGATATGACTCTTAAATATCCTCTTATTAATCGCATGCCACTCTATACTTAGCGACTTAACCTCATCAGGAAAGGGTAGGGGAGAAAACAAATCTGAAACCGGAGTCCCTAAAGGGGTGTGATGCTGAACTCCAGTGTTACCCAGCGTCTTCTTACTTTGACTTTGGATCACAGCAGCAGTGTGGAAAGGGGGTATTTGCTGCTTGTGCAACAGCTCATATTCCATATCAACCTGCCCAGGTTACATAATTCAAAAAAATAAATAAATTTAGTCTATTCCATTGTCTCTCGTAGATGGAAGTATGCCAACATCTCTCTACTTAGTTAATTTTTAAAAATGCAATCATATATATTATATATATATATATATATATATATATATATATATATATATATAAAAGAAATGGATTAGCTCAGTCGGTAGAGAATTTATTCAATGAACACATGTGTAATCGGCTGCAATTAATCGCTACCTCGATTAATTCAGTGGATTTAACCCTGAAGATCCTCTTGGTGAAACTCGACTAGGTTTCTTTTGTATCCATTTCTTTAATAAATTTGCTCTACTTTGTATTGAGCACTTTGTATTTGCTTTATCGCAGACTTAATCCCTGGATTTTGTGCACCTCCAACGATCGTGCCTATATATATATATATATATTATATATATATATATATATATATATATAAACATGTGTTTTATATTACTAAATTGTAAATTCAATTTTAAATGTTTTGAAAGAAACAAATGTGTTCATGAAATTTAAATAAGGAAGCCAAAACGTCATATATTTTACTTTTTCTTTCTGATTTATAATCTGTTTTTACTAGATTTTTTGAAAGCACTTTTTTTAACTTTTTTTTTACTTAAAATAAAAACTGTTTATTTATTTATTAGATATCCGATGATTAAATAGGAGTTTCTATATCTTTATAAGGGCCAGTTTAGCTCAGTTGGTAGGTAGATCGTCTGACTAGGAACCAGCCTTCAGGGATCTGTGTGGTAAAGTGAGGAGCCGATGGTATGTGTGGCACTCCACCTCAGACATCAAATACAATCTCCTTGGTCTAGTGCTTATGAAAAGGGGATAGACTCCCTCACTGTCTGGCTGATACCGACTTTAGGCCACCCTAATATCTCTATTACAATTTGCCATGATTCTAGTGTATTTTAATATCAGTTCAAAAGAGTAGGTTTGCTTATCATTATACTTCCTCATCTTATGGTTTCCTGGTCTATAGAACTGGACACACACAGACACACACACACACACACATTTCCTGGGTATGATGTTAAACTGCATCTCACAGTGATAATGATAAAATTAATCTAAAATTTGTATAATGTACTAAGTATAGAGTTGTAGGCACCCATCCATCTGCGAGAGACAATGGAATAGACTAAATTTTTTTTTTTTTTTTTTTTTTAACTACATAACCTGGGCAGGTTGATATGGAGGATGAGCTGTTGCACAAGCAGCAAATACCCCTTTCCACACTGCTGCTGTGATCCAAAGGAAAGTAAGAAGTCAAAGTAAGAAGACGCTGGGTAACACTGGAGTTCAGCATCACACCCCTTTAGGGACTCCGGCTTCAGATTTGTTTTCTCCCCTACCCTTTCCTGATGAGGTTAAGTCGCTAAGTATAGAGTGGCATGCGATTAATAAGAGGATATTTAAGAGTCATATCTTAAATACAAAAAAAATGTCTATGTATTTACCCAATTCCCAGGTTAGCTCAGTCGGTAGAGCGTTCGGCTAGAAACCACAAGGTTCCTAGTTCGATCCTGGTCCTCGCCAACTCAGTGTATGAGTAGCACAGGGATCTGGGCAGTAAAGTAACGAGCTGATGGTAGGTGTGGCGCTCCACCTCAGACGCAAAAAAAACAATCTCCTTGGTCTGGCGATAGTAAAAAGGGGATAGACTCCCTCGCTGATCGGCTGATACCGACATTAGGACGACTTTACTTTTTTATACCATAAGCAAAATGTTACACAAGGTCTTCTTTTGAATTTAGAGTTTTTACTTTCTTCTCCTAGATTGGTTGCCTAACCCAGTCTGCCCTACTATTTACCCACAGCTGGGGGTGGTGGCGAATAGATGGATTCATGCCTTTCCTAAGTCAATTCATGCAAAGGGAAATGCAAACAGTCTTGTCCAGGATTTGAAACATTGTCTGGTTCAATACGCACTTACATGATTAGTACCACTTCTATTCCCTCCGATCAATCAGCTGGTCATGTCAAGCCCTAGCACCTATATGATTGTCCCAACTCTATTGCCCTTGTGGCAAGCCCCAACCCCTTTTTATCATATATGTGCTAGAAGGCTGTGGTTGATGATCTTAATGTTCTGGGTATGATATTAAACTGCATCTAACGGTGAAGTCCCAACTCTGGAGAGTGTGGAGTACCTCTCCATCACCATTACTCCCAGGTCCACCCTGACCGGAAGTGGTATTACTTGTCAGAGTCCCATCTAAGAGCTAAATAGAAAAAAAATGTGTTTAAAAAAATTGTTTTAAAAATTTTTCAGTAACCATCAAGAATGAATAGAACAAAACGTCTTTGGCATAAAAAGTCATTGGGGTGTCCTAAAGTTGGTATCAGCCAATCAGCGAGGAGTCTATCCCCTTTTCACTAGCGCAAGACCAAAGAGATTATTTTTACACCTGCATTGTGATAGCCTTCTAAACCAACCACCAAACCAATATAAACACATTGCTTCAAACAAATTATAAAACACTTATATATATATAGTCGGGGTGGCCTAAAGTTGGTATCAGCCAATCAGCGAGGGAGTCTATCCCCCCTTTTCACTAGTGTAAGACCAAAGAGATTATTTTTGTGTCTCAGGTGGAGCACCACACCTACCATCAGCTCCTTACTTTACTGCACAAACCCTATGATACTCATATGCTGAGTTGATGAGGGCCGGTATTGATCTAGGAACCTTGTGGCTTCTAACTGAAGGCTCTACCAACTGAGCTAACCTGGACCGAAATAACCCAACAAGGGTTGACATGCCGTAAAATCCAACCAACATACAACACACACACACACACACACACACACACACACTCTCTCTCTCTCTCTCTCTCTCTCTCTCTCTCTCTCTCTCTCTCTCTCTCTCTCTCACACACACACTGATCTAGGAACCTTGTGGCTTCTAGCCAAACTACTGACTCTCTTCACAGCTAGGAAAGCCAAAGGCTCTACTGACTGAGCTAACCTGGACCGAAAATAACCCAACAAGGGTTGACATGCCATAAAATCCAACACACCACACACACACACACAACATACACTGATGCTTAACATGCAAGGTATGAAAAAAAAAAAAAACAACATATAATCCTCTTTTATCTGAAACCTTTACCAGATTATGGTAAATAAGAGATTTATTCCCACTTAGATTTGCATTATATTAGCAGAACAACAGATATTCTCCTTATACAACTCAACCATTTCTTTGTTATCAAATATTCTGTTGGCAAGATAAACTATTAGGCACTATATGTGTGTGCATTCATGAATGGGTGTGTATGCGTGCGTGTGTGTCTGTGTATATATATGTATATATATATATATGTGTTTGTGTGTGTGTGTAACACTATGCATGAATATATATATAAAATATGAAACAAACACACTCACTATGCATGAATATATATATAATATATATAAAATATAAAACAAACACATACACTATGCATAAATATATATATAATATACTATGCTATATGAATATATATATATATATATATATATATATATATATATATATATATATTCATGCATAGTGTGTAAGTGTGTGTTTGTTTTATATTATATATAATTTATGCATAGTGTCTGTGTATGTATGTTTTGTATATATATATATATATATATATATATATATATATAAAAACAAATAGTTACACACACTATGCATGAATGTGTGTATATAATACACACATATATATAAATGTACATAACACACACTATGCCTATATATATATAAAATTCAATAAACACACACACACATTCACTATGGATAAATACATAAATATATATAAAACACACACACACACAACTACGCATTAATGTATATATAAAACAGACACACTATGCATGAATGTATATAACACACACACACACACACTATGCTTGAATATATATATATAACACACATGTATATGAAGCTATATATAAAACAAACACACACACACACACCATACTTGAATGTATATATAAAACACACACACAATATATATATATATATATATGTGTGTATATAATATATATATATATATATATATATAATATATATATATATAGGTAGAAAGATTGAATGCGTGTGTGTAGTATGGTTGCTCATCTGTTATTTGCTGACAGTAACTGCTGATTAATAGACAGCATAAAGGAATGTGGGTGTGGATAGCTGATAGTGATGAGGGTGGTGGGGTGCTTTTTTTTGGGGGGGGTATAGCTGCCAATGTAAAAACTGAAGCCAGGATCCCAAAGATTTTAATATATTAGCCCCTTACATGACACACTATATTTATACTGGTTTATTCATTTACCTCTTTTACATTCTGACATTCTAATGGAATAAAAAAAAAAAAAAGAAAGGCAAAAAAAGAAATATTAATGATTAATACTTGTATTTCGGTTAGTTGCAGTTCTTTATCTTATAAATCCTAGGCAAAATATTTATGCAGTTCACATCTCTAATAAATCCTTTTGTGCAGTTCACTACTCTGATAAATCCTAGGCAATATAGCTATGCAGTTCATCTCTCTAGTAAATCCTAGGCAATATATCTATGCAGTTCACATCCCTTATAAATCCTAGGAAAAATATTTATGCAGTTCACATCTCTAATAAACCCTTTGTGCAGTTCACTACTCTAATAAATCCTAGGCAATATATCTATGCAGTTCACATCCCTTATAAATCCTAGGCGAAAATATTTATGCAGTTCACTACTCTAATAAATCCCAGGCAATGTGTTTATGCAGTTCACTAATCTAATAAACCCTTTTTGCAGTTCACTACTCTAATAAATCCTAGGCAATATATCTATGCAGTTCATCTCTCTAGTAAATCTAGGCAATATATTTATGCAGTAATCAATCTCAGGCAATGTGTTTATGCAGTTCACTACTCTAATAAATCCTAGGCAATATATCTATGCAGTTCATCTCTCTAGTAAATCCTAGCAATATATTTATGCAGTTCATATTTCTCTAATCAATCTCAGGCAATGTGTTTATGCAGTTCACTACTCTAATAAATCCTAGGCAATATATCTATGCAGTTCATCTCTCTAGTAAATCCTTTGTCAATATATTTATGCAGTTCATATTTCTCTAATCAATCTCAGACAATATATATGTACGCTTCACTTTTCTAATAAATTCTTAACAATATATTTGTGCAGTTCACTTCTCTCTTAAAATCCTTAGCAATATACAATATGCAGTTCACTAATGTAATAAATCCTAAGAAATGTATGTTAATAATTTTTGATAATTTACTGGGATTTTTGCAGTAGTAATTAAGTAAAGTTTGCTTAGTAGCTTTTGTCAACCAAATAGCGAGGGAGTCTATCCCCTTTTCACTTGTGCTAGACGAGGGAGATTGTTTTTTGCTGAGGTCGAGTGCCACACCTGCCATCAGCTTCCAGATGTTTTTTTACCACACAGATCATATTACCCAAGCTCTACCAAATGAGCTAACTGGTCCTTAATAAACAGTGCATGTCTTTTAAATAAAAGTACGGAGCTGATGGTAAGTGTGGCGCTCCACCTCAGACGCTAAAATAATCTCCTTGGTCTAGCGCAAGTGAAAAGGGGATAGACTCCCTTGCTGATTGGCTGATACCGACTTAGGCCGCCTTAACGACTTTACTTTTTTGTCTTTATCAACACAATTTTTAGATATCTTTTTGATTTTCTTTATAAAATGATTTTAAAATCTAAGGTTGTTTTATATCTAGAGGTTAGGGAATTGTGCTCATTGTGAATTTATATGTATATTTTTTATGTAGTTTCTAAATGAAAATACAACTAAGTTTTAAACAGATCTACTTGACCTATAGACGGTACCCTAACAGGTACTACCACTCGGGTCAGAGTGGACCTGAGAGTAGTGGGAATAAATGAGTATTCTGCACTCCCGATATCTCCAGAACCGGAGGTTCAACATGAGATTCAGTTTAATGTCATACCCAGGACACTCCCCCCCTTTTTTTTGGGGGGGGGGTGGGTCAAGGAGTCTTGCCCCTCTGCAGTGGATCTTGCTGAATTGTATGCAATCAATAGGAGGTGTGTAGTGTAATAGTTAACGTCGTAGGAAATGGACACGGCGAGACGAGTTCAAATCCTGGACAAGGCTGTTTGCATTTCACACAGCACTAATGTCCTTGGGGAAAGATATGAATCCAACTATTCTCCCTCCAGTTATGGGTAAAATAGTAGGGCAGACTGGGATCTTTAACCTTGGCTAGGCAACCAGTCTAGGAGAAGGAAAATTCTAAATTCATACCTGTTAAACTGCGCTTCAGAAATTGACAATGTCACATCCTACTCGAGTAGAGTGGGTTGGTATATATATATATATTTTTGCAATACATAACTGTATCCACCATCATTCCTAGAAAAATCAAATATTCAAATTCTCGAGATTTGCTAATGGCTCTATATTGTCCAGCGTCCTGTAAGTGAATTTAAAAAATTCTCTTCGAACATTTTTAAAAATTCTCCGTTTTTCTCCAACAAATTTTTTTTTTTTTTTCATTCAAAATAAAATTTCACTCTGATGAAGGTCGATTTTTCTCTATGTACGGAATATTTTTACATTTTTCTATTATTATTATTTCATTTCATTTGTTTATTTAATAATGATACTCAGTCGGTAGAGCGTTCGGCTAGAAACCACAAGGTTCCTAGTTCTATACCGGTCCCCGCCAACTCAGCATATGAGTAGCACAGGGATCTGTGCGGTAAAGTAAGGAGCTGATGGTAGGTGTGGCGCTCCACCTCAGATGCTAAAACAATCTCCTTGGTCTAGCGCTATTGAAAAGGGGATAGACTCCCTCGCTGACTGGCTGATACCGACTTTAGGCCGCCCTGTCGACTTACTTACACATAGATAAGCTGACCAAAACACATGTGTAAGTGATATTGATTAAATTCATATTTTATTATCCATTCTGTACTTTCTTTTCTTTATTCATTCTTCCTCATATATATATATATATATATATATATATATATACTGTCAGTAGAGAAGTTAATTCTACACTAATGTTGGAAGTGTTTCTGGTGTAATGGTTATCATTGTTAGAAATGAACATGGTGACCTAAGTTCGAATCCTGGATGAGGCTGTTTATATTTCACATAGCACTAATGCCTTTTGGAAAGATAGGTATTTACCTAACTAATTCGCCACAGGTAAGGTGACATAAAGTTGCAAGTATCGGTCACCCAGCAAGGATTGAACTAGCTTTTCAGTAGTAATGGGTCTGTTCCTATCTATGTATCTATCACATGTATCTATCACAGTCTATTCATATCTATCTCTCTCGGTCTGTTCATATCTATATATCTATCTATCTATCTCAGTCTGTTCATATCTATATATCAATCCCAGTCTGTTCATATCTATCTATCTCAGTCTGTTTATATCTATGTTGATATCTATCTATCTATCTATCTATCTCAGTCTGTTTCTATCTATCTATCTATCTCAGTCTGTTCGTATCTATCTGTTGATATTTATCTATCTATTTATCTATCTATCTGTCTATCTCAGTCTGTTCATATCTATCTATCTATCTCAGTCTGTTCATATCTATCTATCTATCTTAGTCTGTTCATATCTATCTATCTATCTCAGTCTGTTCATATATATCTATCTATCCCAGTCTGTTTATATCCCACTATCTATCTATCTGTATGTCTGTCTGTCTATCTATATATCTATCCAAGTATGTTTATATCTATCTATTTTACTCTGATCAAAGGTCTCTTTAAGGTTTACATTTTATGTCATGTTAATTTGTTTTAATATGATATATTTTATGTTTATTTGCATGTAAATTTGTTTTATGCTTGGTGTGACAGGGATTTTTTTATTCTTAGTCTCATAAAAATTGTTTTATGGGATTTTGGTTGATAGTTGGGGAGGGTGGTAATAAAACATAATATCCCACAGATGTACATTTTCATTAAAAGATGTTTCATCATTTTCTTATTTGAGATTTTTGCACTTTCATTTTTTTTTTTTTTTTTTTTTTTTTTTGCATACAAGAAGATTCCTTTTTGGAACCAGGTGTATTTCTTCTTTTTAAAATTTTGGTAAATCAGAAATATCCTTTCTCATCTTCAGGTTTGTCTCTACAAAAACGTTTAAATCATTATTAGATTATTATGTTTACTTATAGGAGGAATTTTATACAGAATGACATATCTTTAATTGATATAATTTATCTGTTTCTATTAATACACTTGCATGTGTAATATATATATATATATATATCAAACTTCAGAAATTTTTTAATCAGACTGAGTGACGGGGATTACCACTCGCTTTTCTCATTATTCTGTGATAGATGATTTCTTATCTTATGCCCTGAAGATGATCTAATTAATAGATCGAAACACTGCAGCGTCGGCCAATAAACTCACCACTTAACCCATTTAAACCTGTGTTTTTTCATTTTTCTTGATATATTACATACCGTCGGATTTACTTCCTCTCTTCACACACACACACATATATATATATATATATATATATATATATATATATATATATATATATGAAAGGTATTCAAAACTGGTAGTAAGGGATGATTCTACATGGGATCTTCAAAATCTCACTGTATAATTATATTGCATGTTTTAGTAGGTGCAAATACAAGGATTTCTATATAAATCCTTAGAGAGAGAGCTCAATGCATAATAATTTATAATTTAGATTAAATACAGAGCAATATTTACCTTTGAAAGAAAGGAAAAACTCAATGAACCGTCATTCTGTAATAAATTTATTTCGACCAAAACTTAAAAGGCTTTTAGAAATTTAAAGAAAAGAATTAATTATCTTTTAATTTCTTTCAAAGGTATATACATATATATATATATATATATATAGAGAGAGAGAGAGAGAGAGAGAGATAAATAAATGTCTTATTTTATATTTATTTGTATTGGAACAATTTTGCTACCATTGGTTTCTTGCTCTGTGGCAGTCATCAGGAAACGAAAGTGTTTTTAAAATGATGCTTAAATGAATTAAATATGGTCAAATGTGTGTTGTTTGGTTAACTGTGTATGTAATATATATATATATATATATATATATATATATATATATATAAATGCTGATAGGTAACCGTCATGTGTCCCTGATGCACAAAAATCTAAAAAGACGCAGTAAAATCGTATCCATATATCCCAGTGTTTTTCGTTTTTCTTCCTTCACCATTTTAAGCCAACTGTAAATACATTTCAATAGTTTCTTAGAAATGAATTACACAGAATAGGTTACAAGGTAGGTGTTAGACAGGTTCTGTTGGGACCCATAAATTTTCCTGGGAACTCATTTAAAGCAAATATATGCACCCCAAGACACACTAAATCAAAAAACTATCAGCATTACTATATATATATATATATATATATATATTATATATTATATATATATAATATATAGTCTGTTTATATCTATCACATATATCTATCTATCTATCATATTTATCCATCTAGTGTAGTCTATCCATCTATCTATCTTAGATTATTCATATATATCCATCATAATCTATCTTAGATTATTCAATATATCCATTTTTGTTCATATCTATCTTAGATTATTTCATATATATCCATTTTTGTTCATATCTATCTATCTTAGATTATTCATATATATCCATTTTTGTTCATATCTATCTATCTTAGATATTCATATATATCCATTTGTTCATATCTATCTATCTTAGCCATTTTTGTTCATATCTATCTATCTATCTTAGATTATTCATAATATATCCATTTTTGTTCATATCTATCTATCTTAGATTATTCATATATATCCATTTTTGTTCATATCTATCTATCTTAGATTATTCATATATATCCATTTTTGTTCATATCTATCTTAGATTATTCATATATATCCATTTTTGTTCATATCTATCTATCTTAGATTATTCATATATATCCATTTTTGTTCATATCTATCTATCTATATCATATCTATCTATTAGATTATTCATATATATCCATTTTTGTTCATATCTATCTATCTTAGATTATTCATATATATCCATTTTTTGTCATATCTATCTTAGATTATTCATATATATCCATTTTTGTTCATATCTATCTATCTTATTTCATATATATCCATTTTGTTCATATCTATCTTCTAGATTATTCATATATATCCATTTTTGTTCATATCTATCTATCTTAGATTATTCATATATATACATTTTGTTCATATCTATCTTAGATTATTCATATATATCATTTTTGTTCATATCTATCTATCTTAGATTATTCATATATATCATTTTGTTCATATCTATCTATCTTAGATTATTCATATATATCCATTTTTGTTCATATCTATCTATCTTAGATTATTCATATATATCCATTTTGTTCATATCTTTCTATCTTAGATTATTCATATATATCCATTTTTATTCATATCTATCTTAGATTATTCATATATATCCATTTTTGTTCATATCTATCTATCTTAGATTATTCATATATATCCATTTTTGTTCATATCTATCTATCCTCTATCTTAGATTATTCATATATATCCATTTTGTTCATATCTATCTTAGATTATTCATATATATCCATTTTTGTTCATATCTATCTATCTTAGATTATTCATATATCCATTTTTGGTTCATATCTATCTATCTTAGATTATTCATATATATCCATTTTTGTTCATATCTATCTTAGATTATTCATATATATCCATTTTTGTTCATATATCTATCTATCTTAGATTATTCATATATATCCATCATATCTATCTTAGATTATTCATATATATCCATTTTTGTTCATATCTATCTATCTTAGATTATTCATATATATTCATATCTATCTTAGATTATTCATATATATCCATTTTTGTTCATATCTATCTTAGATTATTCATATATATCCATTTTTGTTCATATCTATCTATCTTAGATTATTCATATATATCCATTTTTGTTCATATCTATCTATCTTAGATTATTCATATATATCCATTTTGTTCATATCTATCTTAGATTATTCATATATATCCATTTTTGTTCATATCTATCTATCTTAGATTATTCATATATATCCATTTTTTTTCATATCTATCTATCTTAGATTATTCATATATATCCATTTTTGTTCATATCTTCTATCTTAGATTATTCATATATATCCATTTTGTTCATATCTATCTATCTTAGATTATTCATATATATCCATTTTTGTTCATATCTATCTTAGATTATTCATATATATCCATTTTTTTTCATATCTATCTATCTTAGATTATTCATATATATCCATTTTTGTTCATATCTATCTTAGATTATTCATATATATCCATTTTTGTTCATATATTATCTTAGATTATTCATATATATCCATTTTTGTCATATCTATCTATCTTAGATTATTCATATATATCCATTTTTGTTCATATCTATTCTTAGATTATTCATATATATCCATTTTTGTTCATATCTATCTATCTTAGATTATTCATATATATCCATTTTTGTTCATATCTATCTTAGATTATTCATATATATCCATTTTTGTTCATATCTATCTTAGATTATTCATATATATCCATTTTTATCATATCTATCTTAGATTATTCATATATTCATTTTTGTTCATATCTATCTATCTTAGATTATTCATATATATCCATTTTTGTTCATATCTATCTTAGATTATTCATATATATCCATTTTTGTTCATATCTATCTTAGATTATTCATATATATCCATTTTTGTTCATATCTATCTATCTTAGATTATTCATATATATCCATTTTTATTCATATCTATCTTAGATTATTCATATATATCCATTTTTGTTCATATCTTATCTTATATCTATCTATCTATCAGATTATTCATATATATCCATTTTTGTTCATATCTATCTATCTTAGATTATTCATATATATCCATTTTTGTTCATATCTATCTATCTTAGATTATTCATATATATATTTTTGTTCATATCTATCTATCTTAGATTATTCATATATATCCATTTTTTATTCTATCTATCTTAGATTATTCATATATATCCATTTTTGTTCATATCTATCTATCTTAGATTATTCATATATATCCATTTTTGTTCATATCTATCTTAGATTATTCATATATATCCATATCTATCTTAGATTATTCATATATATCCATTTTTGTTCATATCTATCTTAGATTATTCATATATATCCATTTTTGTTATATCTATCTATCTTAGATTATTCATATATATCCATTTTTGTTCATATCTATCTTAGATTATTCATATATATCCATTTTTGTTCATATCTATCTATCTTAGATTATTCATATATATCCATTTTTGTTCATATCTATCTATCTTAGATTATTCATATATATCCATTTTTGTTCATATCTATCTTAGATTATAAAAAAAAAGTTCCATGGTTTATATTTCATATCATTGTAATTTATTTCAAGGATTCATCTTTTAGTCCATATATTCCTAATTGATGAAAATATAAAACCTTCCATATTTAATGAGGAAGGGCAAGTGCTGCCGTGCCTTCAGCTGTTGATGCTCTCACCAATTTACACAAAAATTATCTGGCATAATTGCTATTATCATCGCAGGAAATGGACTCAGTGGAATAGATTCAAATCCTGAATGAAGCCCTTTGCATTCCACTTTGAACTAATACCCTTGGGAATAATAGGAATCAATCTGTTCCCCTCCCCAACACCCTCTCCCCCCCCCCCGTCTCTCTACCCACACCCAAGGGCAGACTGAGCTTTCTAGCTTTGGGGCTCAACAATTGGTCAGTGAGAATCTCTCTCTCTCTCTCTCTCTCTCTCTCTCTCTCTCTCTCTCTCTCTCTCTCTCTTTATCTTTCTCTCTGTCTGTCTGTCTGTCTGTCTGTCTCTCTCTCTCTCTCTCTCTCTTTCTCTGTCCCCATCCCACAAGCTATAAGGCGGTCGGAGAGGCCCTCTCCGATCAATCAGCTGGTCACGTCAAGCCCTAGCACCTATATGATTTTCCCAATCCTATTGCCCTTATGGCAAGCCCCAACCCCTTTTTATCATATGGGTGCTAGAAGGCGGTGGCTGCTGGTCTACATCCTGCGAATGATGTTAAACTCTATCTGATGGTGAGGTTCCAGTTTTGGAGGTTTGGGGAATGTGGAGCACCCCTTCATCACCATTGCTCCCTGGTCCACTCTGACCCGGAGTGGTAGTACCTGTTAGGGTCCCATCTATGGGTTAAATAGAAAAATGTATTTATAAACAAAATTGTATTATCCATTAAGAATTGATTTCAAAACTTTATCGGCATTAAATGACCCACTGAGGTTAATATGCCGTAAAACAAAACAAACCAAACCAAACCAAAACCAAACCCACAAGCTATATGATAGAGAGATATAGACAGTGTTGATAGATTGATATATATGGACAGTCCTAGACATATAGATGAATATGGACATTCCTTGCTAGATATATAGATAGGTATGGAGAGTCCTTGCTAGATATATTGATAGATATGGACAGTCTTTGATAGATTGATAGATATAGACAATCCTAGATATATCGATAGATATGAACATTCCTTAATAGATAGATAGATTGATAGATATAGACATTGCTTGCTAGATAGATTGATAGATATAGACAATCCTAGATATATTGATAGATATGAACATTCCTTAATAGATAGATAGATTGATAGATATAGACATTGCTTGCTAGATAGATTGATAGATATAGACAATCCTAGATATATCGATAGATATGAACATTCCTTAATAGATAGATAGATTGATAGATATAGACATTGCTTGCTAGATAGATTGATAGATATAGACAATCCTAGATATATTGATAGATATGAACATTCCTTAATAGATAGATAGATTGATAGATATAGACAATCCTAGATATATCGATAGATATGAACATTCCTTAATAGATAGATTGATAGATATAGACATTGCTTGCTAGATAGATTGATAGATATAGACAATCCTAGATATATTGATAGATATGAACATTCCTAAATAGATAGATAGATTGATAGATATAGACATTGCTTGCTAGATAGATTGATAGATATAGACAATCCTAGATATATCGATAGATATGAACATTCCTTAATAGATAGATAGATAGGTAGATAGATAGAGACATTCCTTGCTAGATAGATTTATAGATAGACACTGGTTCCTATTAGATCACCAAAGTTAAGCACTGATTAGCCTGTTCAATACTTAGATGGGTGAGCATTTAAGTTACAGCTGGTACTGTAAGTAAAGCGAATCATTATAGTGTATAATAACATTTAAAGTGTGATTGTTACTATTGGTTTCAAAGCAGCATGTTAGCCACTTATCATCAAGACAACGCACCTGTTAAGAAATGCATGACATGTCAATTCATTTATATATGTGTGTACTTATGTGAGGCAAATTTTTGTATTTCTCCGCTTAACGGCGAAAGTAGTGTGTATAAATGCAGCTCTTACACCTGCATCGAGTACTTTATTTTCAATTCTCCAATACTAGAAAAAAACTACCAATATATATGTATGTATGTATATATATATATATATATGTGTGTGTGTGTGTGTGTGTGTGTATATATCAATTTGATTTATTGATTATTATACATTGAGCTCTTTATGTAGGTATTGGCACCATTCTTATGTAATGTAGGTCATAAAGAATGTTTGAGTCATGATGCCAACGCAAAGAAATGGTTCAAATTCTTCGTGATCATAAAAAAAAGAAGAAGCAACAATAGAATCTGTTGAAAATCCCCTTAGAAAGAGACAATTGGACAATCAAGAAATTTGTTGCAAGCTCAAATGTACGTAACATTGCATGACCCCCTAACAAAAGTGGGATTCAAATCTGCCTAAAATGTCACGATCCTGCTGACTGAAGCGTTTAGAAACGTCCACCAAACCGATTCTTTTTTTTTTTTTAAGAGTTGAATCAGCTCGTTAAGAGAGGCAAAACTGGATTTACACAAAACGCATGGACAAGTGTGCAGTGATGCTAGGCGGCACCATTGATTGGCAAAATGAGTGGTTCCTTGAACGAACAACTTAAGCCTGTTCAGTTTGAGGTGTCAGTAAGGAGGTAGAAATTTGTGCTAAGTGATTAGTATTCAGCTGTGTTGCAAGTTGAATCCACACTTCGTAGGTAGTTTAAATCACAGGTTGGGCTATTCCACTGTGTAGCATGGCCATGTCCATCCCCAGGATTCTCATTGTCTGATGGTTTTAGTGTGGATATTTTCATCCATATATACCAGACACATGACTGTGGTAGTTTTTACAGAACTTGTATTTGGTTACTGCCTGTCTTTTTCTTTCTTGTCTGGTGACTGGACGCTAGTCACAGCCTTCCATGCATTCCACATTGTGCTAAAACCTTTGAGAAATGTATGAATACACTTATTTTCCCTCCAGCTATGGGTAAATAGTAGGGCAGACTGGGATCTTTAACCTTAGTTTGAGAAGAAGAAGGAAAATTCTGAATTTAATATAATTTTTTGCTTTTAATTTTCAATATATAAATTTTCAATATATAAATTTTCAGTAAAAATAAATTTTCAATAAATTTTTTTTATAAATTTAATATAAATTACCTATATTACAAGAATATTTTCCCTCCAGCTATGGGTAAATAGTAGGGCAGACTGGGATCTTTAACCTTGGTTTGAGAAGAAGAAGGAAAATTCTGAATTCAGACTTGTTAAACTCTGCTTAAGAAATTGACATTATATCATATTCTACTCATGCTGAGGGATATATATATATATATTGTATCAAACCTGGGAAAAATGAAACTAAGCTTAATTAAATGACAACAGGGGGTACTCTAAGCAGTCTGAGACCTGTAATCCAGATTAACTAAATCTTGGTAAATAACAGGGCACCCTGCAAGGTTTTCACGTTTTTATGAACACCTAGCATGTGTGGCTAATGCAGCTGTTGAAAATGAAAGTAAACTGTGACTCCAAAACAACCAGATTATGGTGAGTTCCATATGGTGTTCCCTTAGATATAATCCGGATTAACCTTTGGAGATTTGTCAAGATATGTTGAGCAATGTTTTATCCAGAAATGGACATTAGGAAGTAATTTTTAAAAAGTTGGCAGTGTGACCTATTGTCAATATCAGCTGGACAGCAAGGGAGTCTATCTCCTTGTCGCTACCACTAGACCAGGGAGATTTATTTTACTGAGGTGAAGCGCCAATGGATCAATAAAATTTACTATAATTTTAAACAAGTAAACAATTCATACTAAGTTACAATATCAATATTTTAAGATCTAATGTATTAATAAAGTTCACTATCATTTTAAACAGGTAAACACTTCTTACTTAGTTGCAATATCAATATTTTAAGATCTAATGTATTAATAAAGTTCACAATCATTTTAAACAGGTAAACACTTCTTACTTAGTTGCAATATCAATATTTTAAGATCTAATGTATAAATAAAGTTCACAATCATTTTAAACAAGTAAACAATTCATACTAAGTTACAATATCAATATTTTAAGATCTAATGTATTAATAAAGTTCACAATCATTTTAAACAGGTAAACACTTCTTACTTAGTTGCAATATCAATATTTTAAGATCTAATGTATTAATAAAGTTCACAATCATTTTAAACAAGTAAACAATTCATACTAAGTTACAATATCAATATTTTAAGATCTAATGTATAATAAAGTTCACAATCATTTTAAACAGGTAAACACTTCTTACTTAGTTGCAATATCAATATTTTAAGATCTAATGTATTAATAAAGTTCACTATCATTTTAAACAGGTAAACAATTCATACTTAGTTGCAATATCAATATTTTAAGATCTAATGTATTAATAAAGTTCACTATCATTTTAAACAGGTAAACACTTCTTACTTAGTTGCAATATCAATATTTTAAGATCTAATGTATTAATAAAGTTCACAATCATTTTAAACAGGTAAACACTTCTTACTTAGTTGCAATATCAATATTTTAAGATCTAATGTATTAATAAAGTTCACAATCATTTTAAATAGGTAAAACACTTCTTACTTAGTTGCAATATCAATATTTTAAGATCTAATGTATTAATAAAGTTCACAATCATTTTAAATAGGTAAACACTTCTTACTTAGTTGCAATATCAATATTTTAAGATCTAATGTATAAATAAAGTTCACAATCATTTTAAACAGGTAAACACTTCTTACTTAGTTGCAATATCAATATTTTAAGATCTAATGTATTAATAAAGTTCACTATCATTTAAACAGGTAAACAATTCATACTTAGTTGCAATATCAATATTTTAAGATCTAATGTATTAATAAAGTTCACTATCATTTTAAACAGGTAAACACTTCTTACTTAGTTACAATATCAATATTTTTAAGATCTAATGTATTAATAAAGTTCACAATCATTTTTAAACAGTAAACAATTCATACTAAGTTACAATATCAATATTTTAAGATCTAATGTATTAATAAAGTTCACTATCATTTTAAACAGGTAACACTTCTTACTTAGTTGCAATATCAATATTTTAAGATCTAATGTATAAATAAAGTTCACAATCATTTTAAACAGGTAAACACTTCTTACTTAGTTGCAATATCAATATTTTAAGATCTAATGTATTAATAAAGTTCACTATCATTTTAAACAGGTAAACAATTCATACTTAGTTGCAATATCAATATTTTAAGATCTAATGTATTAATAAAGTTCACTATCATTTTAAACAGGTAAACACTTCTTACTTAGTTGCAATATCAATATTTTAAGATCTAATGTATTAATAAAGTTCACTATCATTTTAAACAGGTAAACACTTCTTACTTAGTTACAATATCAATATTTTAAGATCTAATGTATTAATAAAGTTCACAATCATTTTAAACAAGTAAACAATTCATACTAAGTTACAATATCAATATTTTAAGATCTAATGTATTAATAAAGTTCACAATCATTTTAAACAGGTAAACACTTCTTACTTAGTTGCAATATCAATATTTTAAGATCTAATGTATTAATAAAGTTCACAATCATTTTAAACAGGTAAACACTTCTTACTTAGTTGCAATATCAATATTTTAAGATCTAATGTATTAATAAAGTTCACAATCATTTTAAACAGGTAAACACTTCTTACTTAGTTGCAATATCAATATTTTTAAGATCTAATGTATAAATAAAGTTCACTATCATTTTAAACAGGTAAACAATTCATACTTAGTTGCAATATCAATATTTTAAGATCTAATGTATTAATAAAGTTCACTATCATTTTAAACAGGTAAACAATTCATACTTAGTTGCAATATCAATATTTTAAGATCTAATGTATTAATAAAGTTCACAATCATTTTAAACAGGTAAACACTTCTTACTTAGTTGCAATATTAATTCAACAAACGCAAGAAATTTCAACTTCATTGCAGACTTTATTTTGTTTGCAGAGTTTAGAACAGAGAGAATGAGAAATTGTCTAATTGGCCTTTAGAATTTCCATGGCAACAGCAAACTTTACTCTCCGCTGGCAAAATTCACTGCTCTCTAACAGTGTGATGGTCAAAACTATCTGTCAGTCCGATTACTTGACAGTCAAATACTTACTCATTAAATCAAACTGTGTTCCTCTGTATGTGTATGTATGTATGTGTGTGTGTATATATATATATATATATATATTATAAAATGGATACAATAGAAACCTACTCGAGTTTCACCATAAGGATCTTCAGGGTTAAATCCACTGAATTAATCGAGGTACCGATTAATTGCAGTCGATCACACGTGTGTTCATTGTATAAGATATTACGTTACAAAGGAACACTTGTTTTTGGTTTTGAAATTTCTCACCAGAAGTTGTTTTTTCATGAGGATCAAAATGTAAACAATAGATGTGAATTGATTTGTGCAAATTTTTTTTAATTTTTTTTTTTACTAGAATATGGTTGTCTAATAACTGTATGGGTTATGAAGTGTAAGAGTGGTTTTATAAACAAAACCGTTGTAATTTAGTTTTGTTTTGGTTAGAGGGTATAGTAATATGTGTTATGTGTATTATAATTTCGGTAAATTATGTTATAATGTTTTGCACCTCCCAACGATCGTGCCCATATTCACCGGTAAGCCACCTTTTATCTTTATAAATATATATATATATATGTATATGTATATATAGAGAGAGAGAGCCAATGTATTAATAAAGTTTGCAATCATTTTAAACAGATAAACACTTTATATATATATATATATATATATATATATATATATATATATATATATATCCCAAAACACACATGCGCACGCACACACACACACACACACACACACACACATATATATATATATATATATCCAAAAACAATTAAAAAGTCATTAATCTTAATTGTGGTTGTTTCTAGAACATTCCAAATTTGATACCTACAAGTTTCTTATTCTAAACTTTTGATTCGGGTCATGTAAAAATCCTTAGACTTGATTTAAGTCTTTATCAACTTCAAAGTGCGCTCCTTCATGGATGGCTGCCACTCTGTCTGGAATTTTAATCATTTACCCCATCTGTGTGTGCGATGCATTTATTTCTTGACCGCACTTAAGATTTTTGGCTGACCGGGCTCATTTAAAAAAAAATTCTTTATCACCCTCCTGCCATAATGTAAAATTCATACGTAGTTGCAATATAGATATTTCAAGAGTCAAGGTGTTCACAATTATTTTAAACAGGTAAACAATTCATACTTAGTTGCAATATCAATATTTTAAGAGCCAATGTGTTTAAAATCATTTTAAACGGTAAACACTTTATACTTAGTTGCAATATCAATATTTTAAGAGTCAATGTGTTCACCATCATTTTAAACAACTAAACACTTTATACTTAGTTGCAATATCAATGTTTTAAGAGTCAATGTGTTTAAAATCACTTTAAACGACTAAACACTTTATACTTAGTTGCAATATCAGTATTTTAAGAGCCAATGTATTAATAAAGTTTGCTGTCATTTTAAATAGGTAAACAATTTATACTTAGTTGCAATGTCAATATTTTAAGATCTAATGTATTAATAAAGTTCACAATCATTTTAAACAGGTTAACACTTTATACTTATTTGCAATATCAATGTTTTAAGAGTCAGTGTATTAATGTAATCTGTCCTACTGTTTACCTCTGGCTTGGGAGAGAATAGTTGAATGCATACCTTTCTTGAGAGTATTAGCACTATGTGAAATGCA
>CM042179.1:45548838-45556338 GCA_023376005.1 Doryteuthis pealeii
TAAAACAGCAGCTGTATGGCCACATACCTCCCATCTCACAAACTGTTTAACTAATATATACTGGGCATTGCTGGAAAAGCAGGGATGAGCTATGTTTTACTCTGGACTCCTACACATTGGCGATATAGTAAAGGGAATCCGTCCTATAGGCTTTACTTGATGATGGTGTATAAGAGGTCTAGAAGAAAGCAGCGGCAACAAAGCACTGGCACAGCAACATCTTCAGGGGCAGCCTTCAAATGCGAAATCTGTGGTCGAGAATGTTTTTTCAAACATCGGACTTCACAGTCACAGGAGGCGCTGTAATATCAGGGGCACATAAACACTTTATTATAGTCTTCCGTATATATATATATATATATATATATATATATATATATATATACATATAATTTGTGTATATATATACTTGTGTGTGTATACCAACTCAGCATATGAGTAGCACAGGGATCTGTATATATATATATATTTGTGTGCGTGTGTTTGTGTGTGAGCGTGTAAAAAGCCAAAATGTTAACATTGGATAAATTTGCCTGACATAAGATAAATAAAAAAAAAATCTGTTTTTGTTTTGTTTCAGCAACACTGCTGGCAGTAAAACAGAATTGTAGCTGCAGACATTCACAGATTTTCTGTTTTGTTTGTTTGATTTGAAAAATAAATGTTTCTTCTTTTCTCTTTTTTTTTTTGCCTTTTAATCTTTTAAAATAGAAAAAAAAAACAATCAATACCAAAGTGTAAAGAATTTATCAATAACTGTTTTGGTTTTGTTTGTTTGTTTTTGTTGTTGTTTATTATTTTTAATTTACTACCCCAGGAAATGATCGAAATAACATGTTTACAATATATTAGCTCTTTCTAATCAAAGGATCTTGAAGATAACTAAAAAGACTTATAAATAGAAGAATAGTGTATGGCACTTTTTTTTCTTTAACATTTCTTTTGATGTTGCCTCTTGTTTTTGTACAAGGTATTTTCTATTATATAAAATCATTAAACGTACAGTTCTTTGTGTGATTGATGAATTTAGTACTTTTTTGTACAAGTTAAAAAGGTATTTTCTATTGTACAATTATTAGTATAGATAGTTAAAAGGTATTTTGTATTGTACAATTATTATAATTAAAAGGTATTTTGTATATTCTAGAATATATTCTACAATTATTAGTTAAAGGTATTATAATTAAAAGGTATTTTGTATATTCTAGAATATATTGTACAATTATTAGTTAAAAGGTATTTTGTAAAATTATTATTATAGTTAAAAGGTATTTTGTATTGTACAATTATTATTATAATTAAAAGGTATTTTGTATATTCTAGAATATATACAATTATTAGTTAAAAGGGTATTATAAAAGTATAAAAGGTATTTTGTATTGTACAATTATTATTATAATTAAAAGGTAATTTGTATTGTACAATTATTATTATAATTAAAAGGTATTTTGTATTGTACAATTATTATATAATTAAAAGGTATTTGTATATTTATATATTGTACAATTATTAGTTAAAAGGTATTTTGTATTATAAAAGTATATTATAGTGTATTGTACAATTATTATTATAATTAAAAGGTATTTTGTATTGTACAATTATTATTATAATTAAAAGGTATTTGTATTGTACAATTATTATTATAATTAAAAGGTATTTTGTATATTCTAGTTATTATTATTTAAAAGGTATTTTGTATTGTACAATTATTATTATAATTAAAAGGTATTTGTATTGTACAATTATTATTATAATTAAAAGGTATTTGTATTATAAAATTATTATTATATTAAAAGGTATTTTGTATTGTACAATTATTATTATAATTAAAAGGTATTTTGTATATTCTAAATATATTGTACAATTATTAGTTAAAAGGTATTTTGTATTATAAAGTATTATTATAGTTAAAAGGTATTTTGTATTGACAATTATTATTATAATTAAAGGTATTTTGTATTGTACAATTATTATTTAATTAAAAGGTATTTTTATTGTACAATTATTATTATAATTAAAGGTATTTTGTATTGTACAATTATTATTATAATTAAAAGGTATTTTGTATATTCTAGAATATATGTACAATTATTAGTTAAAAGGTATTTTGTATTATAAAAGTTTATTATAGTTAAAAGGTATTTGTATTGTACAATTATTATTATAATTAAAAGGTATTTGTATTGTACAATTATTATTATAATTAAAAGGTATTTTGTATTGTACAATTATTATTATAATTAAAAGGTATTTGTATTGTACAATTATATTATAATTAAAAGGTATTTTGTATATTCTAGAATATATTGTACAATTATTAGTTAAAAGTATTTGTATTATAAAAGTATTATTATAGTTAAAAGTATTTTTATTGTACAATTATTATTATAATTAAAAGGTATTTTGTATATTCTAGAATATATTCTACAATTATTAGTTAAAAGGTATTTTGTATTATAAAAGTATTATTATAGTTAAAAGGTATTTTGTATTTTTATAGAATATAAATTTCAAAAACAAGTATCTTTAAAAACAATTTTTTTTAAAACAAACTTTTATTTATAGTCGTTTTTATGGTCGGCAGTACTAATTTTGGTGTACATCAAGAGTATCTTAGATCCTCTTAATAATTTCTGTATTTTTTTAAAAAGCTTGTGTAATGTTCTACAGATGGTATCTTTTAATGATCCTTACTTTTCTAAATTTCTTCAAGTACTGGAAGTTTGGTTCTTTACGTTTCATATGAAAGAATTATAATTGACAACTGATGGTTCTCCAGTTTAGGGCTTCTTTTTCTTTTTCTTTTTCTTTTTCTTTTTCTTTTTCATTTTTCATTTTTCATTTTTTCTTTCTTTTTCTTTTTCTTTTTTCATTTTTTTCTTTTTTTCTTTTTTCTTTTTTTTCTTTTTCTTTTTCTTTTCTTTTTCTTTTTCATTTTCATTTTTTTTTTTTTCTTTTTTTCTTTTCTTTTCATTTTTTTCTTTTTCTTTTTCTTTTCTTTTTCTTTTCTTTTTCATTTTTTCTTTTTCTTTTTTCTTTTTCATTTTTTTCTTTTCTTTTTCTTTTTCATTTTTCATTTTTTTTCTTTTTTCTTTTTTTTTCTTTTTCTTTTTCTTTTTCTTTTTTTTTTCATTTTTTTTCTTTTTCTTTTTTCTTTTTTCTTTTGTAGCCAAATTTTAGGAGTGCATATTGTACATGAAAATTTTTTTTTTCCTGAATTTCATACCCAAAATTACAGGTACATATTATACCTGCTTTTACATGTTATACATGGCTAATTAAGTTTTTTTTTCATTTTCTCTCTTTTCAGTGTCCACCTTGTAAGCATTTCACACCTGTCCTCGCAGCAATGTATGATAAATTAAAATCTGAAGGAAGAAACTTTGAAGTTGTATTTGTTTCATCAGATAGAAGCGTCGATTCCTTCAGCCAATATTTCAAGACAATGCCATGGTTAGCAATTCCTTATAATGATGCCCGTATCAGACAATTAAAGTCTATCTATGATGTTTATGGTAAGTTCTTGCTTCATCATTCTATTTTCTTTGTCTGTGTGTGTGTGTGTGCATTAGGTACCACCAAAATATGCCACATGATCAGTTTAGGCCATATTGAAAGAAGAAACAAATATTTTTGCACTTTTTTTTTTCAATCTCGCAAAAAAGAAATAACAAACATAAAGAGTTGTTACAAAGAATTCAAAGATCAAATTACCTGATTGGGGAAAAATTACTCACTGTTATCTTGAAAAATAAGTAAAACAGCCCGTTTTTTACAACAGGTTCAGTCCCTTTATTTATCTTTTTTTAACAGAATTCTGTATTCATGGTTCTTTTACTAAAAAGCTTTCGCATTGAAACTTATAAAAAATCTTACTGATATAATTATTCAGACTTTTATCTTTATAGAAAAAAGGAAAAATTATTTTTTGTCAGTTCATTTTTTCATCTTTCATAAAATAAAATACGGATCGCGTTGAAAAAAGAAAAAAATCCCCCAATATATTTAAGGTAAAAAATATTTCAGACATATTTTCATCAAAAGGTAAGTAATTATGAAAATTTTTGTGAAAATCAGACCATTAATTGATTTTTCATAGAATTTTTTTTTAAAAACCTCTAGTCTTGGCTACATTAAATTTCAATTGATTTAATGGTGCAAAAATGTTAATTTTTTTTTTTTTTTTTTTTTTTTTTCATTCATAATTTTCATTATTTCCATAAACTGAAAATTTTTTTTTAAATCATCAGGAGTTTTTTTTTTTTTATGTTTCTTCTTTTGAATGGACAAAAATTTTTCAAGTTGATATTAACCTTTATGCACGTTTCATTGTGTTAAATATAGGGGGGGGGTAAAATTCACGGGGAAAATTGGTGGTACTTAGTGTGCATCATGTGTGTTATACACAATTGTATGGTTTTAAGTATTTCTATTTGATACTAATTTACCAAACTCCTGTGTATAAGTAGAATGTGACACAAGGTCAATTATTTAAGCAGAGTTTAACAGGTTTGAATTCAGAGTTTTCCTTTTCATAGACTGGTTACCTAGCCAAGGTTAAAGAGCCTAGTCTGTCCTACTATTTACCCATAGCTGGAGGGAGAATAGTTGGATTCATAACTTTCCCAAGGGTATTAGAGCTTCTAGACTGGTCAATTACTTAATTGTTAGCGCTATTGGAAATGCAAACAGCCTGGTCCAGGATTTATATAATTAACAGGTTTGAATTCAGAGTTTTCCCTCTCCTAGACTGATGCTCCTTGC
The DNA here is from genome assembly GCA_023376005.1 of Doryteuthis pealeii. Taxonomy (NCBI): domain Eukaryota; kingdom Metazoa; phylum Mollusca; class Cephalopoda; order Myopsida; family Loliginidae; genus Doryteuthis; species Doryteuthis pealeii. Next base: position 45,553,603 of record CM042179.1, read on the forward strand.
TGCCGGTTGATACAGACAGATTGATTGTCTGTATCAGACAGCAGCAAGGGAGTCTATCCCATTTTTGCTAGCGCTAGAACAGGGAGATTGTTTTTTGCTGAGGTGGAGCACCACACCTTCTGTCAGCTTCCCACTTTACTGCACAAATTAGATTAGCCAATCTGTGTCACTCATACAGTGAGTTGGTATCAAACTCGGGACCTTATCGATTCCTAGTTGAGTGCTCTACCAACTGAGTTAAACCAGCCCCTAGACTGTTTACCTAGCCTAGGTTAAAGGGCCAATTCTGCCCTACTATTTACCCATAGCTGGAGGGTGAATAGTTAGATTCATACATTTCCCAATTTATTAGCGCTATTGGAAATGCAAACAGCCTGGTCCAGGTTTTATATAATTTGAAGTATTTCTATTTGATATTAATTTACCAACCCTTCCGCACAAGTAGGATGTGACACAGGGTCAATTTCTTAAGCAGAGTTTAACAGGTTTGAATTCAGAGTTTTCCTTCTAGACTGCTTGTCATACCAAGATTAAAGAGTCCAGACTGCCATACTATTTACCCATAGCTGGAGTGAGAATGGTTGGATTCCTATTGTTAAAAATGACACTTACAACTTGGGAAATATATAAGAATGATAAACAATTCATTGAAAAATGATTTAAAAAATTAAAAAAAACTTATGTTATATGTAACAGATATCTGCGAGTGCATGTTATGTATGTTATACAGTTTATATGGTTTTAAGTATTTCTATTTGATATTAATTTCAAGTTACTGACCGCCATCTTTGGCCAGTTGAAAAGGACTTAAAGTAAGTAAGTCCTGAGCTATAGAATCCTTTAGTAAGTTAATAAGTCCTGAGTTATGGAATCCTACGTAGTGTCAAAGGTCCAGTGATATAATCCTATGTTCCGTCGTACACAAAGGTTCAAAGCAATATGCGTAGGTATGACCAGAACAGCCGGTATAAATAACAATATCAGCAGCAGAGTACTGCCAGTGATTGGCCACATGATTATCGCCGAGCCTATAAGTAGAAGTGGGCAACTAGCACATGCCTTATATACCCAAAATGGAGGCGCGTGGTCTAATGGTTAGAGTCGTAGGAAATGGACTCGTCAACGCGAGTTCAATTCCTGGACGAAGCTGTTGGAATTTCACATGGCGCTAATACCCTTGGGAAAGGTATGAATCCAATTCTCCTTCCAGATATGGGTAAATAGCAGGGCAGACTGGACTCTTTAACCATGGCTAGGTAACCAGTGTAGCAGAAGGAAAACTCTGAATTCAAACCTGTTAAACTCCGCTTAAGAAATTGACCTTCATCACATCCTACTAATGCAGAAGAATTGGTAAATATATACATGTAAAAAAATAAGTAAAGTTGGTGAAGTGACCTATTGTTGGTATCAACCGGACAGACTATCCCCTTTTCACTAGTGCTATACCAGGGAGATTATTTTTGTGTCTGAGATGGAGCACTACACCCACCACCAGCTACCCACTTTATCGCACATACCCAAGCTGTGCTATTCATGCACCGAGTTGGCAAGGGCCGGTATCAGACCCAGAACCTTGTGGTTCCTACACACACACACAAAATTTTATGTTCAGATGGGTTGACATTCCATTAAAATTAACCAACCAATCGATCAGAATTGTTATATATATATATATATATATATATATATATATATACTAGCAAATATATGCACCCTCCGGGTGCAAGTATTTAAGTTTTAATGTAATGAAATATCGTATTAAATTAGAAAGTCTAATAAGAAGACAGATAAAAAGATATGTAACAGAGTGGGGGTATAATAGAAAAATAGAAATGAAACTTACTCTTCCATCACTCCCGTCTTTCATTGCTGAATTTTACTTATTTAACTATTTAGTTAAATTAGGAAATAAAGAATAAAATGACAGTTATTTTTTTCTTGTTAATGGATTTCATTTAAGATTCATTGAAGAGATTTTTTGCTTATATTCATTAAAATAAAACCAAACAGTTAGAAATCAATAATACTAAGCACATATTTAATAAAATCACATTTTTAATATCAATATGCAAATTAGCCTTCCCATTCACACTGCAAACTGCTATATTTGTATATATAAATACAATTGCATGTTATCTGTATGTAGATATGGACAACACTAATAAAAAGGTGAAGCAATTTTATTAATAATTGAGGTTTAAATATAAATAGAATCATGGAGAATGTGATGTAAATAACGAAGGGAATTGTGACTTGAGTAGTAATATAGTTTCGGTTACAGACAGAAAAGCACACAATCTCCATTATAATAAGATATATATATATATATATTTTCTCTTTCTCATAAAATTGTCCATGATCCTCAGCTCTTGTTGCAAATGGGATTTTGAACAAGTGTTGTATCCACGGATTATCAGCCAGATAGTGAGGGAGTCTATCCCCTTTTTACTAGCGTTAGACCAAGGAGATTGTTTTGGTGTCTGAGGTGGAGCACCACACCTACCATCAGTAAATGGGATTTTGAACAACTGTTGTATACTCACTTTTAATCTGTACCGTACTTTAAGTATTAATTTGAGTGGTATCTCTGTCCATTAAGTGGGGGGACTTTGCCCCCTAACTATCAGTAAGTGACTCATAATTATTATGAATTCTTTCTTACTTCCCAAAGGACTTTCATCCCCTCTATTTGTATCTTGTCATATATGTCAGGTTCCATGTGCTCAGACAATA
>CM042179.1:45561338-45576338 GCA_023376005.1 Doryteuthis pealeii
GCAGGAATTACAAAAAATGAAAAAAAATCTTTCATTTCTTCCATTTACCATTCTACCATTAAATCAATTCTTATAATTACCTTTGATTCCTTATACCAAAAAAAATTGTTGCTAATGATTTTTACAGGGTAGATATGGTCAATAGAGGCAATCAGCCTATTTAAACGAAACCCCACCCACCCCTCTTTTAACATGTATTATTCCAAAAAGAGTACCAAAAAGGTCATCTAAATCTTTATTTGTATTCAGGAAGATTCAGGAATTATTCCAAATTAACTGGCATCCAAAGTTAGCAACAAAAATGTTGTATAGTTTATTTGAATTATTCGTAATTAAGTGAAGGTGAAAATTAGCAACAATAAATGTTGTGTAAATTTATCTGAATTTAAGAATTATTCTGAATCAGCAAATGACCAAAATTAGCAACAAAAATGTTGTATAGTTTATTTAGGTTTAAGAATTATTCTAAGTAAACTGGTATCCAAAGTTAATGATAAAAACATCATAGAGTTTAATGAATTTAAAAATTATTCTATACTAGTGTTAAAAATTACCAACAAAAATGTCAAATTTAAGAATTATTCTAAATAAACTAGTGTCAAAAGTTAATGGCAAAAAATGTCATATATATTTACCAACCCCTCACGAGCAGGATGTGACACAAGGTCAATTTCTTAAGCGGAATTTAACAGGTTTGAATTCAGAGTTTTCCTTCTCCTAGACCGTTTGCCTAACCACGGTTAAAGAGTCCAGTCTGCCTACTATTTACCCATAGCTGGAAGGAGAGTAGGATTCATACCTTTCCCAAGGGTATTAGCGCTAAGTGAAATGCAATTACCACGTCAAGGATTTGAACTGGGGGGGGGGGGCGAGTCCATTTCCTATGACTTTAACCATTACACCACGCGCTTCCAAAAAATGTCATATAGGTTATTTGATTTTAAAAATTATTCTAAATCAAGTAAAGGTGAAAGTGAAAGTTAGCAACCAAAAATGTCATGTAATTTATTTTATTTGTATTCAGGAATTATTTCAAATTAACTTGTAACTAAAGTTAGCAACAGAAATCCATCTTATATTTGTGATACTTTTATTTTTGAAATATCACATAAATTCTTAATCTGATAATGTCTGTCTATTTCTGTTTTTCTAAAAGTACAAAATAATTGAATATATTCAAACTTGTTTATTTTGCCATTTTGTATATTTTAAAGAAATGAAGTTTGAATTTTATCATTTAATTTCTTCAATTTCATTTTTTACTTCTAATAAAATCAGTTTTTATTTTGTGAATTGTCCCTTCCAAATATCAAATAAGTTTTATATCTCTTTATTTGTTAGTCTACCTGCCCCCTCTGTCTGTGTGTCTGTGTGTGCACCTACATTTTTTGTACCTATATACTGAATGTTTGTATGTATGAAAAAGATGCAGGTACTGTATGCAACGTAGGTACTTTGTTTATGAAAGATGACCTGGAATGCCGTAAAACCAAACAACCAAAAAACCCACTACATCACCAAAGTTAAGCAGTTATGAGCCTGTTCGATTCTTAATTGGGTGACCACTTAAACAACAACAGGTTTTGTAAACCACCTAACTCTTTTAATTATCAAAATGATTTGATTCAGCATTAAATGACCTGGAAAGGGTTGATATGCCATAAAACAAAAAAAACAGCCAACCAAACTTTAAAATGAAGTTTAGCATCAATGAGCCTGTCCAATACTTAATTGGGTGACCACTTAAGCAACATCAGGTACTGTAAGCCACCTAATTCCTTTATTTATCCAAATGACTTGATCCAGCATTAAATGATCTGCAAAGGGTTGATATGTCGTAAAACAAAAAACTACAACCAACCACCAACCAACCAACCAACCAAACTTAAAACTGAAGTTAATCAGCAATGAACCAGTTCAATATTTAATTCGGTGGCCACTTTAGCAACACCGGGTACTGTAAGCAACATGAGTCCTTTGCGTTAATGAAAATAAATTAATTTGGCATTAAATGACCCAGAAAGGGTTGATATGCCATAAAACAAAACAACCAGCCAACCAAACTTAAAACTGAAGTTAAGCAACAATGAGCCTGTTCAATTCTTAACTGGATGACTACTTAAGCAACAGCAGGTACTGTAAGCCACCTAACTTATTTGTTTATCAAAATGACTTGATTGAGCATTAAATGACCCAGAAAGGGTTGATATGCCATAAAACAAAACAATTAACCAACCAACATACTACATGTCAATTTTCATAAAGTAGTATTCCTAGAAATATATACGAAACCCGCCCTTCCGGGGTGCCCCCGAGCAGACTTTCCTTTCTCCCCTACCCACCCTTCCATTGCGTTATGAATACTTGGAATTCTTATTTTTAGATCAGTTACGCAGAAGAGGAAATTAGTGTCTGAGTAGTTGAAAATGGTGTTTCTATATTTAAGGTAATCAAGGTTTCTCTATTCAGGTTTTTACATCGTTTGATGCTGCATTTACATACTTAAAAGCTGGATTGTTTTTATGGAATTGATTTAATATATATATGTGTGTAAAGAGAGGGGGGAGCAGAGAGAGGGGAGGAAATCAGAGAGGGAGAGAGAAAGGGAAGCAGAGAGAGGGAGGGAGGGGGAGCAGAGAGAAAGAGAGAGGACGGGAGGAAAGCAGAGAGAGGGGAGCAGCGAAAGAGGGAGTGGGGAGGGGAGGAAAACAGAGGGAGAGAGAGAAAGGAGAGCAGAGAGAGAGAGAGGAAAGCAGAGAGGGGGGAGCAGCGAGAGAGAGGGGGGAGAACAGTGAGAGAGGGAGGGAGGGGGAGGAAATCAGAGAGAGAGAGAGAGAGGAGGGAGAAAGGAGAGCAGAGAGAGAGAGAGAGAGAGAGAGAAAGGAGAGCACACATAGAGAGAGAAAGGAGAGCAGAGAGAGAGAGAGATAAAGAAAGTAGAGCAGAAGAGAAAGAGAGAGAGAGAAGGGGAGGAAATCAGAGAGAGAGAGGGAGAAAGAAAGAGAGAGAAAGGAGAGCACAGAGAGAGAGAGAGAAAGAAAGGAGAGCAGAGAGAGAGAGAGAGAGTGGTTATCCTAGTTACTGATCAATTTTCTATTGTGGCTTTTTTACATCACTTATGTCTTTTAAGATAATGAGAGGCTCATATATTTTTGGATTATTGTTTACAGTCTTTTTAGTGTTGACTTTATCGTCTTGGGAAGAAGAAAAAATGGACTCAATGAACTTTGCTCGGATCCAGGACAAAGTTGTTTGTGCATTTTACTTCATTCTAAAACTTATGGGGGGGGAAAGGCATGAATTCATCTATTGTCTCTCTCCTCCTCCTCCTCCCCCTCCTCCTCCAATTCTATGAGTAAATAGTATGTATTTACCCAGTCCCTCCATACGAGCAGGATGTGACACAAGGTCAATTTTTTAAGCTTTCTGTGTGTTTCACTTCCTCCTAAAACCTGAGAGGAAAGGCTTGAATCCATCTATTGTCTCTCTTTCCTCCTCCTCCTCCAATTCTATGAGTAAATAGTATGTATTTACCCAGTCCCTCCATACGAGCAGGATGTGACACAAGGTCAATTTTTTTAAGCTGTCTGTGTGTTTCACTTCCTCCTAAAACCTGAGAGGAAAGGCTTGAATCCATCTATTGTCTCTCTTTCCTCCTCCTCCTCCTCCAATTCTATGAGTAAATAGTATGTATTTACCCAGTCCCTCCATACGAGCAGGATGTGACACAAGGTCAATTTTTTAAGCTGTCTGTGTGTTTCACTTCCTCCTAAAACCTGAGAGGAAAGGCTTGAATCCATCTATTGTCTCTCTTTCCTCCTCCTCCTCCAATTCTATGAGTAAATAGTATGTATTTACCCAGTCCCTCCACACGAGCAGGATGTGACACAAGGTCAATTTTTTTAAGCAGTGTTTAACAGGTTTTGTGTTCAGAGTTTTCCTTCTTCTAGAGCCCAGTCTTTCCTACTATTTACCCTTAGCTTGAGGGAGAATATTTGAATTCATACATTTCCCTAGTGTATTAGCGCTATGTGAAATGCAACCAGCCTTGTCCAGGATTTGAACTCATGTTACTGTGTCCATTTCCTATGAGTAAATAGTAGGGCAGACTGGACTCTTTTAATCTTGATACGGCAACAGGTCAAGTGTAATCAGCCTTGTTCAGGATTTGAACTCTTGATGCTGTTGGAATAATTTTGCTATATAAGGTGTGTGCTGGATTACAACTTAAATTTATAGACTCTTTGAGGTTTGACTGAATCGGCCACTCAACACACTCAAATACGTGGTTGGTTAACTATCTAAAGGCCTTGGTGAAAATGCATTCAGTTGCTCATGCTTAACACTGGGGAACACAAGGAATATAGGTTTCTAGATACACAGACCAACAAACAATGGATTTTGCTTAACACTGATGAACACAACGATCATAGGATTCAATATACGTAGACCAACAAACAATGGATTTTGCTTAACACTGATGAACACAACGATCATAGGATTCAATATACGTAGACCAACAAACAATGGATTTTGCTTAACGCTGAGGAACACAACGATCATAGGATTCAATATACGTAGACCAACAAACAATGGATTTTGCTTAACACTGATGAACACAACGATCATAGGATTCAATATACGTAGACCAACAAACAATGGATTTTGCTTAACGCTGAGGAACACAACGATCATAGGATTCAATATACGTAGACCAACAAACAATGGATTTTGCTTAACACTGATGAACACAACGATCATAGGATTCAAATATACGTAGACCAACAAACAATGGATTTTGCTTAACGCTGAGGAACACAACGATCATAGGATTCAATATACGTAGACCAACAAACAATGGATTTTGCTTAACACTGATGAACACAACGATCATAGGATTCAATATACGTAGACCAACAAACAATGGATTTTGCTTAACACTGAGGAACACAACGATCATAGGATTCAATATACGTAGACCAACAAACAATGGATTTTGCTTAACACTGATGAACACAACGATCATAGGATTCAATATACGTAGACCAACAAACAATGGATTTTGCTTAACACTGGAACACAACGATCATAGGATTCAATATACGTAGACCAACAAACAATGGATTTTTGCTTAACACTGATGAACACAACGATCATAGGATTCAATATACGTAGACCAACAAACAATGGATTTTGCTTAACACTGAGGAACACAACGATCATAGGATTCAATATACGTAACAAACAATGGATTTTGCTTAACACTGATGAACACAACGATCATAGGATTCAATATACGTAGACCAACAAACAATGGATTTTGCTTAACACTGATGAACACAACGATCATAGGATTCAATATACGTAGACCAACAAACAATGGATTTTGCTTAACACTGATGAACACAACGATCATAGGATTCAATATACGTAGACCAACAAACAATGGATTTTGCTTAACACTGAGGAACACAACGATCATAGGATTCAATATACGTAGACCAACAACATGGATTTTGCTTAACACTGATGAACACAACGATCATAGGATTCAATATACGTAGACCAACAAACAATGGATTTTGCTTAACACTGATGAACACAAGGATCATAGGATCTACTCAACATGGATCAAACTGATGAACACGACGATCATAGGATTCAATATACGTAGACCAACAAACAATGGATTTTGCTTAACGCTGAGGAACAAACGATCATAGGATTCAATATACGTAGACCAACAAACAATGGATTTTGCTTAACGCTGAGGAACACAACGATCATAGGATTCAATATACGTAGACCAACAAACAATGGATTTTGCTTAACACTGATGAACACAACGATCATAGGATTCAATATACGTAGACCAACAAACAATGGATTTTGCTTAACGCTGAGGAACACAACGATCATAGGATTCAATATACGTAGACCAACAAACAATGGATTTTGCTTAACACTGAGGAACACAACGATCATAGGATTCAATATACGTAGACCAACAAACAATGGATTTTGCTTAACGCTGAGGAACACAACGATCATAGGATTCAATATACGTAGACCAACAAACAATGGATTTTGCTTAACACTGAGGAACACAACGATCATAGGATTCAATATACGTAGACCAACAAACAATGGATTTTGCTTAACGCTGAGGAACACAACGATCATAGGATTCAATATACGTAGACCAACAAACAATGGATTTTGCTTAACACTGAGGAACACAACGATCATAGGATTCAATATACGTAGACCAACAAACAATGGATTTGCTTAACGCTGAGGAACACAACGATCATAGGATTCAATATACGTAGACCAACAAACAATGGATTTTGCTTAACACTGAGGAACACAACGATCATAGGATTCAATATACGTAGACCAACAAACAATGGATTCTGCTTAACGCTGAGGAACACAACGATCATAGGATTCAATATACGTAGACCAACAAACAATGGATTTGCTTAACACTGAGGAACACAACGATCATAGGATTCAATATACGTAGACCAACAAACAATGGATTAACACTGAAAAACACAAGGATCATAGGATCTACTCAACATGGATCAAACTGATGAACACGACGATCATAGGATTCAATATACGTAGACCAACAAACAATGGATTTTGCTTAACACTGAGGAACACAACGATCATAGGATTCAATATACGTAGACCAACAAACAATGGATTCTGCTTAACACTGAAAAACACAAGGATCATAGGATCTACTCAACATGGATCAAACTTAATGCCACAAGGGATCTCCTCTGTAAAGTGCTCTCACGTGCAGCCTAAAAATAATCTCAAGAATCTTAACAGTCACTGTGTCCATTTTCTCCAATAATGATCATTATACCATTAGCATTAGTGTCCATTTTCTCCAATAATGATCATTATACCATTAGCATTAGTGTCCATTTTCTCCAATAATGATCATTATACCATTAGCATTAGTGTCCATTTTCTCCAATAATGATCATTATACCATTAGCATTAGTGTCCATTTTCTCCAATAATGATCATTATACCATTAGCACATCCATAACAAGATTATGTATGTTTGGTTCTGATGAGTAAAATAAAGAAATTGTTCACATAGATCATTGGTCATTTTCAATAATACAACCAGGAGCTGTTTTGAAAAGAACGCCTTTTGCTTTTCACCGTACACTTCTGCTTGTGGTACGAGAGGTGCATGGAAAATAAACTTCATAAATTGTGTGATACCATTTCCGAACAACATCCTTTTATTTAAATAATCATAAAAAATATTTTGTTAATAAAAACTATTTTCATTTAAATAAACTGTTTATTTCATTTAAAAAAAATTCCCATTGAATTAACAACAACAACATGAAATAACTAATTGTTTTTATTAAAATCAAAAACTTTTAGTATAAAAATGTGACTTTGGGCTGTAAATATACATGAAGAAACTTTTTTTAAATCTTACAGTTAATTTCTAATGCAAAAAAAAACTTGTCTGTTGTTTGTAAACAAACAACCGTGAGTTTACGGTGAAAATCAAAAGGTGTTCTTTTCAAACCAGCTCCCAGCTGGGGTGCCTATTGGATACCTGGTCTAAGATGTTATAGTGATATTAGGCAGATGAATGTCTGTGTGTGTGGGGGGGAGGTAAGAAAAATACTTAGGTTTTTTTTATCCAATTTTATCTACACTTTTATGCATTTTAAAAATCTTTTTAAGCTTTTATATTAAATTTATTTTTATCTTTTCTTATCTATTTAAAAATCATTTATAGATTTTTTAAAAATTCAATTGGTTTTTTGTCTTCTGTTTTTTATCTATTTAAAAATCTTTTTTAATTTTTTTTTAACCCTAACCCCTAACAAACAACCGGTTATTGACGGTGTAAATGAAAGACATGTCCTTTCTTAATCGAGATCAAAAAGGGGTGCCTAAAGCTTATATGGTCCTATTTTTTTTTATCTTTTGTTTTAGTTTATTTGTGATATCTTGAAATATTAAGAATAAATCAAAGGTAGATTAACAACATCATAGTTACCTCATTTTTCCTTTACACTTTGCATTGTGCTAGCCTTCAAAACCAACCACCAAACCAATATCAACACAAAGCTTCAAGCAAATTATAAAACAATTTTATATACACTAGTACAAAATAAAAAATAGATTTTTGAAACATATTACCTGAGGGGTGGGAGTAAAAAATTAGGCATCCTTAGACCCGTTAGGGGCTTGCTAAAAATACCAAATTCAATGTTATTTTATTAATTTTCAATAGTGTTACACAGTTTTTTGTTTTTTGTTTTGTTTTTTAATAGCGCCTTTGGAAGTAAAAAAAAGCCCTTCAAACCCCAATTTCGAAAATTTCCCCAAACTTTTCCAACGTACCAACTATCAGGTAAGATGTGCGGGCAATGGCCCCTAACTGAAAACAACAGTTGGAATGTTAATTTCATAGTTTTAAGGGGTCCGGCAGGTGTTTTTAAGTTTGTTTTTTTACATGTGTCAAAACAAACTGAAAAATGCCCTGTTTTGACGTCTTTTTCATGTTTATTTTTTATCTTTTTTTTTTAAATTATTTTTAAAAAAAATCTTTTAAGTTTTTATTTTCAATGTTTATTTTTCAGGAATTCCCACACTTATTGTGATTGATGAGAATGGAAAAGTCATTACGAAAGATGGGAGAACTGCTATAAATGCAGATATTCAAGGAAAGGTAACTCATCTTTTCATATTTAAATTAATGTGTGTGTTTATTTGCTTATATTTCTTTATAATAAATTATACAAATAGGTATATCTATCAAAATCTTTTAAGATCTATCTCATTCTGATCTACCTGTAACTTTGTTTAGATATAGCGAGCTCAGCCTATTCATGTCTGTCTTTATTTATCTATCTATCTATATATCTATATATGAGGTAAGGTAAAAGGAAAAGTGGACAAAAAATAATGACTCAAACAAGTAGAGGTAGAAGTGGAAAAATTTTGTTCCCCTTTACGCGAGGAACTTCATCAGTCTAACTTATTTAAAATAAAGTATGTACATTTGTATTTATAGAAGAGAAAGTGAGTTTGTGGTGAAATTGAAGGGAAAGAAAGTTAGAGAAGATTTGGTTGAACAGAGAATAACTGTCATATAAAGTGGAGGGGGAAAGATCAAAGGATAGTAGTATTTATATATCTATATATCTAATCCTAATAGTATCTATCTATCTATCTATCTCAGCCTAATAGGATCTATCTATCTATCTATCTATCTATCTGTCTCTGCCTAATTGTATCTATCTTTCTCAGCCTAATTCTATCTATCTATCTATCTATCTATGTATATATATATATATATACTAGACAAAATGTGACCCATTAGGTCACCCATTCAGCTCTGAGAAGATAATTGAGATTAGAGAAAAAGGTGTAAGCAAAGGGAATAAAAAAAATTTTAAATAAAAGAAATATGGCTGGACGAAACCATAACATTTTGGAAGCTTTCTAAGAAAGGAAATGTTTGACCTCATTTAAGCTATGGGTTGCTGGTTGTGAAATTTAACATAGAAATACATTTCAAATTCTCCCGTGTGTGTGTGTGTCTCTCTCTCTCTCTCTCTCTCTCTCTCTCTCTCTCTCTCTCTCTCTATCTATCTATTCTCCAGATAAACTAACATTATATAATGAGGAGGTAGTCAAGAGATACATAGAGGGGAAGAAAGAGATAGACAGCAAGTAAAGTAAGAGATTGGTCAGTTTTTTACTTCATTGCAAATTACGACTAATTAGAAACAAATTAAAACAGAATTCTTTTCAAACATAATTCAATCCTAAAAGTAAGGAATATTTTAGTATAATTTTCATGTCATTAAACTAAACAGTAAAAAGCCTTTAGGAAGAAAATGTTGATTAACTAAGCTCTAGTATAATAATAGATATCTCATCCTAATATTATCTATGTATCTATCTATATCAGTATCCAAATAACTTATTACAAGATTTAAGAAAAAAGATGAAATGTATTCGGCTATTGTATATATTTACCCAACCCCTTCATCATGAGCAGGATTTGGCACAAGGCCAATTTTTTAGAGGAGTATGTATGTTACCCCCCTTCATCATGAGCAGAATTTGGCACAAGATCAATTTTTAAGAGGATTGTATTTACCCAACCCCTCCATCATAACCTGGATGAGACAGAAGGTCAATTTTTCAAAGCCATTTGAAGTCAGTTTTCCTTCTCTGAGATTCATAGCCTAACCAAAGCTAAAGAACCCAGTCTGCCCTACTATTTACCCATAAGTGGGGAGAGGACTGAAGGATTCATACTTTCCCAAAAGCATTAGCATAATATAAAATGTAAATAATTTTTACCCATGATTTAAACTCAAGTTGTTAATTCCATGATGTACGATAACCATTACACCAAGAGTGCATTCATTAGGATTTTGTAATTAGGGTGTTCATGCTAGCAGATATCTTATATGTTTAATTATTTTTCTTATTTTGTTAATTTATTTGTAAAGATGTAATTTATCTTCAATCTGGCCAATTAAATACACAGGGGAGGGGACAACAAAAAATTCGGTTTTGACCTACTGGGTATGAGAAAAAGAAAAGAAAAAGAAATTTAAAAGTTATTGTTTCTTTAACAAATGCTTTAAATAGAAATCAAGTCAATAGAACAAACAATCTCAATTTGCTACGGGATATTTTGTGATAATTAATTCTTTAAATATATCATCATAATCATCATCATCATAATCATCATCATCATCATCATAATCATCATCATCTTTTTGCTGCTGCTGATTGTTCAAATGGATTCTCTTAGTTGATCCAATAAATTGAACACATGTCCATCAAGTAAATTGCAAATAAAATACTTCCTGTGCAATTTTGATAAAAATATTATTACCAAACATGCTTAGCAATGAAGAAGAAAATGCCCAAAAGATTTTGGGCTCATTTCATCAGCCGCCATTTGCAAATAAATGAGACATAAGCAGAAATGTAATGGAAGTTAACTTGGCAGATTCTGGCTTATTTAAAAGAGAAGTTAAAGCTCTACTTTTCTAGTTAGCTTCTTATTTTCTTTATTTTTTTCCCCTTCCCCCTCTCCTATACTTATTAAAAAAACTATTAAAATTGGTCTTAAACACTCAAGTAATAATAATTAAAAAGAAAAACCTGTTGGAAATATAAAATATTTCCTTATGTTTAATTCTGGAGAGTGAATTTAAATTGCAAACATGATAATATATCAACTCAAATTTTCTAACTCTCTATTAAAAAAGGTAAAAAAAAAAAAAGAAGCAAAATATTTAAAAAGACATTTCCTGTGCAATTTTCAAGAATATTGCAAAGATGTGTTTAGAGTTGAGAAGAAAATACTAAATGGTTTTGTTGTTGAGTTGGTTTACTAAGAAAAACTAATGACAATTAAATATTACATTTGTTAAGTAGATTTTTATTAAACTAGATAAGACTGGCACAAGGTTAAAATAGTTGAGCATTCATTTGGTCACTACAGGGTGGTACAAAATTATTGTCAACTTCCTATATATTTTTAAAAGCTAAAATAATTACACAATAAGATCTACTATAACCATTAATCTATCCATTAACTAATATTTAATTACACAATAAGATCTACTATAACCATTAATCTATCCATTAACTAATATTTAATTACACAATAAGATCTACTATCTAATCATTAATAACCATTAATCTATCCATTAACAATATTACTAATATTTATTACACAATAAGATCTACTATAACCATTAATCTATCCATTAACTAATATTTATTCACAATAAATCTAATATAACCATTATCTATCCTTCTAATATTTAATTAACAATAAGATCTACTATAACCATTAATCTATCCATTAACTAATTTTAATTACACAATAAGATCTACTATAACCTTAATCTATCATTAACTAATATTTAATTACACAATAAGATCTACTATAACCATTAATCTATCCATTAACTAATATTTAATTACACAATAAGATCTACTATAACCATTATCTATCCATTTATCTATTAACTAATATTTAATTACACAATAAGATCTACTATAACCATTAATCTATCCATTAACTATTTTAATTACCAATAAGATCTATATCATTAATCTATCCATTAACTAATATTTAATTACACAACAAGATCTACTATAACCATTAATCTATCCATTAACTAATATTTAATTACACAATAAGATCTACTATAACCATTAATCTATCCATTAACTAATATTTAAAAAGATATTTCCTGTTTTCAAGGATATTGCAAAGATGTGTTTAGAGTTGAGAAGAAAATATTAAATGGTTTTGTATCCAAATAACTTATTACAAGATTTAAGAAAAAAGATGAAATGTATTCGGCTATTGTATGTATTTACTTAACCCCTCTGACAAAGGCAGCATTTGGCACAAGATCAGTTTTTAAGAGGAATTTAAGAATTGGTTTACTAAATAAACTAATGACAATCAAATATTACATTTGTTTAGTAGATTTTTATTAAAACTAGATAAGACTGGCACAAGGCTAACATAGCTGAGCATTCATTTAAATACTACAGGGTGATTTGAAAGTCTTATCACCCCAATATATATATATGTAGTTTTAGTGTTAAAATAATTACACAATAGTTGTATTCTGGAGAATAGAATGTTTCAGTATACTAGTACATTCAAATAAGGTTTGCGCTTACAGTAAGTACTTCGCCACAAAGTAGACATTTCTTGTAATGATCTGCTGACTGTTCTAAACATCGGTACACAACTAGTCTTGGACCAGTTCATTTACTCTCTTAGAAAAAAGGTAAGATAGGCTAGTCTACAACACTCATCATCATGTTGTGTTAGCAGCATGGATATCCATGACAGTATCTCGCCAACCATCCCTATCATTCATTGTCCCCAGCAATAAAGTACTTTGCTTCTAATTATGACAATTAGAGCTAAAATAATTACACAATTGTTGTATTCTGGAGCATAAAATATTTCAGTATACTAGTACATTCAATTAAAGATTTGCCCTAACAATAAAGTACTTTGCAACAGACTGCTAATAATTGAGGTCTTAAGTAGATGGTTATCATAATGATATCTGTAAGCTTCTCTTGACTGCTCTAAACATCAGTGCACAAGTAGTCATGGACCAGTTCAATTTACTCTCTAAGAAAAGGTAAGATAGGCTAGTCCACAACAATACAACCTGAAATTCTAGAAAATAATTAATTTGATTTCTAAAGATTTTGAAATGAAATAATTACATATGACATATCTATTAATATGGAGATTCGCTTCCAGTTTTTGTCTGTAACAAAAACTGCGTCACTGCTTACATCACATTACCCAACACATAATCCAACGTCATAACATAGAATTACATACTCAAAATGGTGAGCAATCAACGTTAGAAACAATCCTCATTGTTTCAATAAAATAGATGCCCGGCATTATATATTTATATATAGATTGTTTTATTCTAATATATATTTAAAGTTTCGGAAACTGTTTCATTTCAAATTGTCTTTCTTTTCTTCTTTCTTTTTACTCCTTTAATAAATTTTGACGATTTTACATACTTATAGTACACACTCTATGACATTGAAATTTTCATCCCCTCAGTGCAATAATCTTTAAAAAATATTTTTTACATCCCGGAGGGTGTCTTTTTATTTTGCTAGTATTATTAAAACAAAAATATGTTGGGATATTACAAGGACTTTCCGCTATCCTGTACAATGATCTGCTTTTAATGTTCAAAGTGAAGGTACATTTTTCTATACAGTTGGTCGGAAGTTTTGTCACCACACATATTTTTTTAATAGTGGTATTATTAATTACATAACTTATAATATTAAAACAAAAATTAAGTTAAAACAATATGTAGGGAGTGACAAGACTTTCGGACCACTTCGTAGATTAATGTACAGCATGGTCGGAAAGTCTTGTCACCCCTGCATATTGCTTTTTTTAGAGGTAAAATAATTCCATAACTTATATATTATATTATTAAAACAAAAATAATGAAAGTTAAAACAATATGTAAGGGGTGACAAGACTTTCGGACCACCCTGTAGATTAATGTACAACATGGTCGGAAAGTCTTGTCACCCCTACAGGTTTCTTTTTAAAGGTAAAATAATCATGTAATTTATATCACACAAGGCTAGAAATTGTGGGCACCCAGTGAGTATCAAACTCAATAGCAATGGTGTGCTAGTCTTGTTCACTAACCCTTACATCACAGAAGGCTAGAAGTATGGGGCACCCAGTGAGAATCAAACTCAATACTAATGGTTGCTAGACTAGTTCACTAACCCTTACACCACACAAGACCAGAAGTATGGGGCACCCAGTGAGAATCAAACTCAATAGCAATCTTGTGCTAGTCTTGTTCACTAACCCTTACAACACACAAGGCTAGAAGTATGGGGCACCCAGTGAGAATCAAACTCAATACTAATGGTGTGCTAGACTAGTTCACTAACCCTTACACCACACAAGACCAGAAGTATGGGGCACCCAGTGAGAATCAAACTCAATAGCAATGTTGTGCTAGTCTTGTTCACTAACCCTTACATCACACAAGGCTAGAAGTATGGGGCACCCAGTGAGAAACAAACTTAATACTAATGGTGTGCTAGACTAGTTCACTAACCCTTACACCACACAAGGCCAGAAGTATGGGGCACCCAGTGAGAATCAAACTCAATAGCAATGGGTTTACTAGCCTTGTTCACCAGAAGTATTGGGTATCCAGTGAGAATGAAAGAAAACTCTGAATTCAAACCTGTTAACCTCTGCTTAAAAATTTACATTTACAAGGATGCTGGATGCTGTGCAGAGGACCTCCCTGGGACAATGAATGATAGAGAAGGGTGGCAAGAAATTGTCATGGATATCCATGCTACTTGCAGGACATGATGATGATGATGATGATGATGATGATATATGCAACCACACAC
>CM042179.1:45581338-45591338 GCA_023376005.1 Doryteuthis pealeii
AAAACACGGACATAAAAGAGGGTTCAGTTTATTTTATAGTAGGAATTTACAAGGAACAAGTTGAAGATTACCCATCTCTGCACGAGCAGGATGCGACACAAGGTCAATTTCTTAAGCAGAATTTAAAAGGTTGATTCCAAATTTTTCCTTTTCCTAAAGTGGTTACTTAGCCAAGGTGAAAGAGCCCAGTCTGTCCTGTTATTTACCCATAACTGGAGGGAGAAAAGCTGGATTCTTGCCTTTCCCAAGGGTAACAATTACCCATTATATCACCTGCATATTGGTAAAGGCATGAAACCAACTTTTCCTGCCCTGTCGGCTGGAGTTTTAGTATACACCGACTTCACCTCTGCAGAGGGATAAGACCCCACACACACACACACACACAAATGGATGTGGATGGCAACCCATGATGCTTAAGGACGGAATCCTGGTCGCTGAGCAGTCCATGCATGCAACATTCCACTTTGGCCCTTACTTAGGCTTGATGGGCGGTCAGAGAAGCCTCCTCCAATAAATTGGCTGGTAATGTCAAACCCTAGCCCCTATATAATTGTCACAACCCTATTGCCCTTATGGCAAGCCCCAACCCTTTTTATCATATGAGTGCTCGAAGATGATGTCTGAGGATCTTCCTGTCCTGGGAATGACTTTAAACTCTATCTGATGATGAAGTTCCAATTCTGGAGCTCTGGGGAATGTGGAGTACCCCTTAATCACCATTACTCCCAGATCCACTTTGAGGGTCTTAATGTCCTGGGTATGACATTAAATTCTATCTGATGGTGACATTCCAGTTCTGGTGCTCTGGGGAATGTGGAGTACCTTTTCATCACCATTACGCCCAGGTTCACTCTGACCCGGAGTGGTAGTACCTGTTAAGGTGCAATTTATGGGTTAAATAGAAGAAAGTTAGTTTTTTTTTTAAATGTGTTTAAAATGAAATTGAAAACCACTCTGAGGTATCTAAATGAACTTTGTGCCAGTCTTATCTAGTTTAATAAAAATCTACTAAACAAATTTAATATTTAATTGTCATTAGTTTCTTTAGTAAACCAACTCAACAACAAAATCATTTAGTATTTTCTTCTCAACTCTAAACACATCTTTGCAATATTCTTGAAAATTGCACAGGAAATGTCTTTTTAAATATTTTGCTTTTTTTTTTACCTTTTTTAATAGAGAGTTAGAAAATTTGAGTTGATATATTATCATGTTTGCAATTTAAATTCACTCTCCAGAATTAAACATAAGGAAATATTTTATATTTCCAACAGGTTTTTTCTTTTTAATTATTATTACTTGAGTGTTTAAGACCAATTTTAATAGTTTTTTTTAATAAGTATAGGAGAGGGGGAAGGGGAAAAAAAATAAAGAAAATAAGAAGCTAACTTGAAAAGTAGAGCTTTAACTTCTCTTTTAAATAAGCCAGAATCTGCCAAGTTAACTTCCATTACATTTCTGCTTATGTCTCATTTATTTGCAAATGGCGGCTGATGAAATGAGCCCAAAATCTTTTGGGCATTTTCTTCTTCATTGCTAAGCACGTTTGGTAATAATATTTTTATCAAAATTGCACAGGAAGTATTTTATTTGCAATTTACCTGATGACATGTGTTCAATTTATTGGATCAACTAAGAGAATCCATTTGAACAATCAGCAGCAGCAAAAAGATGATGATGATTATGAGGATGATGATTATGATGATATATTTAAAGAATTAATTATCACAAAATATCCCGTAGCAAATTGAGATTGTTTGTTCTATTGACTTGATTTCTATTTAAAGCATTTGTTAAAGAAACAATAACTTTTAAATTTCTTTTCTTTTCTTTTTCTCATACCCAGTAGGTCAAAACCGAATTTTTTTGTTGTCCCCTCCCCTGTGTATTTAATTGGCCAGATTGAAGATAAATTACATCTTTACAAATAAATTAACAAAATAAGAAAAATAATTAAACATATAAGATATCTGCTAGCATGAACACCCTAATTACAAAATCCTAATGAATGCACTCTTGGTGTAATGGTTATCGTACATCATGGAATTAACAACTTGAGTTTAAATCATGGGTAAAAATTATTTACATGCTAATGCTTTTGGGAAAATGTGATGGGTAAATAGTGCTGGGAGCTCTGGTTTATGAATCTGAACTTCAAACTGACCTTCTGTCTCATCCAGGTTATGATGGAGGGGTTGGGTAAATACAATCCTCTTAAAAATTGATCTTGTGCCAAATCCTGCTCATGATGAAGGGGTTGGGTAACATACATACTCCTCTAAAAAATTGGCCTTGTGTCTCATCCAGGTTATGATGGAGGGGTTGGGTAAATACAATCCTCTTAAAAATTGATCTTGTGCCAAATCCTGCTCATGATGAAGGGGTTGGGTAACATACATACTCCTCTAAAAAATTGGCCTTGTGTCTCATCCAGGTTATGATGGAGGGGTTGGGTAAATACAATCCTCTTAAAAATTGATCTTGTGCCAAATCCTGCTCATGATGAAGGGGTTGGGTAACATACATACTCCTCTAAAAAATTGGCCTTGTGTCTCATCCAGGTTATGATGGAGGGTTGGGTAAATACAATCCTCTTAAAAATTGATCTTGTGCCAAATCCTGCTCATGATGAAGGGGTTGGGTAACATACATACTCCTCTAAAAAATTGGCCTTGTGTCTCATCCAGGTTATGATGGAGGGTTGGGTAAATACAATCCTCTTAAAAATTGATCTTGTGCCAAATCCTGCTCATGATGAAGGGGTTGGTAACATACATACTCCTCTAAAAATTGGCCTTGTGTCTCATCCAGGTTATGATGGAGGGGTTGGGTAAATACAATCCTCTTAAAAATTGATCTTGTGCCAAATCCTGCTCATGATGAAGGGGTTGGGTAACATACATACTCCTCTAAAAAATTGGCCTTGTGTCTCATCCAGGTTATGATGGAGGGGTTGGGTAAATACAATCCTCTTAAAAATTGATCTTGTGCCAAATCCTGCTCATGATGAAGGGGTTGGGTAACATACATACTCCTCTAAAAATTGGCCTTTGTCTCATCCAGGTTATGATGGAGGGGTTGGGTAAATACAATCCTCTTAAAAATTGATCTTGTGCCAAATCCTGCTCATGATGAAGGGGTTGGGTAACATACATACTCCTCTAAAAAATTGACCTTCTGTCTCATCCAGGTTATGATGGAGGGGTTGGGTAAATACAATCCTCTTAAAAATTGATCTTGTGCCAAATCCTGCTCATGATGAAGGGGTTGGGTAACATACATACTCCTCTAAAAAATTGACCTTCTGTCTCATCCAGGTTATGATGGAGGGGTTGGGTAAATACAATCCTCTTAAAAATTGATCTTGTGCCAAATCCTGCTCATGATGAAGGGGTTGGGTAACATACATACTCCTCTAAAAAATTGGCCTTGTGTCTCATCCAGGTTATGATGGAGGGGTTGGGTAAATACAATCCTCTTAAAAATTGATCTTGTGCCAAATCCTGCTCATGATGAAGGGGTTGGGTAACATACATACTCCTCTAAAAAATTGGCCTTGTGTCTCATCCAGGTTATGATGGAGGGGTTGGGTAAATACAATCCTCTTAAAAATTGATCTTGTGCCAAATCCTGCTCATGATGAAGGGGTTGGGTAACATACATACTCCTCTAAAAAATTGACCTTCTGTCTCATCCAGGTTATGATGGAGGGGTTGGGTAAATACAATCCTCTTAAAAATTGATCTTGTGCCAAATCCTGCTCATGATGAAGGGGTTGGGTAACATACATACTCCTCTAAAAAATTGGCCTTCTGTCTCATCCAGGTTATGATGGAGGGGTTGGGTAAATACAATCCTCTTAAAAATTGATCTTGTGCCAAATCCTGCTCATGATGAAGGGGTTGGGTAACATACATACTCCTCTAAAAAATTGACCTTCTGTCTCATCCAGGTTATGATGGAGGGGTTGGGTAAATACAATCCTCTTAAAAATTGATCTTGTGCCAAATCCTGCTCATGATGAAGGGGTTGGGTAACATACATACTCCTCTAAAAAATTGACCTTCTGTCTCATCCAGGTTATGATGGAGGGGTTGGGTAAATACAATCCTCTTAAAAATTGATCTTGTGCCAAATCCTGCTCATGATGAAGGGGTTGGGTAACATACATACTCCTCTAAAAAATTGACCTTCTGTCTCATCCAGGTTATGATGGAGGGTTGGGTAAATACAATCCTCTTAAAAATTGATCTTGTGCCAAATCCTGCTCATGATGAAGGGGTTGGGTAACATACATACTCCTCTAAAAAATTGACCTTCTGTCTCATCCAGGTTATGATGGAGGGGTTGGGTAAATACAATCCTCTTAAAAATTGATCTTGTGCCAAATCCTGCTCATGATGAAGGGGTTGGGTAACATACATACTCCTCTAAAAAATTGACCTTCTGTCTCATCCAGGTTATGATGGAGGGGTTGGGTAAATACAATCCTCTTAAAAATTGATCTTGTGCCAAATCCTGCTCATGATGAAGGGGTTGGGTAACATACATACTCCTCTAAAAAATTGGCCTTCTGTCTCATCCAGGTTATGATGGAGGGGTTGGGTAAATACAATCCTCTTAAAAATTGATCTTGTGCCAAATCCTGCTCATGATGAAGGGGTTGGGTAACATACATACTCCTCTAAAAATTGACCTTCTGTCTCATCCAGGTTATGATGGAGGGGTTGGGTAAATACAATCCTCTTAAAAATTGATCTTGTGCCAAATCCTGCTCATGATGAAGGGGTTGGGTAACATACATACTCCTCTAAAAAATTGACCTTCTGTCTCATCCAGGTTATGATGGAGGGGTTGGGTAAATACAATCCTCTTAAAAATTGATCTTGTGCCAAATCCTGCTCATGATGAAGGGGTTGGGTAACATACATACTCCTCTAAAAAATTGACCTTCTGTCTCATCCAGGTTATGATGGAGGGGTTGGGTAAATACAATCCTCTTAAAAATTGATCTTGTGCCAAATCCTGCTCATGATGAAGGGGTTGGGTAACATACATACTCCTCTAAAAAATTGGCCTTGTGTCTCATCCAGGTTATGATGGAGGGTTGGGTAAATACAATCCTCTTAAAAATTGATCTTGTGCCAAATCCTGCTCATGATGAAGGGGTTGGGTAACATACATACTCCTCTAAAAAAATTGGCCTTGTGTCTCATCCAGGTTATGATGGAGGGGTTGGGTAAATACAATCCTCTTAAAAATTGATCTTGTGCCAAATCCTGCTCATGATGAAGGGGTTGGGTAACATACATACTCCTCTAAAAAATTGGCCTTGTGTCTCATCCAGGTTATGATGGAGGGGTTGGGTAAATACAATCCTCTTAAAAATTGATCTTGTGCCAAATCCTGCTCATGATGAAGGGGTTGGGTAACATACATACTCCTCTAAAAAATTGGCCTTGTGTCTCATCCAGGTTATGATGGAGGGGTTGGGTAAATACAATCCTCTTAAAAATTGATCTTGTGCCAAATCCTGCTCATGATGAAGGGTTGGGTAACATACATACTCCTCTAAAAAATTGGCCTTGTGTCTCATCCAGGTTATGATGGAGGGGTTGGGTAAATACAATCCTCTTAAAAATTGATCTTGTGCCAAATCCTGCTCATGATGAAGGGGTTGGGTAACATACATACTCCTCTAAAAAATTGGCCTTGTGTCTCATCCAGGTTATGATGGAGGGGTTGGGTAAATACAATCCTCTTAAAAATTGATCTTGTGCCAAATCCTGCTCATGATGAAGGGGTTGGGTAACATACATACTCCTCTAAAAAATTTCCTTCTGTCTCATCCAGGTTATGATGGAGGGGTTGGGTAAATACAATCCTCTTAAAAATTGATCTTGTGCCAAATCCTGCTCATGATGAAGGGGTTGGTAACATACATACTCCTCTAAAAAATTGGCCTTGTGTCTTTTATTTTTAAATTTTGTAATAAGTTATTCTTATTATGTAATAAGTTGTGTTCTTGTTTTGTTATTATTTTTTTTTAAATAATGATTCATTAATAAATTATAAGATTTTTGAAATAGAGAAGGCAGTTACTTTACAATCACCCTCTGTGTGCGTGTGTGTGTGTGTGTGTGTGTGTGTGTGTGTGTAAGAAATTTAAAAAAAAAACACTGTATTCTGATGGATGATATTTTATTGTAGGAGCTGCCGTTATAAAGTTTTGGTTTGTTTAGCAATTGTCAGGACATCATTGGTACATTGATTAATTTATTGAATTTCCATTATGAAGTGGAATAAATGAGATGAAAGATGTTTCAGCATTTCTTGAATCTTCAAGGAATCCAACATTTTAATCCAACTTCTTGAATCCAGTGTTATTGGAGTAGTCATTAAAGCATCGTCTTCACATGAAAAGACTGTATTTTCTGATTACGCCATGAGTATTGGCATAGACACCAGATTGCCGAGAACCAGATCCAAATCTTCTGGGGTGGCCGCCGAGAAGCCCTGCGACTTTTTTCTTTGGGGGTTGGTTGAGGGAGCAAGTCTACTCTACAAAACCAACAACTTTGTAAGAACTTAAAGGACGAATATGAGAAACACACAAGTTAGTGTGTCCCATTTTTTTTATTGCACAGTAGACTGCCGGTACAAATCACAGCTAATTAAAAATTAATTGGTATTCAGTTATATAGAGAGAAAAAAATTAAAAACAGTGGTTAGTACGTATTTTTAGTATGTTGCAGCTTCAACTACCAAACTACCAAATATATGCACCCTCCAAACTACCAAATATATGCACCCTCCAAACTACCAAATATATGCACCCTCCAAACTATATATGCACCCTCCAAACTACCAATATATGCACCCTCCAACTACCAAATATATGCACCCTCCAAACTACCAAATATATGCAACCCTCCAAACTACCAAATATATGCACCCTCCAAACTACCAAATATATGCACTTAAGTTTTAATGTAATAAAATATCATATTAGATTAGAAAGACTAACGAAATAAGAATGAAAAAAAAAAAGATTTGAAACAGAGGGGCTATAATCAAAAAATAGAACAACTGAAACTTACTCTTCCACCTCTCCCATATTTCATTACTAAATTTTCCTAATTTAACTATTTAGTTAAAATAGGAAGTAAAGAATAAAATTACTGTTATTTCTTCTTGTAAATATTTTTCTTTTAAGATTTATCTCCGAGATTTTTGCTCATATTCATTAAGATAAAACCAAACCATTAGAAATCAATAATACCAAGCACATATTTATTAAAATCAAATTTTAAATATCAATATGCAAATAAGCCTTCCCGTTCATACTGTATGCCGCTATTTTGTTGTATATATAAATACAATCACATGTTATTAGATATGTAGATATGGTCAACAGTATTAATAATGTAAAACAATTTTATTAATAATTGAAGGTTTAAAAGAATGAAACCATGGATAATTTGACGTAAATAAAAATAAATAAGGGAATTGTGACTTGAGTAGTGATATAGTTTCGGTTACAGACAGAAAAACACACAATCTCCATTATAATAAGATGTGGAAAGAGACAGAATTTACTGTTTCATAGTTGGTTGGTTGATTGATTTTAACGGCATATCAACCTGTCTGTGGTTATGTCATGCCTAACAGTTAGGAAGTAATATATATTGTGTATCTATATTTACACTTTTGTAGTAATTGGTTTTAACAATGTGTTAGCATCATTGGGGATCATGATGTATGGTATTGATTAGGTTCATGTCTATATTCTATGGTATAATTTTATTTCCTTCAAAAAGGACAGAATATCTTCTATGTTGACAATTTCAAATAGATTTTTCATATTGTTTGCATTAAAATATATGATGTGAGCAAAAAACCTGCATTCTATGAATAAGTGTTTAACAGTCAAAGGTGTTTGATATGTTTCACACTGTGGTTGTTGTTCTTGTTTGAGTATATAGGTGTGCGTTAGTCTTGTGTGATCAATGTGTAATCGGGACACAATGACTTGTTCCTTTCTAGACTTTCTTAAAGTTGGTCTCCAGTCTCCCAAAATGGTTTGATTAGTAAGAGTTTATTGTGGATGTTGTTATTCCAGCGTTGTGGCCATTTTGTATGAAGGATTCTATTAATTTTGGGTTTCAAGTTAGTATCTATTAATAATGGAGATTCGCTTCCGGTTTTTGTCTGTAACAAAAACTACGTCACTGCTTATGTCACTGTACCAGAAATCGTCATAACAGAATAAATACACTCAAAATTGGAGCATGCAACATTAGACAGTCCTCATTGTTTTTTAAAACAAGTTTTAATAGATACATCCCCAGTATCATATATTTATATATAGTTTGTTTTATTTTAATAGATATTCAAAGTTAATAGAACTTAGTTTCGATTTCAAATTGTTTTTTTGTTTTTTTTACTCCTTTAATAAATTTGATGATTTCATGATTTATGGTTCAAACTCTCCGACATTTAATTTTTAACTTCCACCTCCTCAAGTAATATCTTTTAAAAATTTATTTTTACATCGCCCGGAGGGTGTTCTTTTTTTATTTTGCTAGTAATAATAAATGCATTTAAAATTTATCTATCCACATTATATACTCCTATAAGTAAAACTATTGGAGACAATTTTGAAAACAACATACACGCCCAACTTTAAAATGGAATTCTGTCAACATTTTTATGAGAGAGATCAACTCGAGGCATAAAATCCAAGTGTTTTTTTAATATTTTTATTTTTAAAGTAATTTACTTTAAAATAACAATTTGATTTAGCCTTTTTAATGATGGGTTCCCATATTGTGTTCATCTTTATACTTGGTCTATTCAATAGGTAACTACAGCCCAACATATGAGCTGCTTCTTTGAGACGTCTTTTTCTCCAATGTTCTTCCCTATCTATTATTTTAAATTTATACTTCAATGGTAGATGGTTTCCCTTTTCTTTCCATATATGGTCAGCTTCAAAAGTTCTTTAATACTTGTTTGATCAACTTTCAAACTATGAAAAATGATTTCTTAGGTTGGATCATTACAATAGTTGGATACACAGGGAATTTTGCTAGTATGGAATATGTTGTACCGGCCATTCCTACAGTGGAGAATATACACCGGTTCTCACTATAAATAGTGAGACACCGAGTGAAAAGGTTGTACTGTTACCGTTTAGCGGCAAGCTAGCCGTTCTTGTACCTTATTGTAAATACACTTGTCTCATTTTACCCTACCTCGACTTGACTTCTTTTTTTACTGTTGAACTAACATCACAACAGAATAATAGCCATTAGTGTTCCATTTAAGACTGTGTGACGTTATTTGAAATATTTACCAAATGTTAAATTCCTTGTTTTACATTGCAGAAGGAAATAAACAAGACATGCAAGCAGCAAAGGAATTGCTCCAAGAATTAGCAGAAAAAGAACAACAACGTGAAGAACAGCGCCTACTATTCTTTTTCGGTGGTGAGGTAAGTGTTACATAATCTATGCGGTGGCATAAGATTATTGTCAATCTCCTGTATTTCTAAAGGGATGGCCCTTTTCATATCACGGGCGGGACTTTCCATGGAATAGTACAGAAAGCCCGCGAAATATGTGAAGTCACGTGGGACCTGGTTGGCTCTTCAGTTTAAAGTTGGACGTAGGCAGAGAAGATGTGCTGCCTTAACTGTAACTCACTCTGCATACACGCGCTATGTTAGTCAGATAGTTAGTTACATGAAATGTTTAGTTAAGGAAATAAAAGTTTAAGAAAATTAACACGGTCTGGTGATTAATGAATGCCTTGGTAACAAGACTGATATATAAGGAGAAATGAGTTGAGTGCGACCGACCAGACAAGACGAAGTCACCAAGATGTAGAAGAGCCGTAAGAAGAACAGAAGAAGAAGAATAGAAGTAAGTAAAGAATGGTATGCAACAGAAGGAACTTGCTTAAGTGATATTTTTTCTTCTTCTTGTGATTAGAT
>CM042179.1:45596338-45621338 GCA_023376005.1 Doryteuthis pealeii
TGTTGTAGCTTTGTGTACCTATCCAAAGTTATTTGGTATCTGTTTTTAAGATGTCAAAAATACTGCAAATAAAGGTCTTTTTTGCATTGATATATATATATATATATATATATATATATATATATATATAGGGTCATCCACAGACACGTGTTTCGACTTATCAAGTCTCTTCAGTGTGGCTAGACATTTTGTAAGCTACCTACAGCCGGAATTGAACTCCGGTCGGTTGGTGTCAGTCCAGCACCTTAACCATTAGGCTGTCTTCACTTACAGAATGGAAGGGATTTAACTGTTTTAATACACACATCGTTTTGTGTGTAAAGGCCGTCACAGAGTGCTCCATTCCTTATAGAGAAGAGCGTTATATATATATATATATAGATAGATAGATAGATAGATAAAAGGATATGAAAACAACACAATATGCTCTGAAAGTGAAAATATTTAATATCATATTCATAACTAATATTGAACAATATTTCGATTTATAAAAATTATCTTCCAAGCTTGTTTTACTCCAGACTTAACAAGAGTGGAGACGAAAATAATATGAATTCAAAACGAAAACATTGATATTGTTTATCTGTAACTTTTTTGTCAACCATTGTAATTCGAGTATTAGAGTTAACAGAGAAATAATAGGAAGAAACACAACAAGTATTAAGGATAGAGGAAGAGGTTTGCTCAGCAAAAATATAAGGTGAACAGAGTAATTAGCAATTGATAAGTTGAATTAATAAACTGTTGTAACTCGAATATCAGAGTTAACAGAAAAATAATAGAAAGAAACACAATAAGTATTAATGATAGAGGAAAAGGTTTACTAAGCAAAGATATAAGGTGAACAGTTATCTTTGTTATATCGAGATATGTGATTATAAAATGACATTCAGTGATTCTACAAAATATAGACCTTACAAAATATAGACCCCCTACAAAATATAGACCCTGCAAAATATAGACCCTACAAAATATAGACCCTGCACAATATAGACCCTACAAAATATAGACCCTACAAAATATAGAGAAAAATATACAAAATATAGACCTTACAAAAATAGACCCTAAAAATATAGACCTTACAAAATATAGACCCTAAAAAATTAACAATTTAGCTACAGATTGGACTGGAAGTTGCTTTATTCTCCAAGTTAGAGCTTTTTTTATGTGCATTGCAAAAAAACAACATCTGACTATGATGTACCATTTTGTACTAGGTTACAGTTTAATATATACATTACACCCCTATCAATTTCTTCTACCAGTATTTTATTATATCTCATTGAAAATCATACCATCCTAAATATGGTAATTCACAAAATATTATACAATCAAAACAAATATTATTACAGTACCACATATGAAAAAATTAATTTACTTCTAAACCAAAGATACCGGGATTTTATTATTTCTAATATGAACATTATACAATCAAAATGGATATTATTAAGTATTACTGTATCACTCATAAATAAATAACAATTTTAACAATAAATGTTTAATTTTTTCTAAACCAAAGATACCAGGATTTTATTATTTTTAATATGAACATTATACAATCAAAATGGATATTATTAAGTATTACTGTATCACTCATAAATAAATAACAATTTTAACAATAAATGTTTTTTATAAACCAAAGATACCAGGATTTTATTCTTTCTAGTGGATCCATTATACAATCAAAATGAATATGGTATCTTTGGTTTTAAAAAAAAACTAGCTTTTAAAAGAAAAAGCAGGAGTGTATCTTATTTATGGACTGAAAATTGATATTGTAAGCTATAATATCTCCCATGCCCATGTGCCATACTATACTTTGCAATAAATAAGTATATATCTAACAATTGTTTTAATGAAAAGTTAATTTTATTCTAATTCAAAGACACTAGGATTTTATTATTTCTAGTGGAACTTCATATAATCAAAATGGATATTATTAGGTAAGGAGCCAGGTTAGCTCAGTCGGTAGAGCGTTCGGCTAGAAACCACAAGGTTCCTAGTTCGATACCCTCCCTCGCCAACTCAGCGCGCATGAGTAGGACAGGGATTTGTGTGGTAAAGTAAGGAGCTGATGGTAGGTGTGGCGCTCCACCTCAGATGCTAGAATAATCTCCTTGGTCTAGCGCAAGTGAAAAGGGGATAGACTCCCTCGCTAATTGACTGATACCGACTTTACTTACTTACTTTATTACCAAACTCTACAGCAGTGAAATTCTTTTAAAAAAATTAGAATTGGAATACATTTGTAACCAAAAGTAATATTGGGTATACAAAAATAAGAGCAGTGATTTAGTGTGTCCTGGGATGCACATATTTGCTTTGAATGAGTCCCCAAGAAAATTTATGGGTCCCAACTAAAGTTTCTTAATAAATTGAAGGGTTTTTATTTAGAATCTAAGGAAAGAACTAAAGCCATCTAATTCTTACCTTGTAACCTATCCATTTTGAAATGTATTTACAGATAGCTTGAAATGGTGAGGAAAGAACAAAGAAAAACACTGGGATGCATGGATATGATTTTACTGCGTCCTTTTAGATTTTTGTGCGTCAGGGACACAGGATACGTACCCATCAGCATCTCTGTAAGGGTAGACTTATAACTGCATAGAATGTATCCCATTGTGATGTAAATGGTTAGTGAGCGCATCTCGAAGATCCATTACTACTGAAAGTGAGTTTGGTACTTGGTTGATGATCCATACTTGTGACCTTGTGTCATATCCTACCCAGGGTGAATGGGTTGGGTATAGATACCTGCTTATAATTGTTTATTAGAGTTTATTTATTTTTGCCTATATACTGATATATACTGATATTTTTGGTTACAGAAAATTAACTTTATTTTTAAGAAATTGTTTGGGGTGTACTTATTCATCAGTGATACTATATGTATATATATATATATATATATATATATATATATATATATAACATTTTTAATATATATATATGCAAAATAACATTTTTAATATATATATATGCAAAATAACATTTTTTAATATATATATATGCAAAATAACATTTTTTTAATATATATATATGCAAAATAACATTTTATATATATATATATATAATATATATATATATATATATATATATATGCAAAATAACGTTTTTAATATATATATATAATATACATATATATATATATATATATATATATGCAAAATAACGTTTTGTAATATATATATATATATATATATATATATATATATATATATGCAAAATAACGTTTTGTAATATATATATATATATATATATATATATATATATAAAAATAACGTTTTGTAATATATATATATATATATATATATATATATATATATATATATATATATATATATATATATATATGCAAATAACGTTTTGTATATATATATAATATATATAATATATATATATATATATATATATATATAATATATATATATATATATATATATATATATATATATAATCATTTTCAACCCAATTTAATTATTTGGGCCATTTTTATAAGGGAATAAAAAGCTTAAGAATTCTGTTAAGAGTGATTGAGTCTTTATCATTATTTATTATTATTATTTTTACAGCACCATCAGAAATGTGACCACTTTATTACTAAGACTATTATTATTATTA
The DNA here is from genome assembly GCA_023376005.1 of Doryteuthis pealeii. NCBI lineage: Eukaryota > Metazoa > Mollusca > Cephalopoda > Myopsida > Loliginidae > Doryteuthis > Doryteuthis pealeii. The sequence goes on from CM042179.1 coordinate 45,599,963, forward strand.
TTATTATTCACTTTTATAAACTATTATTATTATTATTATTATTATTGTTATTATTATTATCCATGTTTTTTTTTACCCTTCACTCCCCTTTTTTTTTTCCCTTTTTTTTTTTAAAATTAAAAAAGACTCGAGTCTCTTTCTCTCCTATCTTGTTTCTTTTTATGCATGTATCTTCAGCTTTCAAAATCAAAACTATCAGTTTATCTTTTCAGTGAAGGTTACATACATAATTCTGCTGATGGACTACCTAGTTCATTTCCTTTTCCTTCTCACATATGTAACCTTTTTTTTTCTTTTTTTTTCTTTTTTTTTTCTTTTTTTTTTTTTTAAATTTCTGTGCCGGCAAACTTATCCAAAAACATTAGCCCTGTCGGCTGGGGCTGTAGAATACGCTGACTGCACCTCTGCAGAGGGGTAAGACACCTCCACAATGGGGCTACCTGTTGGCCGTGGGTGGCAACCCGTGATGCTTAATGACGGAATCCTGGTGGATGAGCAGTACATGATATGCAATACTCCACTTTGACTCTTACTTGAGCTAGACGGGCAGTCGGAGAGGCCCCCTCCGATCAATCGGCTGGTCACATCAATCCCTAGCACCTATATGATTATCCCAACCCTATTGCCCTTATGGCAAACCCCTAAATCATTTTCATCATATATGTGCTAGAAGGCAGTGGCTGAGGGTCTTTGTGTCCTGGGTATGACATTAAACTACACCTAGTGGTGAGTTTTCAATTCTAGAGCTTTGGGTAGTGTGCAGTACCCTTTCATTGCCATTACTCCCAGGTCCACTCTGACTCGGAGTGGTTGTACCTGTTAGGATACCATCTATGGGTTAAATAGATTTTGTTTTAAATTAAAAAATGTGTTTAAAAAAAAAATGAGTTTAAAAAAAAAAATGTTGAATACCCATCAAGAATGAATAAAACAAAATGTCTTTGGCATAAAATAACCCAACAAGGGTTGACATGCTGTAAAATCCAAACTATCCAAAACATGCTTCCCCCCACACAAAATTTATTTGTTACCTTTGTTCACTGTTAACAAATTTGACTTTGTCTAAATGTTCAATCAACATACCCCACTTCTTGCACACACACACACACACACATACACACGCACACACACACACATATACCCCTCCAGCTTCACAATTATTGGCACCTATGAAATTTCAAGTCATAATGTAGAATATCACCTGTAAAAACTGAAAAAAACCTTTTCACAAAAATAACCCCATCCAGGATTTTACATTTCCTGAAAGAAGTGGGATTGTACTCAAAAACATCGGTAATTAAACAATAGTTCAAATCGTCAGTATTGTAGTTTCAGAAGACCATTCCTCATGCCCGGAAGTTACATTCTAGTGTGGCGCCTTCTGTGACTGTGAAGGCCAATGTTTGGAAAACAGTTTCGACCACAGATGTCACATGTGAAGGCGACTCCTGAAGATGTTAATGGTGTGCTGGGCTCTGTTGCTGTTGCTTTCTTTTGGATCTCTTTGCTAAATGGTGTTGTGCCACGGTGACTTCAGACATGAATAGCTCACTATGGAGAGCCTGCCTCCACCAAAGGCAGTCTTGGGCCAAATTTTCACACCTGGAACTTTAAATATATATATAAATTTGTTTTCTATTAAACTATCGCTATGAATCTATTTTTAAAAGTTTGTCTGCATTAAATGACCCAGCGAGGTTGATATGTCATAAAACAAAACAAAGCAAAACAAACAAACAAAAAAGATACCTGTAAAAAATTTTAAAAACTAAAAGAAAAGAATAATTTGTGAAACAGCTTTGGTCTATTTATGGTTGATAAATAGCAGAAAATGACAAAGCAACCAAGTTTATATAAATTTGGTTTCTTTCCTGTTAGAGAATTTGGAAGATATAAGACACAAAACAGATCCCTAGCGACAGCTCCAGACTTTCAGAAATCTTTTGAGGAAGAGATCTTTATCTTGAAATATTAAGAATAAATCAAAGGTTAACAAACAACATCATAGTTACCTTATTTTTCTTTACACTTGCATTGTGATAGCCTTCAAAACCAACCAGCAAACCAATATATACACAATGCTTCAAGCAAATTATAAAACATTTTTTTAAAAACAAATTTTTTTAAATTATATTGAAAGGGGTGCCAATAAGGGTGAGCGTTACTGTACATACAGGTGGAATACTTTGTGAATTGTGGGTAATGGATTTCAAATGACCAGTTCTTGCTTTATCTCACTATTAAGTACTCCCGAAAAAAAAAAATAATCTTTTTTTTTTTTAACTATTTTAATATTGCAAGAATAGGTTATAAATGTGAGTAGAGAGACTCTGGGAGATTCTGATAGCTTTTCTTTCTTTTTCTTTCTTTTTTTTTTTTTTTTTTTCCTGTTACCCCTTCCCCCATTGAAATTCTGTTAATGCATGTCTAAAAAAGAAAAAAACAAACACAACAAAAACAACAAAAACAGGTGATTATTAATTGAAACTGAATCACATTGCCGCATGAGATCTCTAAAATGACTATCAAATTCCATATATACAGGAAGATCATACCAATGAGACCGGGTATGAGGTCTTCGAATTAATAAAGATCAGACTGAAAGAGGCAAAGAAATGCCGAAATAAATTTATATCTGCACCAAGGTATCCATTTATTCATTTATTTATAATACTCCGTATATGTAAAAAAAAAATTATACACGCAAATCTTTATATGTACGTTTGAGTTCTCAATTTCGGTTGAATCCTATCAAGTAAACACTTGATATCATCCACCTACATATATATATATATATATATATATATGTATTTAAAAAAACAAACAAATAAAAACAAATGTTGACACAAGTCTTTGATATTTGAAAATATAAAACCAATTCTCAAACCAAAACAAAGTCTGTGTTTCTTATTTTCCATTTTTTCATACTTTCCGCGTCATTTTTTAAATTTTTTTTTTTTTTTAGGACCAATTTCAAGAAGTCCATGGAGAAATTATTGTATCATGTAGCTGATAAATATTGAATGATAAGCTGGGTTTCTTCAAACACCCACATACATTTTCCCCAAATAATATTTCCACCTTTTTTCAATGACAAAATAAAAAGTGTTGTCTTCTTCTCGTCAATATTTTTCATATCCTAGGATATCTTAATATATCCTAAGATATCCTAATTTCCTAAGATATTCTAATATATCCTAAGATATATCTTAAGATATCCTAATATCCTAAGGTATCATAAGATATCCTAATATATCTTAAGATTCTAAGATATCCTAATATATCCTAATATCTTAAAATATCCTAAAATTCTAAGATATCCTAATATCCTAAGATATCCTAATTTCCTATGATATCCTAATATCCTAAGATATCCTAATTTATTTTAAGATATCCTAATTTCCTAAGATATACTAATATTCTAAGATATCCTAATATATCCTAAGATATCCAAAGATATTCTAAGATATCCTAATATATCCTAAGATATATCTAAAGATATCCTAATATCCTAAGGTATCATAAGATATCCTAATATATCCCAAGATATCTTAAGATTCTAAGATATCCTAAGATATCCTAAAATTCTAAAATATCCTAAATATCCTAATATCCTAAGATATCCAAAGATATCCTAAGATATCCTAATTTCTTAAGATATCCTAATATATCCTAAGATATATCTTAAGATATCCTAATGTCCTAAGGTATCATAAGATATCCTAATATATCCCAAGATATCTTAATATATCTTAAGATTCTAAGATATCCAAAGATATCCTAATATTCTAAGATATCCTAATATATCTAAGATATCTAATATATCCTAAGATATATCTTAAGATATCCTAATATCCTAAGGTATCATAAGATATCCTAATATATCCCAAAATATCCTAAGGATATCATTGTTCCTTATTTTGTCATTGCACTTTGTTTCTAGTATCTCTCATAAATAATACATGTGAAACGTATCAAATTCTTTTTATATGTCTGCGATAACAAACCATAATGAAGAAAACCATTGATTTATAGATGTATATCTTGTCTTTGAGAGACACATACTAAAATTTGTCAATTTCTTTGGCATATCAAAAGTTAAAAAAAAAACAACAAAAAACCCCCAGTAAACTGTGAATTACTGGACAGATGTTAGTGAAATACAAAATGGCCTCAGTATTGTTATCTTAAAGGAATTGAGGATTATTTCCTATAAGTCCAACATAAACAAAGGGAAACCACTCTTGACTGATAAATTATTTATTCATTTATTGATCTACTAGGAAAAAAAAGACGGGTTTAGGGTTAATTTAATGGGAAAATAAATAAATAATTTATCAGTCAAGGGTGGTTCCCCTTTGTTTATGTTGGAGTTATAGGAAATAATCGAATTGAGATTATAAACTTATCAAGTCTTATACTGAAATAAACTGAAAATTATTATTTTCTGGTAATTTTGCTGAGTATTTAACAATATTTCTATTTCAGAGTAACAATTAAAAGAAAAAAAGAAGAAAAAAACTTAAAACAGTTCACTTTTGCTGTTCTGAAGGGAAAAAAGTGTATAACTGAATGACTATGCAACAACTTTAAATCCATACAACATCAATTAATGCTGCCCGTTAATTATTTTTTAAACTTATAAATTAATTAACTTATAATAATCTTTATAATTAACTTATTTATTTAGGGTTATTATTATTATTTTTATTTATATTATATATATTATTATTATTTATTTATAATTAACTTATCTTTATAACTAACTTATAATAATATAGATTTAAGTTATGTTTTCCTTAGAGTTTGATTTTTACCAAAAGTATTAATCCAAGTTGAAAAATTAAAAAATATATACATTGGACTTCATTTCATATTCCACTAACATCTGTCCAGTCAACCATGGTAAAGATTTATGCCCTTAATTCACTACCAAAAAAAAAAATCCATGTTGCTTATCCAGTTGAAATGGTTTTCCTCTTGCCTTTATTTTATTTTATTTTTTTCACATTTTTCCAAAAATCTTTTTTGATAATCATATGCGGCTATTTCCTATAACTCCAACCTAAAAAAAAAAAAAGGGGAACCACTCTGATTGACTGATAAATTATTTATTCATTGATCTACTAGGAAAAAAAGAAGACAGGGTTAGGGTTAGGGTTTAGGGTTAGTTTAATAGGAAAATAATGGGTAGATTAATTAACAGATAAAATTAATTCAGAGTGGTTCCCCTTTTTTTTAGGTTGGAGTTATAGGAAATAACCTTGTATAGTTTATTTTGTCAGCCTAAATATTTTTTAACATATTCTCATAAAAATGATGGGACCATATGACCTTTAGGCACCCCTTTTTGATCTCAGTTATGAAAGGACATGTTTTTCATTTACACCGTCAATATCCGGTTGTTTTAACAGATGATATTTAGATTTTTTTTTTAATTATAAAACTAACCCCTAACCCTAACCCCTAACCTCTAACCCTTACCCCTAACAAACAATTGGATATTGACGGTGTAAATGAAAAACATGTCCTTTCTTAATCGAGATCAAAAAGGGGTGCCTAAAGGTCATATGGTCCAAATGATGTTTACTGATTCCTCTATTCTTGCTGAGTTTATGGCAAAATGTAATTAATTGTTTATTGCTAAACATTATAATCATTACTATCAGAACCTGTTTATTTAAGAGCTATTGCCAAATAGTTCAATATGTAAAAACTATAATAATCTTGATTTAACTCTACTATCAGGACCTGTGAATATACCACAGTATGATAATTCGATTATTACATTTGATATGTTTATTTAAGAGCTATTGCCAAATAGTTTAATATGTAAAAACTATAATAATCTTGCTTTACCTCTCTTTACTAGCAGGACCTGTGGATATACCACAGTATGACAATTTAATTATTACATTTGATATGTTTACTTAAGAGCTATTGCCAAATAGTTCAATATGTAAAAACTATAATAATCTTTATTTAACTCTCACTCACTTTTCTTTTCTTTCTTTCCATCTCTTTATCTTTTCATTATGTTCAATTGAAATGAATTAGTGTTATTGCTTCCGCACGCTCACCCTCTCTCTCAATCTTTCCCCGACACTATTTCTTTCTTTCTTATTATGTTTTTTCTGTGTAGCATGTCTTTTTTCTTCCCTTTCTTTCTTTATAATAGAGACAGAATGGTCCCTTATTTAGCTGAGGTGACGACACCCATGAGAAATAAGAATTTGGTGGATAAGCAACACCAGATAATCAGGATTTACATTTCTGCATTTCATCTTGGAGGATCTCATTTTTAACCAGAGGGTGTTGCAAGATGATAACGTTGTACAATTAAGGAACATGAGTATTAATATATTGATTAACATATTATTATTATTAACTTATTGGTCACATCTTTTGTAAATTTGTTTTTAGATGTGTGCTCAGCAATTCTTCATGATTTTTTATATATTAAGATCTTTTTGCGAAATGAAACCACAAGGTTCCTAGTTCGATACCTGCCCTCGCCAACTCAGCGTATGAGTAGCACAGGGATCTGTGCGATAAAGTAAGGAGCTGATGGTAGGTGTGGCACTCCACCTCAGACGCTAAAATAATCTCCTTGGTCTAGCGCTAGTGAAAAGGGGATAGACTCCCTCGCTGCATGGCTGATACCAACATTAGGCCGCCCCGACTACTTTACTTTTACTTTATTTATTTACAATGAACTATGTTTAATTTTATAATACTCTAGCTGTGCTCTGAAAAATTTATTTTCTTTTTCTCCTACTACATAGTGTAATTCTTTTCTAAGAAACTATTGAAATGTATTTACAGATAGCTTGAAATGGTGAGGGAAGAAAAAAGAAAAACACTGGGATGCATGGATATGTTAAAGAGAGTGAGTCAATATGCTGTTGAAGTGAACAATACCAACCAGCTAAGTCTTAGTGAATTTGAACGTGAAGCAGTTGTTGGTGTTTTTTGACTCGCCGATAACCATATGACCAACCTATTGGCCAACCACTGGCAGTACTCTGCTGCTGATATTGTTACTTATACTGGCTGTTCTTCAAAAAGGAAGTGCGTGGTGTAATGGTTAAAGTCATGGGAAATGGACTCGTTGCCCCGAGTTCAAATCCTGGACGTGGTAATTGCATTTCACTTAGCGCTAATACCCTTGGGAAAGGTATGAATCCTCTCCCTCCAGCTATGGGTAAATAGTAGGGCAGACTGGGTTCTTTAACCATGGCTAGGTAACCAGTCTAGGAGAAGGAAAACTCTGAATTCAAACCTGTTGAACTCCGCTTAAGAAATTGACCTTGTGTCGTATCCTGCTCGTGCGGAGGGGTTGGTAAATATATATACTGGCTGTTCTGGTTATACCTATGCACATTGCTTTGAACCTTCGTGAACGACGGAACATAGGATTATATCACTGGACCTTTGACACTACGTAGGATTCTATAACGCAGGACTTATTCACTTACCAAAGGATTCTATGGCTCGGGACTTACTTACTTTAAGTTCTTTTTCAACTGGCCAAGGATGGCGGTCAGAAACTTAACAGCAGTTGGTATATATGACACTCAGGACTATTCCATATTTGCATCTTGGTGATACCATTCCCTGAGTTCTGATTGGCTGCTGACTTTAGTGTGGTTATGGTGCTTGGATAAATAAACTACCATTCTGTGCTATAATTGTGGCAATGCAGGAACCGTATTGAGTTACAGCTTGCTTGCTACCTTTGTCTGCCAATTTGACGGTAATTGGGCTTCTATACCATCCATTCCATATATGATCTTTAACAGCCATTTGTCATAAAGATCTACATCAAAAAAAAAAGATGAAAAAAAAACCCAGAAGAGACATCTTATTTGTCTTCAATTTTTGAGATGTGTAAAAATTTGATTTTTTTTTTTTTTACTGTTTTCCTCATCTTTAGCTTACATATCAAACATTGTAATAATCAAATTATCATACTGTGGTATATTCACAGGTCCTGCTCGTAGAGAGAGTTAAATCAAGATTATTATAGTTTTTACATATTAAACTATTTTGCAATAGCTGTTGAGTAAACATATCAAACATTGTAATAATAAAATTATCATACTGTGGTATATTCACAGGTCCTGCTAGTACAGAGAGTTAAATCAAGATTATTATAGTATGTAAAAACACAACATTTCAGCAGTTGTACCCTCCGGTCTTCTTCAGGTGTTCCCTGTGTATCTGAGCATAGTAATGATTCAACTTGGGAAATTATTTTGAATAGTTTGACTGATGAACAAACAAGGCATCATTAATCTAGATAAGATCTTCATGAATTCTTTAATTCCCTTTCTTTGTTTATGCGGAATAGTTTTAGAACAGGAACACTGTACATAGCAGTTACTTCACTGATACAAGTTACTTTTTAATAAAGCAGAACCAGTTTTAGTAAGTATCGTTCAGGTATTATTTGTTTATTGGATCCTTTCCGTCCGCTAGGGACGATGGCGTAGTGTCCAAAATAAAAATAAATTTTTTTATCTGCGCAAGTGACTCTGTAGGCCAATTTTTGAGTGACAGTCTTTGGTGCACTGAATGCACACAAACTGTGACGCTTTCTGTGTCTGCTGGCTTTTCTCTCTCTTTATGGCTCTCTTTGCTGTCAAGGCTACTCTCCTCTCTGCCTCACCCCTCTCTGTACCTTGCTTAACGTTAAGGCACCAGGCCGCTCTATTTTTTGCATCTACCTCTCACGTGTTTGTGTCAATATGGCATATCTTCATAGCTCTCCTGCAGACATCTTTAAATCGCATTTTATTATTTGTTTATTGTATTATGCACCAAAATCTTTTGAATATTTGTGGGGGTGTAACTAAAGTAAAGTCGTCGGAAAGGCCAAAGGTCGGTATCAGCCTGACATCGAGGGAGTATATCCCCTTTTCACTAGTGCTAGACCAAGAAGATTGTTTTTGCGTCTGAAGTGACGGATCACACCTATTATTAGTATAAATCCCTGTGCTACTCATGTGCTGAGTTGGCGAGAAACTCGAGTAGCATAATTATTATGTTATACGGGGAATTTGGGATTTAAAAGAAAATGGTAATCAAATTTCTGAAGAAAGAGAAGGAAAGGAAATAAGAACAAAACGAGGTTACCATTGACCGACCAATGACCCCGGAACTAGAGTTAAAAATAAAAACCGAAGTCCCAGTTTTTGCGGAGGAGCAGAAGTGGATGTTTTTATTGTGGGTATATAAAACACAAAATTTCAGCCCTTGTACCCTCCTTGTCTATTTCGGGTATAGCAATGATTCAACTTGGGAAATCATTTCCTAAGTTGAATCATTGCTATGCTCGGATAGACAAAGGAAACCTGGAAAAGTCCAGAGGGTACAACATCCAAACTTAAAAGTATTAATGCACTAGGTGACCCTAATTAATCCCATATTTTATGCCCATCTTAAATTTTTTTTTCATATTTGCTATTCTCCATTATATATGTATATGTATATATATATATATATATATATATATATGTATATTAATATATATATATATGTATATATATATATGTATATATATATATATATATATATATATATATATATATATATATATATATATATATATATGTATATATATATATATGTATATATATATATATATATGTATATATATATTATATATGTATATGTATATATATATATATATATGTGTATATATATATATATGTATATATAATATATATATGTATATATGTATATATGTATATATATATATATATGTATATATATATATATATATATATATATATATATATATATATATATATATATATAAAATGTACAGAAAACAATTAACTGGCTAACTTGAAATTCTAAATGAAGCTGTTTACATTCACTTTACACTATATGTAAAATATTAGGGTAGATTGGGCTCTCTAGCCTTGGTTGGCAATCAGTCTAGGAGAAGGACAACTCTGAATTCAAACCCCTTGGGCCAACAAAATAGGGTAAGGCCCATTACCCCCATGCCTTACAGGTCATAAGACCTATAATAGACTACAAGAATGGTTGATGAGATAGGTGCGGCCGTATTTATTGGATCATCTCTGTTTAATTCCCTTTGATGAGACATAAATTTCTTTCTACTTCCCTCCACTCCCAACTATAAGTAAAATATTAGGACAGATTGGGTTCTCTAGCCTTGGTTGGCAACCGGTCTAGGAGAAGGACAACTCTGAATTCAAACCCCTTGCACACACGTCATGGGCCAACAAAATAGGGTAAGGCCCATTACCCCCATGCCTTACAGGTTGGCAACCGGTCTAGGAGAAGGACAACTCTGAATTCAAACTACCTGTCCACACATAATTTTTTTCTAAATATCAGGATTTTATTATTTCTAGTGGAACATGATACAATTAAAATAAATATTATTAACTATAACAGTTTGTTACAAAAATATTCTTCAAGGTAGGCAACTTTCAGTTAATTACATTAGTTACTTTCCTTAATTTTGTAGAAAATTCAGTGGTTATTGCAGATGGCAGTGGTAGATAAAGAGTTAAGACACCCAGGACTTTGAACCATGTATCATTGAGCATAACACAGATTCTCAAAGATACGTGGTTCAAAGTTCTAAAAAATGTAACATTTTTAAAATAAATAACTGGTACTTAATATCTTTTCAATAATATTTTCCATTTTTGCAATTTTGATTGCTTTTAGGATAGTTCTGTTGAACTGTTCTACCTCTCCATTAGATTGAGGCCAGTATGGTATCCCTTTTATTTGGATAATACCATGAATGGTTAGGTATTCCTGGATTTCTCTGGATACAATGGGTTGTCAATTGTTAATTCTCAGGTATTTTGGGTACCCATGTGTTTTGAACGCTAATTCCAGACCATTTATTATATTTTTAGCATTTATGTTTTGTATATATGCTACCCCTGGCCATCTGGAGTAGTAGTCCATGATGACAAGGAGATGATTTCCTTCCGAGACCGTCAGTAGATTTACTGCAACATAGTTCCAGGGTTTATCTGGTAGCTGTGTGCTTTTTAACTCCTCAGGTGGGGCGTTTTTTTCTCCTACCTGACATGTGTAGCATTTAGGGTCATCCTCTGAAGTTTCTTTCACTTCTCGGAGAGATAGTTATTTTCCTTTAGCTGGATCGGACTCGTTAATTGACTGTAGGCTCAAGGGATCAGCTTTGTTGGTATCCGTTTTGGATTTCTGCACGATGTCGGCATTTATTTCAATATTTAGAATTCCTAGGGCTTTACTTGTTCTACCACTAAGGAGTGATGCCTGTGCAACATACTATTAAATTGGGGATAAGGGATTTGCTGCTTTTTTGAAAATACTTTAAGGAAAAGAGTATTCATATACAGTTTTACCTTGTATTACTGGTACCCCAACTTACGAATTTCCAAGTTACAGGGTGTCATTCGTAAAGTTTTAGCTTTTTATGAGAGCTATAATTAAAAACACAAGCGAGCTCCAGACCCACCTAAGTTAATAAGATAAAAAGTATGACAGAAAAAAAACATGGAGCGAAAGAGATAAATTAAGATTATTACCCTTTTTACATATCGAACTATTTTAGCAATAGCTCTTAAGTAAACATATCAAACATTGTAATAATTAGATTATCATACTGTAATATATTCACAGGTCCAAAATGCCAGACTGCATAAAAACGCATCAATAAATAAAAGTATTAAAACATCTTTGTAAATTATCATCCTACCATATTAAAAAAAAAATCTACTTCAAGGGAGGCAACTTTTAATTAATTACATTTGTTACTTCCCTTAATTTTGTAGAAAAGTCAATTTCTATTGCAGATTGAAGTGGTAGATAAAGGGTTAAGATACCAGGACTTTCCTTACTATTCTTGATTCTTCTTCTTCTTATTATTATTATTATTATTATATTATATACTAATTAAGTTAAGTTTCCTCGAGAACAGCATATATTTGCCTGGCCTTCAGGCTTTTTAAGATAGATACTATTAACATGATCTCAGAAGGCCATCATTCCAGGCAACACCCTCATAAAGGGGAGGGGCTTGGTTCATTGCCCGGTACCTGAGGCACCTTAAAAGAAGAATGCCTAAGGAATACACATAATTTTTTTTTTTTTTTACACTAGCCACTGCATGATCTTCGGTTTGTGCATGGCTCCACAATAATAATCAGACTTTGTGTTGATCAGACATGGGAGGTCAGAAAATACCTAATATTAATGTGAATCCCTGAGGGCCATCCCTCCAAGCAACACCTGTCCCCGCGACTAAAATGGACATGGCTGGGTTCATTGCCCAGTACCTGAGGTACCTCTCTCTCGCTCTCTCTCTATCTCTCACTCTTTTTTCTTTCTTTCCTTAATTTCATCTTTTCCTTGTGTTCGATAGAAACTGCTTCCATGCGCTCACCCCCTCTCTGTATCTTTCCCCTACTGTTTTTCTTCCTTTCTATATATTTTCTGTGTAGCATGTCCTTTTTCAACCCTTTCTTTCTTTATAATAAAAACTGAATAGTCCATTATCTATCTGAATTGACGACACTCACAAGAAATAAGAATTCGGTGGATAAGCAACAGCAGATAATAAGGATTTACATTTTTGCATTACAATAATCGGACTTTGTGTTCTTTTGACATTGTGGAGATGTTAGAAAATAATTCCAAATTAAGTTTTATCGGTTAAAAATGAACTTAGCGGATCTAAATTCCACTATCGTATGTCACCCCACCGAAAGAAAAAAAAATACCAAAAATCAGGGAATTAACCGAATTTAATGAAATTTTCAGTGTTGATATATTAATGAATAAAATATATAATGCACCAGTTATTTTATTTAAAGACTTTTACATTTATTCAGGTCAGATAACTTTGAACCATGTATCATTGAGGCATAACACAGATTCTCAAAGATACGTGGTTCAAAGTTCTAAAAAATGTAACATTTTTAAAATAAAATAACTGGTACATAATATCTTTTATTCATTAATATATCAACACTGAAAATTTCATTAAATTCGGTTAATTCCCTGATTTTTGGTATTTTTTTTCTTTCGGTGGGGTGACATACGATGGTGGAATTTAGTTCCGTTAAATTCGATTTAACCGTTTTATTTGTATTTTAACTTGTTTTCTTTTTTCTTTTCTTTTCTTTCTTTTACACAATTCTAATTCATTCCTCATTTACTTTTTATCTAATCTAATCTTGTGGGTCATAACCTTCTTAATCTTGGGGGTCACGACCTATTTTCCTGATATTCTCTATTGACGCCTTAAATACTCTTGGAGAATTTTGGTAAGGGCACCATATGTAGAAACTTCTTTGATTTTCTTTCTTTTTTTTTTCTTTTTTTTTTTTTTGTTGTTGCTGCTATAAACTCAGCCTGGAGAAGATGAAGACAAAAAAAAATGTGTGTGTGTGGGGGGGGGTAGTCATTTCTCCAATGAAGAAGATTAATTAGAAATACCTGAATGAGGCCAGTGTAAGGATAAACGTGAAATAAACTTGAAAATCAATTTAAGTCTCAAGTACTCACCTCAATTTTGATTTTCACAACACCCACCCACCCAAAAAAGGGGGGGGGGTAAAGTAATCTTTTATCTATTTGTCTGTATTTATAAGATGAAACCTGATGTGATTAATTTTGATTTTTCCCACTGTTGTTCTCATCTTTATTGTGTTAGTTATTAACACGTTTCAGCCGCACTATCCTCTGGCCTTCCTCAGGTGTTTTTGGTGTTCTAACCACCTCCATTGTTTGAATCTATCGGGTCCGTACTGATTCGATATTATTTATCTGTATTTATGAGATGAGGCTTAATGTGAATAATTTGATTTTTCGGATTATTGTCCTCATCTTTATTGTTTACAGTATGTATAAACACAACATTCATCCCACTGTAATCTCAATCTCTGTTTAGGTGTTATTTTAATTACATTAAACTAAAGTCATCTTCAGACGATTAACCATAAATTCAAACAAAGTTTTGGGGATGAAATCATTATCACTAGTTCAAGGTGGCTCCTATCAATATAAATACCACCAGATAGAAATTTGATTAGATATAGAAAAACTAAAAATGGAAGAAAATGACTTATTCTAAAACAGAAGTTTCAAAATATCAGTTTAAAATTGTTAGGTAAGTAATAACATTCTTTACGAAACAAACAAAGCCTGAGGTTACAGTGGCTTGAACATTGTGTTATACACAATAAAGATGAGGATAACAGTCTGAAGATGACTTATTTTAAGGTAATTAAAAAAACACCTGAACAAAGCCTGAAGTTACAGTGGCTTGAACATTGTATTTATACACAATAAAGATGAGGACAACAGTCTGAAGATGACTTATTTTTAAGGTAATTAAAAAAAACACCTGAACAAAGCCTGAAGTTACAGTGGCTTGAACATTGTATTTATACACAATAAGATGAGGACAACAGTCTGAAGATGACTTATTTTTAAGGTAATTTAAAAAAACACCTGAACAAAACCTGAAGTTACAGTGCTTAACATTGTGTTTATACACAATAAAGATGAGGATAACAGTCTGAAGATGACTTATTTTTAAGGTAATTTAAAAAAACACCTGAACAAAGCCTGAAGTTACAGTGGCTTGAACATTGTGTTTATACACAATAAAGATGAGGACAACAGTCTGAAGATGACTTATTTTTAAGGTAATTTAAAAAAAACACCTGAAAAAGCCTAAAGTTACAGTGGCTTGAACATTGTATTTATACACAATAAAGATGAGGACAACAGTCTGAAGATGACTTATTTTTAAGGTAATTTAAAAAAACACCTGAACAAAGCCTGAAGTTACAGTGGCTTGAACATTGTGTTTATACACAATAAAGATGAGGACAACAGTCTGAAGATGACTTATTTTTAAGGTAATTTAAAAAAACACCTGAACAAAGCCTGAAGTTACAGTGGCTTGAACATTGTGTTTATACACAATAAAGATGAGGACAACAGTCTGAAGATGACTTATTTTTAAGGTAATTTTAAAAAAACACCTGAACAAAGCCTGAGGTTACAGTGGCCTGAACATTGTGTTTATACATACCTACCACAATAAAGAAGAGGACACCCGGATATTGAGGAGAAACTAGTAGAAGTGGGGTGACGACAGGAGTCGAGTCGCAATTTTGAGTTGCTGAATATTTTACGACGACGGATTTTTCAGCTGCTGAAGATTTTTGAGTTGATAAAGATTTTTTGACGGCGACGACATTGTCAACAAGTCGAATATTTTTTTTTTTTCATTCTAGAATAAGCTCTCAACCATTGGAAATATATTTGCTAAATCATCAAAAGTAAGCTGCTTTCTTTTTAAAGTACATTGATGTTTGAGAGATCCAAGAGGGAAGCGAGGTCCCCACTGAACTCTGTCGCTGGAAAGGTAGAAATCTTTCATGTGGGGTGACATTGGTTGCCGTACACAGTAAAGATCGTATGGCGTATAGGGCTGCTGGAAGAAGATTTCCCCAATTATTTATTGAGCAATTGTGAGTTGAAGCAGCCAATTGAATAGTTTTCCAAATAAGGCCGTTGTACCGCTCACACTGGCCGTTACCCTGTGGGTTGTACAGGGTCATCCGGCTTATTGCCACCCTCCGTTCCTTTAAGAATTGTCGAAGCTGCTCAGACATGAAGGAAGCCCCTCAATCTGTATGTATATATGCTGGAACCCCAAAGATAGCAAATAGGGAACAGAGACATAGCATGATCGTTGTTGAGGTCATATCCGGACAAAGAAAGGCAAAGGGGTACCGTGAATATTCATCCACAATAGTCAGCATATATCGGTTTCGGGTTTTGGATGATAGTGGGCCTTTAAAATCTAGGTTGAGCCTTTCAAATGGCTGTGTTGCTTTTATTAAGGTTCCAGGTGTAGGTCTATAGAATGTGGGTTTTATCTCAGCACACGTTCGGCAGGAATTTGTCATTTTTCTAACGTCCTCCACTGAAAAGGGTAGGTTCCTACTCTTTACTGCATGAACCATTCATGTTACGCCGCGTGGCATAGTTCCTTATCTAGTGTCTGGAGTTCTTTCCCGCTTGAAATCATGCTGCATACTCTCGATAGGGCGTCGGCAGTCAAATTTTCTTTACCGGGTCGGTAGGTGATATCGAAAGAAAAACACGATAGTTCAATTCGCCACCTTGCTATTTTTTCGTTTTTGATCTTACTAGTAGACTTTAGATTGAACATAAACGCGACAGATTTTTGGTCTGTGACTAGTCTGAAGTGGCGTCCAATTAAATAATGTCTCCATTTCCTCAAAGCCTCAACTATGGCGTAGGCTTCTTTTTCTATGGCAGTATGCCTTCGTTCTGACCGAGAGAGAGAGAGAGAGAGTTCTTGAAAATAATGCTACGTGGCGGTCAGCTTGCCTTAGTGAAGCGGCGATTGCACACTCGGTTTCATCTACTAGTGGAACAGAATGATTTATTGTAATTACAGATTTTGCAATGTCCGGATTAAGTTTTTCGAAGGCTTCCACTGCTGAATGAGGCAAAGGGAAAGCGTTTACTTGTGTTAATGGGAGTATCTTTTCCGAAAAAGAGGTGATCCACTGCGAGTAATGGGCGAACATTCCCAGGGTTCGTCGTAGCGCACATATCTTATTTGGGACTGGCAACTCGAGTAAGGGTCTCAATCTCTCTGGATCCGGCGCCATTTAACCATTTCTTATTGTATAGCCCACTAGCTTTATTTTTATTTTGTCTGAACGAGCATTTGTCGTTATTTAAGGTGATGTTGTATTTATGGACGGCGTCCATGAACCGTCTGAGGTTTTCGTCGTGGTCTTTTTGGTCGTGGCCACACACGGTCACATTGTCTATATAGGCAAGAGTGTCTTTTAATTTTTCTTCAGTTATACTTTTGTCAATTATTCTTTGAAAACTGGCCACTCCATTCGTTACCCTAAACGGTATTCTACGAAACTGGTATAACCGTCCAGCCGCTTCAAATGCAGTGTAGGGTTTATCCTTTGTTTTAATGGCTACCTGATGATGGGCACTTTTTAAATCTAATGTGCTGAATATACGATATTTAGCTATGTCGCATAACATTTCGTCTATTCGAGGCAAAGGAAACGCGTCCAGCAATGTAGACCGATTTATTGTCTGGGAATAGTCGATAACCATTCTCTTTTTATGGTTTTCTGTAGCTGTTATTAATACTTGAGCCCTCAATGGTGACGTACTTGGTTCAATTACTCCTTCCTGAAGCTTTTTTTTTATTTCGGATTTTATGAATTGTTTATCGTCGTGCGAATAACATCGACTTTTTATCGCTACTGGTTTGCAATCTTTTGTTAAGTTTTCGAAAAGTGAGGGGTACGAAATATTAACAGTAGTCAGTCCACAAATTTTTAATGTTGAATAGTTTCCACCAAACGGAATTTCAATGCTAGAGTGTTGTTGAAAAAAAATCATGGCCTAATATCACCTCACAACAAAGATCTTTCATTAGAGATAACTTAACTGTTTTATATGAGACATTATTATATTGTTGTTTAGCCCAAAAGTAGCCACTTACGTGCGACAACAACGATGCGTTTGCCATAGTGACTTTTCTTGGAGAGAAAATATAGTTCCACCTGTTAATTTTCACTAGACTCTCTCTAATGTAATTTTCAGAACTGCCAATGTCTAATAATGCATTGGTGACGATGCCGTTAATTTTAATTTTTATAATAGTTTTTGATAGGTAGTCAGGCCGAAGTTGCTGAAAACGGCATTGAACTGATAGAGAGGGTGGATTTTAGAGAAGTATTTTTGTACGATTTGCAAACACTCGGAAATGACCATTGAATTTCTCTGACAGGACATGAGTGTCTTGGATGTAATCTTAAACCACAGTAATAACATGTCCGTTTCCTTTGGGCTGCAGCGACATATTGTTCTGGAAAGTTTGAATGTAGTGCATTTTAGTTATAGGAATAAGTTGGACTATCATAGAGAGGGGGGGCAGTAAGAACAGGTTGTTTCACGGCGGCACCTATAGTGTCAGGTTGAAAATAAGTGCCGGACTGCTTTATTGCAAGTTCGCATGTATAAGCTTGTTTGTAAGCTGTTTTTAAAGTAAGAGTCCTATTTTCAAGAAGTCGTTGTCATGCCTGGACATTGCATAAACCATTTACGAAGACGTCTAAGATGTGTTCCTCTTGTGCCTCAATTGCAGTCATAAGACGAAAATTAAATCCTTGCTTAAGGTTCGAAGGGTTTTTATAAAATGGTCCAATGTTTCGCCCGACTCCTGTCGTCGAGTGGCGAGTACATGCCGAGCAAAGTTTTTGGTTTTACGTAGGTTGAGTGTAGCCTTTCTATAGCTTCTTCATATGACTTACAGTCTGTAATGATGTCGTTGACTGAGTGAGACACGTAGTTAGTCAGAAGAGCGCACTTGTTAATGGGCCGACTTGGGTTTTCAAGAAGTGTGTCGGTGAAGTTGGTAAAAGTTTCTAGCCAGTCAGTCCAGCGTTTGTCGGCTGCTTCACATTCTGAGTTGTAGGTAAATCGTTCCGGCCGCATAAAGTGTTCCATTGTAAAGTAAAATAAATTGTAGTAAAAAGAGAACCTGTGTTTTAGACTTTAGCAAGTTTTATTTTACTTTACTCTGACTACGATCTAACTGATATAGTCAGAGGGTTGCTTTTATACAGACAGATATTCAAGGGGAGGTAATTACGTTAGATTTATTAGTACATATATATTTATTTAAATTCATACATATATTTATTAGAAGTTATATAAATATATATATATATATATATATATATATATATATATATATATATATATTTATTCATTAATCTATTTATTTAAATTCATCTATACATATATATTCAAATTCATATATATATATATATATATATATATATATATATATATATATATATATATATATATTTATTTATTTATTAATCTATTTATTTAAATTCATCTATACATATATATTCAAATATATATATATATATATATATATATATATATATATATATATATATATATATTCATTTATCATTCATTGGCATTTCAGTCTCGAAAGACTATGATAAAGTTTTTGTGCGCCCCTGAAGTTGTGACTGTGAAGTCCAATGTTTGAAATACATTCTCGACCACAGATTTTGCATTTGAAGGTTGTGCTTGTAGATGATCAAGTCCTTTTTGATAAGCAAAGGACTCAGGTTGCTTACAGTACCTGCTGTTGCTTAAGTGGTCACCTAATTAAGTATTGCTCTGGGTACGTGATCAACTAGTCATCCCTTAAGCCAGGCGTCAAGCTCCTGTTCGTATGCGATCCTAACGTTCGCGGATACGGGGTACTCTGCGATGCTATTCCGTAGCTTGGTTGGCGCCTCCTTATCCGTCCATTCCTACGAAGCAGTTATTTATTTATTAATCTATTTATTTAAATTCATCTATACACACACACACACACACACACACACACACACACACACACATATATATGTATATATATATTTATTTATTTAAATTCACCTATACATATATATTCAAATTCATATATATATATATATATATATATATATATATATATATATATATATATATATATATATTCATCATTCATTGCCATTTCAGTCTCGAAAGTCTATGATAAAGTTTTTTTTATGTGCCCCTGAATTTACAGCGCCTCCTGTGACTGTGAAGTCCAATGTTTGAAAAACTGCCTCGACCACAGATTTCGCATTTGAAGGTTATATATATATATATATATATATATATATATATATATATATATATATATAATTTATGCTTTTTAAAACAATTGAGTGCCCATCAAGACCGAATCAAGCAAATCATCTTTGGCATAAAATAACCCAACAAGGGTTGCTATGCCATAAAATCTAACCAACCAACTTACCTTTGTTAGAAGGTTACCAACCTTATCAGTTACCAGTGGTACCATTCTTGCTTACCTGTTGGCGCCTGTAATTTTTTCGTTTTGTTTGTAATTCATTTCTTCACCTACCTCCTGGATATTGGTGTTCATCTTATAGTTAGAGTGTCCCCTATCTTTCTGGTCACCTTACACCCCAATAATCATTCGATGGTTAAATCTTGTCTGTATCCCCACCGCAACAGCTGTCATGGTTACACTGCCTCTTTATTTACCATCTCTCCCACACATACACACAAGTCACTCTAAAAGCATCAGTTCAAACAAGATCATCAAAGTTAAGCAGAAATGTGCCTGTTCAATACTTAGATGGTACCCATTTAAGCAACCTTGGGTACCTGAGGATTCAACAATATGCTCCAAACAAAAAATTATACAACCTGCTAGATCACAGAAGTTAAGTAGTGATGAGCATGTTGAATACTTAATTAGGTGACCACTTAAGCAACAGCAGGTACTGTAAGCAACCTGAGTCCTTTGCTTATCAAAAAGGACTTGATTCAACATTAAATGACCCAAGACATGTTGATATGCCATAAACAAAACCAACCAACCAACCAACCAACACACTTAACATTAAACTCTATCTGATTAGTGAAGTTTCCTGACTTTAGCAAGTTTTATTTTACTTTACTCTGACTACGATCTAACTGACGTAGTCAGAGGGTTGCTCTTATACAAACAGATATTCAAGGGGAGGTAATTACGTTAGATTTATTAGTACATATATATTTATTTAAATTCATACATATATATATATTTATTTAAATTTAATATATATATATATTCTAGAATGAAAAAAAAATAGAGGGGAAAAATAGATATTCGACTTGTTGAGGAGGGGGCAAAAAGAAGCGAGTCAAACGCCTTCTCAACAATGTCGTCGCCGTCAATCCAGAACTAGTCGCACCTTTGACTTGTTCTGCTGCACTATTGCCATTAAAGGGATCAGACATTTAGGAGGCCAAGCTTTTGGTCGGGGTACGGGATCAACCAGCCATCTTTGATCCAGGCGTCAAGCTCCTGTTCGTATGCGATCCTAACGTTCGCGGATACGGGGTACTCTGCGATGCTATTCCGTAGCTTGGTTGGCGCCTCCTTATCCGTCCATTTCCACCAGTCCAGATCTTCTGGCCGTCGATCGAACTCTACCCTGAAGTCGGATAGATCGATGTGAAGCGCGGAACACACCGGGCCTCCAGGAATTGCACAGTTTCACCTCGTGTGATGAGGACACCGCCCAGTGCATTGATAGCGTCATATCCGAGCAGTAGGTCGAAGCCCAGTAAATCTTTTCGCGTCACCGACACATCGACCTTAGCAGATGCACCAGAGTCAGTACGATTCCTCACTGACCCTACTCCACAACACGCCCGGATGTCACCATTTATGGTCGTTACTTTAATGCTTCTCTTC
>CM042179.1:45626338-45633907 GCA_023376005.1 Doryteuthis pealeii
AGCATTAAATACCCACTAGATCAACAAAGTTAAGCAGTGATGATCCTGTTGAATACTTAATTGGGTGACCACTTAAACAACAGCATTACTGTAATCAACCTGGGTCCTTTGTTTATCAAAAATGACTTGATTCAGCATTAAATAACCCACTAGATCAACAAAGTTAAGCAGTGATGATCCTGTTCAATACTTAATTGGTTGACCACTTAAACAACAGCAGGTACTGTAAGCCACCTGGTCCTTTGTTATCAAAATGACTTGATTCAGCATTAAATGACCCACTAGATCAAAAAAGTTAAGCAGTGATGATCCTGTTCAATACTTAATTGGGTGACCACTTAAACAACAGCAGGTACTGTAAGCCACCTGGGTCCTTTGTTTATCAAAATGACTTGATTCAGCATTAAATGACCCACTAGATCAACAAAGTTAAGCAGTGATGATCCTGTTTAATACTTAATTGGTTGACCACTTAAACAACAGCAGTACTGTAATCCACCTGGGTCCTTTGTTTATCAAAATGACTTGATTCAGCATTAAATGACCCACTAGATCAAAAAAGTTAAGCAGTGATGATCCTGTTCAATACTTAATTGGGTGACCACTTAAACAACAGCATGTACTGTAATCAACCTGGGTCCTTTGTTTATCAAAATGACTTGATTCAGGATTAAATGACCCACTAGATCAAAAAAGTTAAGCAGTGATGATCCTGTTCAATACTTAATTGGGTGACCACTTAAACAACAGCATGTACTGTAATCAACCTGGGTCCTTTGTTTATCAAAATGACTTGATTCAGCATTAAATGACCCACTAGATCAAAAAAGTTAAGCAGTGATGATCCTGTTCAATACTTAATTGGGTGACCACTTAAACAACAGCATGTACTGTAATCAACCTGGGTCCTTTGTTTATCAAAATGACTTGATTCAGCATTAAATAACCCACTAGATCAACAAAGTTAAGCAGTGATGATCCTGTTGAATACTTAATTGGGTGACCACTTAAACAACAGCATGTACTGTAATCAACCTGGGTCCTTTGTTATCAAAATGACTTGATTCAGCATTAAATAACCCACTAGATCAACAAAGTTAAGCAGTGATGATCCTGTTGAATACTTAATTGGGTGACCACTTAAACAACAGCATGTACTGTAATCAACCTGGGTCCTTTGTTTATCAAAATGACTTGATTCAGCATTAAATAACCCACTAGATCAACAAAGTTAAGCAGTGATGATCCTGTTTCAATACTTAATTGGTGACCACTTAAACAACAGCAGGTACTGTAAGCCACCTGGGTCCTTTGTTTATCAAAATGACTTGATTCAGCATTAAATGACCCACTAGATCAACAAAGTTAAGCAGTGATGATCCTGTTTAATACTTAATTGGGTGCCACTTAAACAACAGCATGTACTGTAATCCACCTGGGTCCTTGTTTATCAAAATGACTTGATCAGCATTAAATGACCCACTAGATCAAAAAAGTTAAGCAGTGATGATCCTGTTTAATACTTAATTGGGTGACCACTTAAACAACAGCAGGTACTGTAAGCCACCTGGGTCCTTTTTTATCAAAATGACTTGATTCAGCATTAAATGACCCACTAGATCAAAAAAGTTAAGCAGTGATGATCCTGTTTAATACTTAATTGGGTGACCACTTAAACAACAGCATGTACTGTAATCCACCTGGGTCCTTTGTTTATCAAAATGACTTGATTCAGCATTAAATGACCCACTAGATCAAAAAGTTAAGCAGTGATGATCCTGTTTAATACTTAATTGGGTGACCACTTAAACAACAGCATGTACTGTAATCAACCTGGTCCTTTGTTTATCAAAATGACTTGATTCAGCATTAAATAACCACTAGATCAACAAAGTTAAGCAGTGATGATCCTGTTTAATACTTAATTAGGTGGCCACTTAAACAAAGCATGTACTGTAATCCACCTGGTCCTTTGTTTATCAAAATGACTTGATTCAGCATTAAATGACCCACTAGATCAAAAAAGTTAAGCAGTGATGATCCTGTTTAATACTTAATTGGGTGACCACTTAAACAACAGCATGTACTGTAATCACCTGGTCCTTTGTTTATCAAAATGACTTGATTCAGCATTAAATAACCCACTAGATCAACAAAGTTAAGCAGTGATGATCCTGTTTAATACTTAATTGGGTGCCACTTAAACAACAGCATGTACTGTAATCCACCTGGGTCCTTTGTTTATCAAAATGACTTGATTCAGCATTAAATGACCACTAGATCAATAAAGTTAAGCAGTGATTATCCTGTTTAATACTTAATGGGTGCCACTTAAACAACAGCATGTACTGTAATCCACCTGGGTCCTTTGTTTATCAAAATGACTTGATTCAGCATTAAATGACCCACTAGATCAAAAAAGTTAAGCAGTGATGATCCTGTTTAATACTTAATTGGGTGACCACTTAAACAACAGCAGTACTGTAATCAACCTGGGTCCTTTGTTTATCAAAATGACTTGATTCAGCATTAAATAACCCACTAGATCAACAAAGTTAACAGTGATCCTGTTTAATACTTAATTGGGTGACCACTTAAACAACAGCAGGTACTGTAAGCACCTGGGTCCTTTGTTTATCAAAATGACTTGATTCAGCATTAAATAACCCACTAGATCAACAAAGTTAAGCAGTGATGATCCTGTTTAATACTTAATTGGGTGACCACTTAAACAACAGCAGGTACTGTAAGCACCTGGGTCCTTTGTTTATCAAAATGACTTGATTCAGCATTAAATGACCCACTAGATCAAAAAAGTTAAGCAGTGATGAGCCTGTTAATACTTAATTGGTGACCACTTAAACAACAGCAGGTACTGTAATCACCTGGTCCTTTGTTTATCAAAATGACTTGATTCAGCATTAAATGACCCACTAGATCAACAAAGTTAAGCAGTGATTATCCTGTTTAATACTTAATTGGGTGACCACTTAAACAACAGCAGTACTGTAAGCCACCTGGGTCCTTTGTTTATCAAAAATGACTTGATCAGCATTAAATGACCCACTAGATCAACAAAGTTAAGCAGTGATTATCCTGTTTAATACTTAATTGGGTGACCACTTAAACAACAGCAGGTACTGTAAGCCACCTGGTCCTTTGTTTATCAAAATGACTTGATTCAGCATTAAATGACCCACTAGATCAACAAAGTTAAGCAGTGATTATCCTGTTTAATACTTAATTGGGTGACCACTTAAACAACAGCAGGTACTGTAAGCCACCTGGGTCCTTTGTTTATCAAAATGACTTGATTCAGCATTAAATGACCCACTAGATCAACAAAGTTAAGCAGTGATTATCCTGTTTAATACTTAATTGGGTGACCACTTAAACAACAGCAGGTACTGTAAGCCACCTGGGTCCTTTGTTTATCAAAATGACTTGATTCAGCATTAAATGACCCACTAGATCAACAAAGTTAAGCAGTGATTATCCTGTTTAATACTTAATTGGGTGACCACTTAAACAACAGCAGGTACTGTAAGCCACCTGGGTCCTTTGTTTATCAAAATGACTTGATTCAGCATTAAATGACCCACTAGATCAACAAAGTTAAGCAGTGATTATCTGTTTAATACTTAATTGGGTGACCACTTAAACAACAGCAGGTACTGTAAGCCACCTGGGTCCTTTGTTTATCAAAATGACTTGATTCAGCATTAAATGACCCACTAGATCAACAAAGTTAAGCAGTGATTATCCTGTTTAATACTTAATTGGGTGACCACTTAAACAACAGCAGGTACTGTAAGCCACCTGGTCCTTTGTTTATCAAAATGACTTGATTCAGCATTAAATGACCCACTAGATCAACAAAGTTAAGCAGTGATTATCCTGTTTAATACTTAATTGGGTGACCACTTAAACAACAGCAGGTACTGTAAGCCACCTGGGTCCTTTGTTTATCAAAAATGACTTGATTCAGCATTAAATGACCCACTAGATCAACAAAGTTAAGCAGTGATTATCCTGTTTAATACTTAATTGGGTGACCACTTAAACAACAGCAGGTACTGTAAGCCACCTGGGTCCTTTGTTTATCAAAATGACTTGATTCAGCATTAAATGACCCACTAGATCAACAAAGTTAAGCAGTGATTATCCTGTTTAATACTTAATTGGGTGACCACTTAAACAACAGCAGGTACTGTAAGCCACCTGGGTCCTTTGTTTATCAAAAATGACTTGATTCAGCATTAAATGACCCACTAGATCAACAAAGTTAAGCAGTGATTATCCTGTTTAATACTTAATTGGGTGACCACTTAAACAACAGCAGGTACTGTAAGCCACCTGGGTCCTTTGTTTATCAAAAATGACTTGATTCAGCATTAAATGACCCACTAGATCAACAAAGTTAAGCAGTGATTATCCTGTTTAATACTTAATTGGGTGACCACTTAAACAACAGCAGGTACTGTAAGCCACCTGGGTCCTTTGTTTATCAAAATGACTTGATTCAGCATTAAATGACCCACTAGATCAACAAAGTTAAGCAGTGATGATCCTGTTCAATACTTAATTGGGTGACCACTTAAACAGCAGGTACTGTAAGCCAACCTGGGTCCTTTGTTTATCAAAATGACTTGATTCAGCATTAAATGACCCACTAGATCAACAAAGTTAAGCAGTGATTATCCTGTTTAATACTTAATTGGGTGCCACTTAAACAACAGCAGTACTGTAATCCACCTGGGTCCTTTGTTATCAAAAATGACTTGATTCAGCATTAAATGACCCACTAGATCAACAAAGTTAAGCAGTGATTATCCTGTTTAATACTTAATTGGGTGACCACTTAAACAACAGCAGGTACTGTAAGCCACCTGGGTCCTTTGTTTATCAAAATGACTTGATTCAGCATTAAATGACCCACTAGATCAACAAAGTTAAGCAGTGATTATCCTGTTTAATACTTAATTGGGTGACCACTTAAACAACAGCAGTACTGTAAGCCACCTGGGTCCTTTGTTTATCAAAAATGACTTGATTCAGCATTAAATGACCCACTAGATCAACAAAGTTAAGCAGTGATTATCCTGTTTAATACTTAATTGGGTGACCACTTAAACAACAGCAGGTACTGTAAGCCACCTGGGTCCTTTGTTTATCAAAATGACTTGATTCAGCATTAAATGACCCACTAGATCAACAAAGTAAGCAGTGATTATCCTGTTTAATACTTAATTGGGTGACCACTTAAACAACAGCAGGTACTGTAAGCCACCTGGGTCCTTTGTTTATCAAAATGACTTGATTCAGCATTAAATGACCCACTAGATCAACAAAGTTAAGCAGTGATTATCCTGTTTAATACTTAATTGGGTGACCACTTAAACAACAGCAGGTACTGTAAGCCACCTGGGTCCTTTGTTTATCAAAAATGACTTGATTCAGCATTAAATGACCCACTAGATCAACAAAGTTAAGCAGTGATTATCCTGTTTAATACTTAATTGGGTGACCACTTAAACAACAGCAGGTACTGTAAGCCACCTGGGTCCTTTGTTTATCAAAATGACTTGATTCAGCATTAAATGACCCACTAGATCAACAAAGTTAAGCATGATGATCCTGTTTAATACTTAATTGGGTGACCACTTAAACAACAGCATGTACTGTAATCCACCTGGTCCTTTGTTTATCAAAATGACTTGATTCAGCATTAAATGACCCACTAGATCAACAAAGTTAAGCAGTGATGATCCTGTTAATACTTAATTGGGTGACCACTTAAACAACAGCAGGTACTGTAACCACCTGAGTCCTTGTTTATCAAAATGACTTGATTCAGCATTAAATGACCCACTAGATCACAAAGTTAAGCAGTGATGATCCTGTTAATACTTAATTGGGTGGCCACTTAAACAACAGCAGGTACTGTAAGCAACCTGGGTCCTTTGTTTATCAAAAATGACTTGATTCAGCATTAAATGACCCACTAGATCAACAAAGTTAAGCAGTGATTATCCTGTTTAATACTTAATTGGTGACCACTTAAACAACAGCAGTACTGTAAGCCACCTGGGTCCTTTGTTTATCAAAATGACTTGATTCAGCATTTAAATAACCCACTAGATCAACAAAGTTAAGCAGTGATGAGCCTGTTCAATACTTAATTGGGTGACCACTTAAACAGGTACTGTAAGCCAACTGGGTCCTTTGTTTATCAAAATGACTTGATTCAGCATTAAATAACCCACTAGATCAACAAAGTTAAGCAGTGATTATCCTGTTTAATACTTAATTGGGTGGCCACTTAAACAACAGCATGTACTGTAATCCACCTGGGTCCTTTGTTTATCAAAATGACTTGATTCAGCATTAAATGACCACTAGATCAACAAAGTTAAGCAGTGATTATCCTGTTTAATACTTAATTGGGTGACCACTTAAACAACAGCAGTACTGTAAGCCACCTGGTCCTTTGTTTATCAAAATGACTTGATTCAGCATTAAATGACCCACTAGATCAACAAAGTTAAGCAGTGATTATCCTGTTTAATACTAATTGGGTGACCACTTAAACAACAGCAGTACTGTAAGCCACCTGGTCCTTTGTTTATCAAAAATGACTTGATTCAGCATTAAATGACCCACTAGATCAACAAAGTTAAGCAGTGATTATCCTGTTTAATACTTAATTGGGTGACCACTTAAACAACAGCAGTACTGTAAGCCACCTGGGTCCTTGTTTATCAAAATGACTTGATTCAGCATTAAATGACCCACTAGATCAACAAAGTTAAGCAGTGATTATCCTGTTTAATACTTAATTGGGTGACCACTTAAACAACAGCAGGTACTGTAAGCCACCTGGGTCCTTTGTTTATCAAAATGACTTGATTCAGCATTAAATGACCCACTAGATCAACAAAGTTAAGCAGTGATTATCCTGTTTAATACTTAATTGGTGACCACTTAAACAACAGCAGGTACTGTAAGCCACCTGGGTCCTTTGTTTATCAAAAATGACTTGATTCAGCATTAAATGACCCACTAGATCAACAAAGTTAAGCAGTGATTATCCTGTTAATACTTAATTGGGTGACCACTTAAACAACAGCAGGTACTGTAAGCCACCTGGTCCTTTGTTTATCAAAATGACTTGATTCAGCATTAAATGACCCACTAGATCAACAAAGTTAAGCAGTGATATCCTGTTCAATACTTAATTGGGTGCCACTTAAACAACAGCATGTACTGTAATCCACCTGGGTCCTTTGTTTATAAAAAATGACTTGATTCAGCATTAAATGACCCACTAGATCAACAAAGTTAAGCAGTGATGATCCTGTTCAATACTTAATTGGGTGACCACTTAAACAACAGCAGGTACTGTAATCAACCTGTCCTTTGTTTATCAAAATGACTTGATTCAGCATTAAATGACCCACTAGATCACAAAGTTAAGCAGTGATGATCCTGTTCAATACTAATTGGGTGCCACTTAAACAACAGCAGGTACTGTAAGCAACCTGGTCCTTTGTTTATCATATATCTCTC
>CM042179.1:45634007-45641507 GCA_023376005.1 Doryteuthis pealeii
ATTCAAATATACGTAGACAACAAACAATGGATTCTGCCCTTAACGACTGAGGCAACACAACGATCCATAGGAGTTCAATTATACGTAGACCCAACAAACTCAATGAGTTGCTTAACACTAGAAACACAACGATCATAGGATTCAATATACGTAGACCAACAAACAATGGATTCTGCTTAACGCTGAGGAACACAACGATCATAGGATTCAATATACGTAGACCAACAAACAATGGATTTTGCTTAACACTGAGGAACACAACGATCATAGGATTCAATATACGTAGACCAACAAACAATGGATTCTGCTTAACACTGAAAAACACAAGGATCATAGGATCTATCTAAACATGGATCAAACTGATGAACACGACGATCATAGGATTCAATATACGTAGACCAACAAACAATGGATTTTGCTTAACACTGAGGACACAACGATCATAGGATTCAATATACGTAGCCAACAAACAATGGATTCTGCTTAACACTGAAAAACACAAGGATCATAGGATCTACTCAACATGGATCAAACTTAATGCCACAAGGGATCTCCACTGTAAAGTGCTCTCACTGCAGCCTAAAAATAGTCTCAAAATCTTAACAGTCACTGTGCCAATTGTTCCAGATGATCATTAAGCGTGTGTCCATTTTCTCCAATAATGATCATTATACCATTAGCACATCATAACAAGATTATGTATGTTTGGTTCTGATGAGTAAAATAAAGAAATTGTTCACATAGATCATTGGTCATTTTCAATAATACAACCAGGAGCTGTTTTGAAAAGAACGCCTTTTGCTTTTCACCGTACACTTCTGCTTGTGGTACGAGAGGTGCATGGAAAATAAACTTCATAAATTGTGTGATACCATTTCCGAACAACATCCTTTTATTTAAATAATCATAAAAAAATATTTTGTTAATAAAAACTATTTTCATTTAAATAAACTGTTTATTTCATTTAAAAAAATTTCCCATTGAATTAACAACAACAACATGAAATAACTAATTGTTTTTATTAAAATCAAAAACTTTTAGTATAAAAATGTGACTTTGGGCTGTAAATATACATGAAGAAACTTTTTTTTAAATCTTACAGTTAATTTCTAATGCAAAAAAAAAACTTGTCTGTTGTTTGTAAACAAACAACCGTGAGTTTACGGTGAAAATCAAAAGGTGTTCTTTTCAAACCAGCTCCCAGCTGGGTGCCTATTGGATTACCTGGTCTAGATGTTATAGTGATATTAGGCAGATGAATGTCTGTGTGTGTGGGGGGGGTAAGAAAAATACTTAGGTTTTTTTTATCCAATTTTATCTACACTTTTATGCATTTTTAAAATCTTTTTAAGCTTTATATTAAATTTATTTTTATCTTTTCTTATCTATTTAAAAATCATTTATAGATTTTTAAAATTCAATTGGTTTTTTGTCTTCTGTTTTTTTATCTATTTAAAAATCTTTTTTAATTTTTTTTAACCCTAACCCCTAACAAACAATCGGTTATTGACGGTGTAAATGAAAGACATGTCCTTTCTTAATCGAGATCAAAAAAGGGGTGCCTAAAGCTTATATGGTCCTATTTTTTTTTATCTTTTGTTTTAGTTTATTTGTGATATCTTGAAATATTAAGAATAAATCAAAGGTAGATTAACAACATCATAGTTACCTCATTTTTCCTTTACACTTTGCATTGTGCTAGCCTTCAAAACCAACCACCAAACCAATATCAACACAAAGCTTCAAGCAAATTATAAAACAATTTTATATACACTAGTACAAAATAAAAAATAGATTTTTGAAACATATTACCTGAGGGGTGGGAGTAAAAAATTAGGCATCCTTAGACCCGTTAGGGCTTGCTAAAAATACCAAATTCAATGTTATTTTATTAATTTTCAATAGTGTTACACAGTTTTTTTTTTTTTTTTTTGTTTTTAATAGCGCCTTTGGAAGTAAAAAAAGCCCTTCAAACCCCAATTTCGAAAATTTCCCCAAACTTTTCCAACGTACCAACTATCAGGTAAGATGTGCGGGCAATGGCCCCTAACTGAAAACAACAGTTGGAATGTTAATTTCATAGTTTTAAGGGGTCCGGCAGGTGTTTTTAAGTTTTTTTTTACATGTGTCAAAACAAACTGAAAATGCCCTGTTTTGACGTCTTTTCATGTTTATTTTTTATCTTTTTTTTTTAAATTATTTTTAAAAAAAATCTTTTAAGTTTTTATTTTCAATGTTTTTTTTCAGGAATTCCCACACTTATTGTGATTGATGAGAATGGAAAAGTCATTACGAAAGATGGGAGAACTGCTATAAATGCAGATATTCAAGGAAAGGTAACTCATCTTTTCATATTTAAATTAATGTGTGTGTTTATTTGCTTATATTCTTTATAATAAATTATACAAATAGGTATATCTATCAAAATCTTTTAAGATCTATCTCATTCTGATCTACCTGTAACTTTGTTTAGATATAGCGAGCTCAGCCTATTCATGTCTGTCTTTATTTATCTATCTATCTATATATCTATATATGAGGTAAGGTAAAAGGAAAAGTGGACAAAAAATAATGACTCAAACAAGTAGAGGTAGAAGTGGAAAAATTTGTTCCCCTTTACGCAAGGAACTTCATCAGTCTAACTTATTTAAAATAAAGTATGTACATTTGTATTTATAGAAGAGAAAGTGAGTTTGTGGTGAAATTGAAGGGAAAGAAAGTTAGAGAAGATTTGGTTGAACAGAGAATAACTGTCATATAAAGTGGGGAAAGATCAAAGGATAGTAGTATTTATATATCTATATATCTAATCCTAATAGTATCTATCTATCTATCTATCTCAGCCTAATAGGATCTATCTATCTATCTATCTATCTATCTGTCTCTGCCTAATTGTATCTATCTTTCTCAGCCTAATTCTATCTATCTATCTATCTATCTATGTATATATATATATATATACTAGACAAAATGTGACCCATTAGGTCACCCATTCAGCTCTGAGAAGATAATTGAGATTAGAGAAAAAGGTGTAAGCAAAGGGAATAAAAAAAATTTTAAATAAAAGAAATATGGCTGGACGAAACCATAACATTTTGGAAGCTTTCTAAGAAAGGAAATGTTTGACCTCATTTAAGCTATGGGTTGCTGGTTGTGAAATTTAACATAGAAATACATTTCAAATTCTCCCGTGTGTGTGTTGTGTCTCTCTCTCTCTCTCTCTCTCTCTCTCTCTCTCTCTCTCTCTCTATCTATCTATTCTCCAGATAAACTAACATTATATAATGAGGAGGTAGTCAAGAGATACATAGAGGGGAAGAAAGAGATAGACAGCAAGTAAAGTAAGAGATTGGTCAGTTTTTTACTTCATTGCAAATTACGACTAATTAGAAACAAATTAAAACAGAATTCTTTTCAAACATAATTCAATCCTAAAAGTAAGGAATATTTTAGTATAATTTTCATGTCATTAAACTAAACAGTAAAAAGCCTTTAGGAAGAAAATGTTGATTAACTAAGCTCTAGTATAATAATAGATATCTCATCTAATATTATCTATGTATCTATCTATATCAGTATCCAAATAACTTATTACAAGATTTAAGAAAAAAGATGAAATGTATTCGGCTATTGTATATATTTACCCAACCCCTTCATCATGAGCAGGATTTGGCACAAGGCCAATTTTTTAGAGGAGTATGTATGTTACCCAACCCTTCATCATGAGCAGAATTTGGCACAAGATCAATTTTTAAGAGGATTGTATTTACCCAACCCCTCCATCATAACCTGGATGAGACAGAAGGTCAATTTTTCAAAGCCATTTGAAGTCAGTTTTCCTTCTCTGAGATTCATAGCCTAACCAAAGCTAAAGAACCCAGTCTGCCCTACTATTTACCCATAAGTGGGGAGAGACTGAAGGATTCATACTTTCCCAAAAGCATTAGCATAATATAAAATGTAAATAATTTTTACCCATGATTTAAACTCAAGTTGTTAATTCCATGATGTACGATAACCATTACACCAAGAGTGCATTCATTAGGATTTTGTAATTAGGGTGTTCATGCTAGCAGATATCTATATGTTTAATTATTTTTCTTATTTTGTTAATTTATTTGTAAAGATGTAATTTATCTTCAATCTGGCCAATTAAATACACAGGGGAGGGGACAACAAAAAATTCGGTTTTGACCTACTGGGTATGAGAAAAAGAAAAGAAAAAGAAATTTAAAAGTTATTGTTTCTTTAAAACAATGCTTTAAATAGAAATCAAGTCAATAGAACAAACAATCTCAATTTGCTACGGGATATTTTGTGAAATTAATTCTTTAAAATATATCAAATAATCATCATCATCATCATCATCATAATCATCATCATCTTTTTGCTGCTGCTGATTGTTCAAATGGATTCTCTTAGTTGATCCAATAAATTGAACACATGTCCATCAAGTAAATTGCAAATAAAATACTTCCTGTGCAATTTTGATAAAAATATTATTACCAAACGTGCTTAGCAATGAAGAAGAAAATGCCCAAAAGATTTTGTGCTCATTTCATCAGCCGCCATTTGCAAATAAATGAGACATAAGCAGAAATGTAATGGAAGTTAACTTGGCAGATTCTGGCTTATTTAAAAGAGAAGTTAAAGCTCTACTTTTCAAGTTAGCTTCTTATTTTCTTTATTTTTTTCCCCTTCCCCCTCTCCTATACTTATTAAAAAAAACTATTAAAATTGGTCTTAAACACTCAAGTAATAATAATTAAAAAGAAAAAAACCTGTTGGAAATATCAAATATTTCCTTATGTTTAATTCTGGAGAGTGAATTTAAATTGCAAACATGATAATATATCAACTCAAATTTTCTAACTCTCTATTAAAAAAGGTAAAAAAAAAAAAAAGAAGCAAAATATTTAAAAAGACATTTCCTGTGCAATTTTCAAGAATATTGCAAAGATGTGTTTAGAGTTGAGAAGAAAATACTAAATGGTTTTGTTGTTGAGTTGGTTTACTAAAGAAACTAATGACAATTAAATATTACATTTGTTAAGTAGATTTTTATTAAAACTAGATAAGACTGGCACAAGGTTAAAATAGTTGAGCATTCATTTGGTCACTACAGGGTGGTACAAAATTATTGTCACTTCCTATATATTATTTTTAAAGCTAAAATAATTACACAATAAGATCTACTATAACCATTAATCTATCCATTAACTAATATTTAATTACACAATAAGATCTACTATAACCATTAATCTATCCATTAACTAATATTTAATTACACAATAAGATCTACTATAACCATTAATCTATCCATTAACTAATATTTAATTACACAATAAGATCTACTATAACCATTAATCTATCCATTAACTAAATTTAATTACACAATAAGATCTACTATAACCCTTAATCTATCCATTAACTAATATTTAATTACACAATAAGATCTACTATAACCATTAATCTATCCATTAACTAATATTTAATTACACAATAAGATCTACTATAACCATATCTATCCATTATCCATTAACTATATTAATTACACAATAAGATCTACTATAACCATTAATCTATCCATTAACTAATATTTAATTACACAATAAGATCTACTATAACCATTAATCTATCCATTAACTAATATTTAATTACACAATAAATCTACTATAACCATTAATCTATCCATTAACTAATATTTAATTACACAATAAGATCTACTATAACCATTAATCTATCATTAACTAATATTTAATTACACAATAAGATCTACTATAACCATTAATCTATCCATTAACTAATATTTAATTACACAATAAGATCTACTATAACC
Source organism: Doryteuthis pealeii (assembly GCA_023376005.1). Taxonomy (NCBI): domain Eukaryota; kingdom Metazoa; phylum Mollusca; class Cephalopoda; order Myopsida; family Loliginidae; genus Doryteuthis; species Doryteuthis pealeii. Next base: position 45,639,847 of record CM042179.1, read on the forward strand.
ATTAATCTATCCATTAACTAATATTAATTACACAATAAGATCTACTATACCCATTAATCTATCCATAACTAATATTTAATTACACAACAAGATCTACTATAACCATTAATCTATCCATTAAATTACACAATAAGATCTACTATAACCATTAATCTATCCATTTAACTAATATTTAAAAAGATTTTCCTGTTTTCAAGGATATTGCAAAGATGTGTTTAGAGTTGAGAAGAAAATATTAAATGGTTTTGTATCCAAATAACTTATTACAAGATTTAAGAAAAAAGATGAAATGTATTCGGCTATTGTATGTATTTACTTAACCCCTCTGACAAAGGCAGCATTTGGCACAAGATCAGTTTTTAAGAGGAATTTAAGAATTGGTTTACTAAATAAACTAATGACAATCAAATATTACATTTGTTTAGTAGATTTTTATTAAAACTAGATAAGACTGGCACAAGGCTAACATAGCTGAGCATTCATTTAAATACTACAGGGTGATTTGAAAGTCTTATCACCCCCAATATATATATATGTAGTTTTAGTGTTAAAATAATTACACAATAGTTGTATTCTGGAGAATAGAATGTTTCAGTATACTAGTACATTCAAATAAAGGTTTGCGCTTACAGTAAAGTACTTCGCCACAAAGTAGACATTTCTTGTAATGATCTGCTGACTGTTCTAAACATCGGTACACAACTAGTCTTGGACCAGTTCATTTACTCTCTTAGAAAAAGGTAAGATAGGCTAGTCTACAACACTCATCATCATGTTGTGTTAGCAGCATGGATATCCATGACAGTATCTCGCCAACCATCCCTATCATTCATTGTCCCCAGCAATAAAGTACTTTGCTTCTAATTATGACAATTAGAGCTAAAATAATTACACAATTGTTGTATTCTGGAGCATAAAATATTTCAGTATACTAGTACATTCAATTAAAGATTTGCCCTAACAATAAAGTACTTTGCAACAGACTGCTAATAATTGAGGTCTTAAGTAGATGGTTATCATAATGATATCTGTAAGCTTCTCTTGACTGCTCTAAACATCAGTGCACAAGTAGTCATGGACCAGTTCATTTACTCTCTAAGAAAAGGTAAGATAGGCTAGTCCACAACAATACAACCTGAAATTCTAGAAAATAATTAATTTGATTTCTAAAGATTTTGAAATGAAATAATTACATATGACATATCTATTAATAATGGAGATTCGCTTCCAGTTTTTGTCTGTAACAAAAACTGCGTCACTGCTTACATCACATTACCCAACACATAATCCAACGTCATAACATAGAATATACATACTCAAAATGTGAGCATGCAACGTTAGACAATCCTCATTGTTTCAATAAATAGATGCCCGGCATTATATATTTATATATAGATTGTTTTATTCTAATATAATATTTAAAGTTATCGGAACTGTTTCCATTTCAAATTGTCTTTCTTTCTTTCTTTCTTTTTACTCCTTTAATAAATTTGACGATTTTACATACTTATAGTACACACTCTATGACATTGAAATTTCATCCCCTCAGGCAATATCTTTCAAAAAATTATTTTTACATCGCCCGGAGGGTGTCTTTTTATTTTGCTAGTATTATTAAAACAAAAATATGTTGGGATAACAAGACTTTCCGACTATCCTGT
>CM042179.1:45646507-45689007 GCA_023376005.1 Doryteuthis pealeii
GAATTGACCGATGTCACAGCTGGTTCTCTTAAAGAAGGACCCTGCACTATTTTGTTAACAGGTAAGTAAGTAAAGTCAATGGGGTCGCCTAATTTCGGTATCAGCCACACAGCGATGGAGTCTATCCTCTTTTCACTAGCGCTAGACCAAAGAGATTGTTTTAGCATCTGAGGTGGAGGGCTACTTCACTGCACCGATCCCTGTGCTATACATGTACTGAGTTTGTGAGGGCTAGTAACGTAAACTTGCGAATTCCTAGGTGAGTTCTCTACCAACTGAGCTAAATCTTCCCTTGATGATAATCTATAGAAACAACTGTTCATTCACTTGTCCAGTAGGGAAGTGTCAGGGTTAGGGTTATTCCCCTTATTTTACCACCTCTGCATTATCATTTCCTACACTGTCTCTTCCCAACCCCATGTTTCTCGCCTCCCCCCCACCCTTTATTTTACCCCTTTCCACATTCTCCTTTCCTTCTCTCTCCATTTTTCTCTCCCTCCCCTGCCCCTTATTTTACTCCCCTTCACATTCTCCCTTTTTTCCTAACTTCTCCCCCCCCATGTTTATCCCCTTCCACCCACTTATTTTCCCTCCTCCACATTCCCCTCCCCCACCCTGTATAAATTAAAATCACCTGTGTTATATGGGTGGCAATGAATGGTTTGGGTGGTTGGTGTACACCCCCCCGCACCCCAAGACCCCCAAGTAGTAATATCAGAAACCATTTTGCACAAAAACTTTTCCAAATGTGTTGGTATGCAGTGAAACTGAAATATCCTTTTCTAGAATTCGAACTTGGTGGGCCTAGTTTCATTTTATTCTAACCATAACCATCATACAACCTGCTCAATTCCAGGAGACATATCACCATCAAACCCCACCCCGCCGTCAACTTGTCTAAAAAGGTAAGGGTTAGGTTTATTGCCTGTCACATGAGGTGGGTAAAAATGGTGAATGATTGGTGTATATATATTTACCAACATCTCCGGGTAATCCTTAACTTGTTCCTTGTAAATTCTTACCATAAAATAAACTGAACCCTCATTTTATGTCCGTGTTTTTGTAATAAATGTTTTATTTTTCTTACACCCGTTATTTTACAATACTGAATATATTTTTTTTATTTACAAACATTTATTGCAAACATATATATTTTCTTTATTTAAAAACATTTATTGCAAACATATATATTTTCTTTATTTAAAAACATTTATTGCAAACATTTAAAACATTTATTGCAAAAACACGGACATAAAAAGAGGGTTCAGTTTATTTTATAGTAGGAATTTACAAGGAACAAGTTGAAGATTACCCATCTCTGCACGAGCAGGATGCGACACAAGGTCAATTTCTTAAGCAGAATTTAAAAGGTTTGATTCCAAATTTTTCCTTTTCCTAAAGTGGTTACTTAGCCAAGGTGAAAGAGCCCAGTCTGTCCTGTTATTTACCCATAACTGGAGGGAGAAAAGCTGGATTCTTGCCTTTCCCAAGGGTAACAATTACCCATTATATCACCTGCATATTGGTAAAGGCATGAAACCAACTTTTCCTGCCCTGTCGGCTGGAGTTTTAGTATACACCGACTTCACCTCTGCAGAGGGATAAGACCCCCCACACACACACACACACAAATGGATGTGGATGGCAACCCATGATGCTTAAGGACGGAATCCTGGTCGCTGAGCAGTCCATGACATGCAACATTCCACTTTGGCCCTTACTTAGGCTTGATGGGCGGTCAGAGAAGCCTCCTCCAATAAATTGGCTGGTAATGTCAAACCCTAGCCCCTATATAATTGTCACAACCCTATTGCCCTTATGGCAAGCCCCAACCCTTTTTATCATATGAGTGCTCGAAGATGATGTCTGAGGATCTTCCTGTCCTGGGAATGACTTTAAACTCTATCTGATGATGAAGTTCCAATTCTGGAGCTCTGGGGAATGTGGAGTACCCCTTAATCACCATTACTCCCAGATCCACTTTGAGGGTCTTAATGTCCTGGGTATGACATTAAATTCTATCTGATGGTGACATTCCAGTTCTGGTGCTCTGGGGAATGTGGAGTACCTTTTCATCACCATTACGCCCAGGTTCACTCTGACCCGGAGTGGTAGTACCTGTTAAGGTGCAATTTATGGGTTAAATAGAAGAAAGTTAGTTTTTTTTTTAAATGTGTTTAAAATGAAATTGAAAACCACTCTGAGGTATCTAAATGAACTTTGTGCCAGTCTTATCTAGTTTAATAAAAATCTACTAAACAAATTTAATATTTAATTGTCATTAGTTTCTTTAGTAAACCAACTCAACAACAAAATCATTTAGTATTTTCTTCTCAACTCTAAACACATCTTTGCAATATTCTTGAAAATTGCACAGGAAATGTCTTTTTAAATATTTTGCTTTTTTTTTTTTACCTTTTTTAATAGAGAGTTAGAAAATTTGAGTTGATATATTATCATGTTTGCAATTTAAATTCACTCTCCAGAATTAAACATAAGGAAATATTTTATATTTCCAACAGGTTTTTTTCTTTTTAATTATTATTACTTGAGTGTTTAAGACCAATTTTAATAGTTTTTTTAATAAGTATAGGAGAGGGGGAAGGGGAAAAAAAATAAAGAAAATAAGAAGCTAACTTGAAAAGTAGAGCTTTAACTTCTCTTTTAAATAAGCCAGAATCTGCCAAGTTAACTTCCATTACATTTCTGCTTATGTCTCATTTATTTGCAAATGGCGGCTGATGAAATGAGCCCAAAATCTTTTGGGCATTTTCTTCTTCATTGCTAAGCACGTTTGGTAATAATATTTTTATCAAAATTGCACAGGAAGTATTTTATTTGCAATTTACCTGATGGACATGTGTTCAATTTATTGGATCAACTAAGAGAATCCATTTGAACAATCAGCAGCAGCAAAAAGATGATGATGATTATGAGGATGATGATTATGATGATATATTTAAAGAATTAATTATCACAAAATATCCCGTAGCAAATTGAGATTGTTTGTTCTATTGACTTGATTTCTATTTAAAGCATTTGTTAAAGAAACAATAACTTTTAAATTTCTTTTTCTTTTCTTTTTCTCATACCCAGTAGGTCAAAACCGAATTTTTTTGTTGTCCCCTCCCCTGTGTATTTAATTGGCCAGATTGAAGATAAATTACATCTTTACAAATAAATTAACAAAATAAGAAAAATAATTAAACATATAAGATATCTGCTAGCATGAACACCCTAATTACAAAATCCTAATGAATGCACTCTTGGTGTAATGGTTATCGTACATCATGGAATTAACAACTTGAGTTTAAATCATGGGTAAAAATTATTTACATTTTATATTATGCTAATGTTTTTGGGAAAGTATGAATCTTTCTGTCCTCTCCCCACTTATGGGTAAATAGTAGGGCAGACTGGGTTCTTTAGCTCTGGTTAGGCTATGAATCTCAGAGAAGGAAAACTGACTTCAAATGGCTTTGAAAAATTGACCTTCTGTCTCATCCAGGTTATGATGGAGGGGTTGGGTAAATACAATCCTCTTAAAAATTGATCTTGTGCCAAATCCTGCTCATGATGAAGGGGTTGGGTAACATACATACTCCTCTAAAAAATTGGCCTTGTGTCTCATCCAGGTTATGATGGAGGGGTTGGGTAAATACAATCCTCTTAAAAATTGATCTTGTGCCAAATCCTGCTCATGATGAAGGGGTTGGGTAACATACATACTCCTCTAAAAAATTGGCCTTGTGTCTCATCCAGGTTATGATGGAGGGGTTGGGTAAATACAATCCTCTTAAAAATTGATCTTGTGCCAAATCCTGCTCATGATGAAGGGGTTGGGTAACATACATACTCCTCTAAAAAATTGGCCTTGTGTCTCATCCAGGTTATGATGGAGGGGTTGGGTAAATACAATCCTCTTAAAAATTGATCTTGTGCCAAATCCTGCTCATGATGAAGGGGTTGGGTAACATACATACTCCTCTAAAAAATTGGCCTTGTGTCTCATCCAGGTTATGATGGAGGGTTGGGTAAATACAATCCTCTTAAAAATTGATCTTGTGCCAAATCCTGCTCATGATGAAGGGGTTGGGTAACATACATACTCCTCTAAAAATTGGCCTTGTGTCTCATCCAGGTTATGATGGAGGGGTTGGGTAAATACAATCCTCTTAAAAATTGATCTTGTGCCAAATCCTGCTCATGATGAAGGGGTTGGGTAACATACATACTCCTCTAAAAAATTGGCCTTGTGTCTCATCCAGGTTATGATGGAGGGGTTGGGTAAATACAATCCTCTTAAAAATTGATCTTGTGCCAAATCCTGCTCATGATGAAGGGGTTGGGTAACATACATACTCCTCTAAAAAATTGGCCTTTGTCTCATCCAGGTTATGATGGAGGGGTTGGGTAAATACAATCCTCTTAAAAATTGATCTTGTGCCAAATCCTGCTCATGATGAAGGGGTTGGGTAACATACATACTCCTCTAAAAAATTGGCCTTGTGTCTCATCCAGGTTATGATGGAGGGGTTGGGTAAATACAATCCTCTTAAAAATTGATCTTGTGCCAAATCCTGCTCATGATGAAGGGGTTGGGTAACATACATACTCCTCTAAAAAATTGGCCTTGTGTCTCATCCAGGTTATGATGGAGGGGTTGGGTAAATACAATCCTCTTAAAAAATTGATCTTGTGCCAAATCCTGCTCATGATGAAGGGGTTGGGTAACATACATACTCCTCTAAAAAATTGGCCTTCTGTCTCATCCAGGTTATGATGGAGGGGTTGGGTAAATACAATCCTCTTAAAAATTGATCTTGTGCCAAATCCTGCTCATGATGAAGGGGTTGGGTAACATACATACTCCTCTAAAAAATTGGCCTTGTGTCTCATCCAGGTTATGATGGAGGGGTTGGGTAAATACAATCCTCTTAAAAATTGATCTTGTGCCAAATCCTGCTCATGATGAAGGGGTTGGGTAACATACATACTCCTCTAAAAAATTGACCTTCTGTCTCATCCAGGTTATGATGGAGGGGTTGGGTAAATACAATCCTCTTAAAAATTGATCTTGTGCCAAATCCTGCTCATGATGAAGGGGTTGGGTAACATACATACTCCTCTAAAAAATTGGCCTTCTGTCTCATCCAGGTTATGATGGAGGGGTTGGGTAAATACAATCCTCTTAAAAATTGATCTTGTGCCAAATCCTGCTCATGATGAAGGGGTTGGGTAACATACATACTCCTCTAAAAAATTGACCTTCTGTCTCATCCAGGTTATGATGGAGGGGTTGGGTAAATACAATCCTCTTAAAAATTGATCTTGTGCCAAATCCTGCTCATGATGAAGGGGTTGGGTAACATACATACTCCTCTAAAAAATTGACCTTCTGTCTCATCCAGGTTATGATGGAGGGGTTGGGTAAATACAATCCTCTTAAAAATTGATCTGTGCCAAATCCTGCTCATGATGAAGGGGTTGGGTAACATACATACTCCTCTAAAAAATTGACCTTCTGTCTCATCCAGGTTATGATGGAGGGGTTGGGTAAATACAATCCTCTTAAAAATTGATCTTGTGCCAAATCCTGCTCATGATGAAGGGGTTGGGTAACATACATACTCCTCTAAAAAATTGACCTTCTGTCTCATCCAGGTTATGATGGAGGGGTTGGGTAAATACAATCCTCTTAAAAATTGATCTTGTGCCAAATCCTGCTCATGATGAAGGGGTTGGGTAACATACATACTCCTCTAAAAAATTGGCCTTGTGTCTCATCCAGGTTATGATGGAGGGGTTGGGTAAATACAATCCTCTTAAAAATTGATCTTGTGCCAAATCCTGCTCATGATGAAGGGGTTGGGTAACATACATACTCCTCTAAAAAATTGACCTTCTGTCTCATCCAGGTTATGATGGAGGGGTTGGGTAAATACAATCCTCTTAAAAATTGATCTTGTGCCAAATCCTGCTCATGATGAAGGGGTTGGGTAACATACATACTCCTCTAAAAATTGCCTTCTGTCTCATCCAGGTTATGATGGAGGGGTTGGGTAAATACAATCCTCTTAAAAATTGATCTTGTGCCAAATCTGCTCATGATGAAGGGGTTGGGTAACATACATACTCCTCTAAAAAATTGACCTTCTGTCTCATCCAGGTTATGATGGAGGGGTTGGGTAAATACAATCCTCTTAAAAATTGATCTTGTGCAAATCCTGCTCATGATGAAGGGGTTGGGTAACATACATACTCCTCTAAAAAATTGACCTTCTGTCTCATCCAGGTTATGATGGAGGGGTTGGGTAAATACAATCCTCTTAAAAATTGATCTTGTGCCAAATCCTGCTCATGATGAAGGGGTTGGGTAACATACATACTCCTCTAAAAAATTGGCCTTCTGTCTCATCCAGGTTATGATGGAGGGGTTGGGTAAATACAATCCTCTTAAAAATTGATCTTGTGCCAAATCCTGCTCATGATGAAGGGGTTGGGTAACATACATACTCCTCTAAAAAAATTGGCCTTGTGTCTCATCCAGGTTATGATGGAGGGGTTGGGTAAATACAATCCTCTTAAAAATTGATCTTGTGCCAAATCCTGCTCATGATGAAGGGGTTGGGTAACATACATACTCCTCTAAAAAATTGGCCTTCTGTCTCATCCAGGTTATGATGGAGGGGTTGGGTAAATACAATCCTCTTAAAAATTGATCTTGTGCCAAATCCTGCTCATGATGAAGGGGTTGGGTAACATACATACTCCTCTAAAAAATTGGCCTTGTGTCTCATCCAGGTTATGATGGAGGGTTGGGTAAATACAATCCTCTTAAAAATTGATCTTGTGCCAAATCCTGCTCATGATGAAGGGGTTGGGTAACATACATACTCCTCTAAAAAATTGGCCTTGTGTCTCATCCAGGTTATGATGGAGGGGTTGGGTAAATACAATCCTCTTAAAAATTGATCTTGTGCCAAATCCTGCTCATGATGAAGGGGTTGGGTAACATACATACTCCTCTAAAAAATTGGCCTTGTGTCTCATCCAGGTTATGATGGAGGGGTTGGGTAAATACAATCCTCTTAAAAATTGATCTTGTGCCAAATCCTGCTCATGATGAAGGGTTGGGTAACATACATACTCCTCTAAAAAAATATCTCTCATCCAGGTTATGATGGAGGGGTTGGTAAATACAATCCTCTTAAAAATTGATCTTGTGCCAAATCCTGCTCATGATGAAGGGGTTGGTAACATACATACTCCTCTAAAAAATTGGCCTTGTGTCTTTTATTTTTAAATTTTGTAATAAGTTATTCTTATTATGTAATAAGTTGTGTTCTTGTTTTGTTATTATTTTTTTTTAAATAATGATTCATTAATAAATTATAAGATTTTTGAAATAGAGAAGGCAGTTACTTTACAATCACCCTCTGTGTGCGTGTGTGTGTGTGTGTGTGTGTGTGTGTGTGTGTAAGAAATTTAAAAAAAAAACACTGTATTCTGATGGATGATATTTTATTGTAGGAGCTGCCGTTATAAAGTTTTGGTTTGTTTAGCAATTGTCAGGACATCATTGGTACATTGATTAATTTATTGAATTTCCATTATGAAGTGGAATAAATGAGATGAAAGATGTTTCAGCATTTCTTGAATCTTCAAGGAATCCAACATTTTAATCCAACTTCTTGAATCCAGTGTTATTGGAGTAGTCATTAAAGCATCGTCTTCACATGAAAAGACTGTATTTTCTGATTACGCCATGAGTATTGGCATAGACACCAGATTGCCGAGAACCAGATCCAAATCTTCTGGGTGGCCGCCGAGAAGCCCTGCGACTTTTTTCTTTGGGGGTTGGTTGAGGGAGCAAGTCTACTCTACAAAACCAACAACTTTGTAAGAACTTAAAGGACGAATATGAGAAACACACAAGTTAGTGTGTCCATTTTTTTATTGCACAGTAGACTGCGGTACAAATCACAGCTAATTAAAAATTAATTGGTATTCAGTTATATAGAGAGAAAAAATTAAAAAACAGTGGTTAGTACGTATTTTTAGTATTTGCAGCTTCAACTACCAAACTACCAAATATATGCACCCTCCAAACTACCAAATATATGCACCCTCCAAACTACCAAATATATGCACCCTCCAAACTATATATGCACCCTCCAAACTACCAAATATATGCACCCTCCAACTACCAAATATATGCACCCTCCAAACTACCAATATATGCAACCCTCCAAACTACCAAATATATGCACCCTCCAAACTACCAAATATATGCACTTAAGTTTTAATGTAATAAAATATCATATTAGATTAGAAAGACTAACGAAATAAGAATGAAAAAAAAAAAGATTTGAAACAGAGGGGCTATAATCAAAAAATAGAACAACTGAAACTTACTCTTCCACCTCTCCCATATTTCATTACTAAATTTTCCTAATTTAACTATTTAGTTAAAATAGGAAGTAAAGAATAAAATTACTGTTATTTCTTCTTGTAAATATTTTTTTTTAAGATTTATCTCCGAGATTTTTGCTCATATTCATTAAGATAAAACCAAACCATTAGAAATCAATAATACCAAGCACATATTTATTAAAATCAAATTTTAAATATCAATATGCAAATAAGCCTTCCCGTTCATACTGTATGCCGCTATTTTTGTATATATAAATACAATCACATGTTATTAGATATGTAGATATGGTCAACAGTATTAAATAATGTAAAACAATTTTATTAATAATTGAAGGTTTAAAGAATGAAACCATGGATAATTTGACGTAAATAAAAATAAATAAGGGAATTGTGACTTGAGTAGTGATATAGTTTCGGTTACAGACAGAAAAAACACACAATCTCCATTATAATAAGATGTGGAAAGAGACAGAATTTACTGTTTCATAGTTGGTTGGTTGATTGATTTTAACGGCATATCAACCTGTCTGTGGTTATGTCATGCCTAACAGTTAGGAAGTAATATATATTGTGTATCTATATTTACACTTTTGTAGTAATTGGTTTTAACAATGTGTTAGCATCATTGGGGATCATGATGTATGGTATTGATTAGGTTCATGTCTATATTCTATGGTATAATTTTATTTCCTTCAAAAGGACAGAATATCTTCTATGTTGACAATTTCAAATAGATTTTTCATATTGTTTGCATTAAAATATATGATGTGAGCAAAAAACCTGCATTCTATGAATAAGTGTTTAACAGTCAAAGGTGTTTGATATGTTTCACACTGTGGTTGTTGTTCTTGTTTGAGTATATAGGTGTGCGTTAGTCTTGTGTGATCAATGTGTAATCGGGACACAATGACTTGTTCCTTTCTAGACTTTCTTAAAGTTGGTCTCCAGTCTCCCAAAATGGATTTGATTAGTAAGAGTTTATTGTGGATGTTGTTATTCCAGCGTTGTGGCCATTTTGTATGAAGGATTCTATTAATTTTGGGTTTCAAGTTAGTATCTATTAATAATGGAGATTCGCTTCCGGTTTTTGTCTGTAACAAAAACTACGTCACTGCTTATGTCACTGTACCAGAAATCGTCATAACAGAATAAATACACTCAAAATTGGAGCATGCAACATTAGACAGTCCTCATTGTTTTTTAAAACAAGTTTTAATAGATACATCCCCAGTATCATATATTTATATATAGTTTGTTTTATTTTAATAGATATTCAAAGTTAATAGAACTTAGTTTCGATTTCAAATTGTTTTTTTGTTTTTTTTACTCCTTTAATAAATTTGATGATTTCATGATTTATGGTTCAAACTCTCCGACATTTAATTTTTAACTTCCACCTCCTCAAGTAATATCTTTTAAAAATTTATTTTTACATCGCCCGGAGGGTGTTCTTTTTTTATTTTGCTAGTAATAATAAATGCATTTAAAATTTATCTATCCACATTATATACTCCTATAAGTAAAACTATTGGAGACAATTTTGAAAACAACATACACGCCCAACTTTAAAATGGAATTCTGTCAACATTTTTATGAGAGAGATCAACTCGAGGCATAAAATCCAAGTGTTTTTTTAATATTTTTATTTTTAAAGTAATTTACTTTAAAATAACAATTTGATTTAGCCTTTTTAATGATGGGTTCCCATATTGTGTTCATCTTTATACTTGGTCTATTCAATAGGTAACTACAGCCCAACATATGAGCTGCTTCTTTGAGACGTCTTTTTCTCCAATGTTCTTCCCTATCTATTATTTTAAATTTATACTTCAATGGTAGATGGTTTCCCTTTTTTTCCATATATGGTCAGCTTCAAAAGTTCTTTAATACTTGTTTGATCAACTTTCAAACTATGAAAAATGATTTCTTAGGTTGGATCATTACAATAGTTGGATACACAGGGAATTTTGCTAGTATGGAATATGTTGTACCGGCCATTCCTACAGTGGAGAATATACACCGGTTCTCACTATAAATAGTGAGACACCGAGTGAAAAGGTTGTACTGTTACCGTTTAGCGGCAAGCTAGCCGTTCTTGTACCTTATTGTAAATACACTTGTCTCATTTTACCCTACCTCGACTTGACTTCTTTTTTACTGTTGAACTAACATCACAACAGAATAATAGCCATTAGTGTTCCATTTAAGACTGTGTGACGTTATTTGAAATATTTACCAAATGTTAAATTCCTTGTTTTACATTGCAGAAGGAAATAAACAAGACATGCAAGCAGCAAAGGAATTGCTCCAAGAATTAGCAGAAAAAGAACAACAACGTGAAGAACAGCGCCTACTATTCTTTTTCGGTGGTGAGGTAAGTGTTACATAATCTATGCGGTGGCATAAGATTATTGTCAATCTCCTGTATTTCTAAAGGGATGGCCCTTTTCATATCACGGGCGGGACTTTCCATGGAATAGTACAGAAAGCCCGCGAAATATGTGAAGTCACGTGGGACCTGGTTGGCTCTTCAGTTTAAAGTTGGACGTAGGCAGAGAAGATGTGCTGCCTTAACTGTAACTCACTCTGCATACACGCGCTATGTTAGTCAGATAGTTAGTTACATGAAATGTTTAGTTAAGGAAATAAAAGTTTAAGAAAATTAACACGGTCTGGTGATTAATGAATGCCTTGGTAACAAGACTGATATATAAGGAGAAATGAGTTGAGTGCGACCGACCAGACAAGACGAAGTCACCAAGATGTAGAAGAGCCGTAAGAAGAACAGAAGAAGAAGAATAGAAGTAAGTAAAGAATGGTATGCAACAGAAGGAACTTGCTTAAGTGATTTTTTCTTCTTCTTGTGATTAGATCAAAATATGAGTTAGCTCAATGGTTAGAGTATCTGCAAGGAACCACAAGGTTCCAAGTTCAATACAGGCCATTGCACATAGGGAACTGATGGTAGGTGTGGAACTCCACCTCAGATGCAAAAACAATTGCCCTGGTCTAGCGCTAGTGAAAAGAACATCTATCCCTTATCACTAGTGATATACCAGGGTGATTGTTGAGTAGCACAGTTTTGATCTGTGCAGTAAAGTGGGGAACTGATGATAGGTGTGGCACTCCACCTCAGATACAAAATATCACAGATTACAATATAATTAACAATATAGTGGTAGTACCTGTTAGTGTCCATCTATGGGTTAAATAGATAAAGTGAGTTTGAAAAAATGTGTTTAAAAATAGTGTGTATCCATCAAGAATAAATAAAAGGTTTACATCAACATTACTCCCATGTCCACTTTCAACTGGAGTGGTAGTACCTTTTAGGGTCTCGTCTGTGAGTTAAATAAAAAAATGAGTTTTAAAAAAAATTCAGTCCCCATCAAGAATGAATAAAATATTTTTGGCACAATAAGGGTTGACATGCTGTAAAACCCAACCAACCAGCCAACCAACCAACCTCTGCATGAAATAACCAACAAGGGTTGACATGCCGTAAAATCCAACCAACTAACCAACCACATACACACAAAAAATAGAAGAGAACAAGTTGTGCTGATACATCTTCACATAGGCCACTCTTACATCACCCATCATCATTTACTAGAGGGCACAGAATCCCAATATGCACTACATGCCAAGAGAGATTTACAGTGCTGACCTGCCTTCACATAGGCCATACTTACGTCACCCATCATCATTTACTAGAGGGCACAGAATCCCCAATATGCACTACATGCCAAGAGAGATTTACAGTGAAACATATACTTCTAGAGTATGTAGACTTTGATCTAGAGCAAACAAAATACTACCAAGCAAGTAATTTGGAAAAAACAAAAAACTTTCAGGAAAATAAGACCATCCAGGATTTTACATTTCCTAAAAGAAGTCGGATTGTACTCAAAAAAATATGAGTAATTGAACAATAGTTAAAATCTATACATATATACATTTGTTTTCTACCAAACTATTGCTACAAATCCAAAACTTAGTTGGCATTAAATAACCCACCGAGGTTGATATGCCATAAAACAAACCAAACTACACACATACACAAACACACTCACACATACACTCACACATACACAGAGAAGATCTCACACACACACATATACATACACACACTCACTCTCCACACACACACTCTCATATACTCACACACACACACACATTTTTATTTTTATTTATATTTTTTTTTTCATATAGGATGAGATCTGTGATTTCTTTCATGAATACACATATACATACACACACTCACACACATATACACACACTCACACTCACTACACACACACACACACACACACATACTCACACACACACACACACACACACACACACACATTTTTATTTTTATTTATTTATTCATTTATTTTTTTCCATATAGGATGAGATCTGTGATTTTTTCGTGAATATGCATCACTGGATGAACGAAACCCAATACTTGTCATCACAGATTTTCCGGAAGAGAAGATCTACGTATGTCCAGAACGGAAATTACAAAAGATGTGGCGGCTGATTTTTTGAACAAATACTTCACTGGAAAACTTGCACCGGAACCATTACTTGCAGATTCCTGATTGTTTGGCACAAAGGTGTCTGATCACCCCCATTATTTTTGTCTCTCACCCCATTATAACACTTATTATTATTTTTTATTTTATTATTATATTTTTTATTTTATTATTATTATTATTATTATTATTATTCATAATTGGTATTGCTATTTATTATTATTACTACTCTTACTACTACTACAGGTGTCCCCCTTATAACATGGCTGTTGGAGTCCAAGAAATCCAACCCCCGTGATAAATGCAGGTTGATGGGTGGGGGCAGCTTGAGTATGCAAGGGTTTGAGATTCTAAGCGACCCTTAGAAACCATTTTGTAAAAACTAAGTGGGGTACAAACAAATGAAGAAAGGTATTCTTTAATGTTTTTAAGATAAATTTCCAATGAATTTAAATGATTTATATATATATATATATATATATATATATATATATATACATATTTTAATTTTGTAACTGCTGCAAGACTTTATAAACACCCTATATATATATAGGGTGTGTATATATATATATATATATATAATATATATATATATTTTATGGACTCTCTCGTCGATTGATGGTGAAGGCTTGTGTTGGACCATCTGCACTTTTTGGCACAGTCAATAGGAAGAATTGGTGCACGAATGCCACAAACCCAATCAACGACTGACCTCAGGAATTTTGAATTCAGAGTTTTCACTCTCCTAGACTGGCTACCTACCCAATATATATATATATATATATGTGTGTGTGTGTATATATATATATATATATATATATATATATATATATATATATTAGAAATACTTTTAAAAATGTTTGTCAATTTAAGTACCTGAAATGTTGGTAAATTGTTTTTATACAGGGTATCTATAAAGTCCTGCAACAATTTTAAATGTAACAACAAAGATGACAGTTTTGTATTATGCAATAATCAAAACGTACATAAGAAAAATAAAACTCCAAGAATTGAACTTTCATTTGGTTTTTACTAAATGATTCTGTCATTAGTACAATGTGAGTTATTAAGTTTTATAGACTTTATGAACACATATATATATATATATATAATATATATAATATATATAATATATATATATATATATATATATATATATATATATATATATATATATATATATATATATAGTGTCAATAAAGTCCAGCAACAAATTTAGAACCTAACAACAAAAAATGGCAGTGTTGTTGAAATGCAATAATCAAACGTACATAAAAATAAAACTCCAAGAATTGAACTTTCATTTGGTTTTACTAAATGATTCTATCATTAGTACAATGTGAATTATTAAGTTTTCAATTCTAAAACTGCTGTAAGACTTTATGAACACTGTGTATAAATTACATTTAAGTAATGTAAATCTACAAAAGATGCTTCTTTTTTTTTTTCTTTCTTTTTTTATGAAAAATTTTTTAATGAAATTATTTCAATGTAAATTTATAATTTATTTGAAACTGATAAATCTAAAAAAAAGATTTTAAGGAAAATAGTATTCATATTGCAGTTTTCAGATTGGTTTTGTTTGGTTTCTTTGTTTAATCTTTATGTGTTATTTAATGTGAAGACCATCCTTGTAAAAGAACAGTAGTGGTACTATTTAATCCATAACTGAGGTTTTCAAATTGAGGCTATACTTAACCCCCATCTGATTAATTTTAGGAAAAGGTTAAAAAAGGATTTATATACTTCTAGGGTTTTTATGATGAAAGTAAAATGCATTTTGATTTGGTCATATATATATATATATATATATATATATATAAGATTTATCCAAAACTTGGTAGTAAGGGATGATTCTATATGTGATTTCTAAGATCCACTGTACTAATATTGATGATCCAGTATGTATAAATACAGCGAATCTTTAATCACTGAAGAGAGCTCAATGTAGATTATATACAGAGCAATATTTATAAAATATACAGATTTATTTCGACGAAATTGGGGCCCATATAAATCTAGTTGATTTAAACAAATTTTCATTCATCAGATGGGTTATTTTCTGATGAAAATTTGTTTAAATCAACTTAGATTTATATATTTTCATCTACTGTATTGAGTTATTGATATATATATATATATATATATATATATTACATTATTTTGTTGAAATTCAAGACAGTTAAATAAGATAGATCTTTATGTCAAAAATATATTCCCCCATATTTTTATTTCTTTATTTTTAAATTTTCATTTTCACAAAATAACATTTATTTTTTAATGAATAAATTTAGCAATGAAGGAATAAAGATGAAATATTTAATTTGGACAATTGTACCAACTTCTTTCATTTAATTTTTTTTCTTTTTTTAAATCATTTTTTTTTTTTTTTTTTTTTTTTAACAAAATGACTTTTTTTTTAATAGATAAATTCAGCTATGAAGGAATAAACATGAAAAATCTAATCCAAAAAACTGTACCAACATCTTTTGTGGAAATTTTTTCTCTATTTTTATTTTTATTATTTAAACAAAGTAACAGAACAACTACATCAAACTCTTTGGTTGAATTTTTATTTATTTATTTTTTAAATTTATTTTAACAAACTAACTTTTTCTTTTAGTTTTTTTTTTAATAAATAAATTCAACAATGAAGGAATAAACATGAAAAATTCAATCTGAAAAATTGTACCAAACTCTTTCGTTGAATTTTTTCTCTATTTTTTTTTTTATTTATTTAAACAAATTTCAACAAAAGTTGTTGGTACAGTTGTTCAAACTGTAGCAACGACTTTTGTTGAAATTTTTTTTTCTTTTTCTTTTTTTTTTTAAATTCATCATTTTTCTGATTAAGCGATTGATAATATTGGCAAAAATTATACGGTCACACATATACCTGTCTTATTTCCCAAACTGCATTATAATTTGCCTTGTTATAATGGGGGACGCCTGTATTATTATTATTATTATTATTATTATTATTATTATTATTATTACTGCTGGTATTTCAGATGGTGCTGAATTAAAAATAAAAAAAAGTTTTATTGTTTTACATATGCATGCAAGTCTTAAGCTTTCCAAATTTCATTGAAACGTTTTGTGTCAGCACAAAAGAAAAGAAAAGTTTAAAACATTTTTTTCTCTTGGTAGCAAGCAATTAACTTCAGTTCATTTTGGCTTTGGTATCATCTTACAAACTTCCAGTCCTGCTAATACGTCTAACATGTTGTAGCTTTGTGTACCTATCCAAAGTTATTTGGTATCTGTTTTTAAGATGTCAAAAATACTGCAAATAAAGGTCTTTTTTGCATTGATATATATATATATATATATATATATATATATATATATATAGGGTCATCCACAGACACGTGTTTCGACTTATCAAGTCTCTTCAGTGTGGCTAGACATTTTGTAAGCTACCTACAGCCGGAATTGAACTCCGGTCGGTTGGGTGTCAGTCCAGCACCTTAACCATTAGGCTGTCTTCACTTACAGAATGGGAAGGGGATTTTAACTGTTTTAATACACACATCGTTTTGTGTGTAAAGGCCGTCACAGAGTGCTCCATTCCTTATAGAGAAGAGCGTTATATATATATATATATAGATAGATAGATAGATAGATAAAAGGATATGAAAACAACACAATATGCTCTGAAAGTGAAAATATTTAATATCATATTCATAACTAATATTGAACAATATTTCGATTTATAAAAATTATCTTCCAAGCTTGTTTTACTCCAGACTTAACAAGAGTGGAGACGAAAATAATATGAATTCAAAACGAAAACATTGATATTGTTTATCTGTAACTTTTTTGTCAACCATTGTAATTCGAGTATTAGAGTTAACAGAGAAATAATAGGAAGAAACACAACAAGTATTAAGGATAGAGGAAAGGTTTGCTCAGCAAAAATATAAGGTGAACAGAGTAATTAGCAATTGATAAGTTGAATTAATAAACTGTTGTAACTCGAATATCAGAGTTAACAGAAAAATAATAGAAAGAAACACAATAAGTATTAATGATAGAGGAAAAGGTTTACTAAGCAAAGATATAAGGTGAACAGTTATCTTTGTTATATCGAGATATGTGATTATAAAATGACATTCAGTGATTCTACAAAATATAGACCTTACAAAATATAGACCCTACAAAATATAGAAAATATAGACCTACAAAAATATAGACCCTGCACAATATAGACCCTACAAATATAGACCCTACAAAATATAGAGAAAAATATACAAAATATAGACCTTACAAAAATAGACCTAAAAATATAGACCTTACAAAATATAGACCCTAAAAAATTAACAATTTAGCTACAGATTGGACTGGAAGTTGCTTTATTCTCCAAGTTAGAGCTTTTTTTATGTGCATTGCAAAAAAACAACATCTGACTATGATGTACCATTTTGTACTAGGTTACAGTTTAATATATACATTACACCCTATCAATTTCTTCTACCAGTATTTTATTATATCTCATTGAAAATCATACCATCCTAATATGGTAATTCACAAAATATTATACAATCAAAACAAATATTATTACAGTACCACATATGAAAAAATTAATTTACTTCTAAACCAAAGATACCGGGATTTTATTATTTCTAATATGAACATTATACAATAAAATGGATATTATTAAGTATTACTGTATCACTCATAAATAAATAACAATTTTAACAATAAATGTTTAATTTTTTCTAAACCAAAGATACCAGGATTTTATTATTTTTAATATGAACATTATACAATCAAAATGGATATTATTAAGTATTACTGTATCACTCATAAATAAATAACAATTTTAACAATAAATGTTTTTATAAACCAAAGATACCAGGATTTTATTCTTTCTAGTGGATCCATTATACAATCAAAATGAATATGGTATCTTTGGTTTTAAAAAAAAACTAGCTTTTAAAAGAAAAAGCAGGAGTGTATCTTATTTATGGACTGAAAATTGATATTGTAAGCTATAATATCTCCCAACCATGTGCCATACTATACTTTGCAATAAATAAGTATATATCTAACAATTGTTTTAATGAAAAGTTAATTTTATTCTAATTCAAAGACACTAGGATTTTATTATTTCTAGTGGAACTTCATATAATCAAAATGGATATTATTAGGTAAGGGCCAGGTTAGCTCAGTCGGTAGAGCGTTCGGCTAGAAACCACAAGGTTCCTAGTTCGATACCCTCCCTCGCCAACTCAGCGCGCATGAGTAGGACAGGGATTTGTGTGGTAAAGTAAGGAGCTGATGGTAGGTGTGGCGCTCCACCTCAGATGCTAGAATAATCTCCTTGGTCTAGCGCAAGTGAAAAGGGGATAGACTCCCTCGCTAATTGACTGATACCGACTTTACTTACTTACTTTATTACCAAACTCTACAGCAGTGAAATTCTTTTAAAAAAATTAGAATTGGAATACATTTGTAACCAAAAGTAATATTGGGTATACAAAAATAAGAGCAGTGATTTAGTGTGTCCTGGGATGCACATATTTGCTTTGAATGAGTCCCCAAGAAAATTTATGGGTCCCAACTAAAGTTTCTTAATAAATTGAAGGGTTTTTATTTAGAATCTAAGGAAAGAACTAAAGCCATCTAATTCTTACCTTGTAACCTATCCATTTTGAAATGTATTTACAGATAGCTTGAAATGGTGAGGAAAGAACAAAGAAAAACACTGGGATGCATGGATATGATTTACTGCGTCCTTTTAGATTTTTGTGCGTCAGGGACACAGGATACGTACCCATCAGCATCTCTGTAAGGGTAGACTTATAACTGCATAGAATGTATCCCATTGTGATGTAAATGGTTAGTGAGCGCATCTCGAAGATCCATTACTACTGAAAGTGAGTTTGGTACTTGGTTGATGATCCATACTTGTGACCTTGTGTCATATCCTACCCAGGGTGAATGGGTTGGGTATAGATACCTGCTTATAATTGTTTATTAGAGTTTATTTATTTTTGCCTATATACTGATATATACTGATATTTTGGTTACAGAAAATTAACTTTATTTTTAAGAAATTGTTTGGGGTGTACTTATTCATCAGTGATACTATATGTATATATATATTTATATATATATATATATATATATATATATAACATAATATATATATATGCAAAATAACATTTTTAATATATATAATGCAAAATAACATTTTTTAATATATATATATGCAAAATAACATTTTTTTAATATATATATATGCAAAATAACATTTTATATATATATATTATAATATATATATATATATATATATATATATGCAAATAACGTTTTTAATATATATATATAATATTATATATATATATATATATATATATGCAAAATAACGTTTTGTAATATATATATATATATACATATATATATATATATATATATATGCAAAATAACGTTTTGTAATATATATATATATATATATATATATATATATATAAAAATAACGTTTTGTAATATATATATATATAATATATATATAATATATATATATATATATATATATATATATATATATATATGCAAAATAACGTTTTGTATATATAATAATATATATAATATATATATATATATATATATATATATATATATATATATATATATATATATATATATATATATAATCATTTTCAACCCAATTTAATTATTTGGGCCATTTTTATAAGGGAATAAAAGCTTAAGAATTCTGTTAAGAGTGATTGAGTCTTTATCATTATTTATTATTATTATTTTTACAGCACCATCAGAAATGTGACCACTTTATTACTAAGACTATTATTATTATTATTATTATTCACTTTTATAAACTATTATTATTATTATTTATTATTATTGTTATTATTATTATCCATGTTTTTTTTTACCCTTCACTCCCCTTTTTTTTTTTCCCTTTTTTTTTTTAAAATTAAAAAAGACTCGAGTCTCTTTCTCTCCTATCTTGTTTCTTTTTATGCATGTATCTTCAGCTTTCAAAATCAAAACTATCAGTTTATCTTTTCAGTGAAGGTTACATACATAATTCTGCTGATGGACTACCTAGTTCATTTCCTTTTCCTTCTCACATATGTAACCTTTTTTTTTCTTTTTTTTTTTTTTTTTTTCTTTTTTTTTTTTTTAAATTTCTGTGCCGGCAAACTTATCCAAAAACATTAGCCCTGTCGGCTGGGGCTGTAGAATACGCTGACTGCACCTCTGCAGAGGGGTAAGACACCTCCACAATGGGGCTACCTGTTGGCCGTGGGTGGCAACCCGTGATGCTTAATGACGGAATCCTGGTGGATGAGCAGTACATGATATGCAATACTCCACTTTGACTCTTACTTGAGCTAGACGGGCAGTCGGAGAGGCCCCCTCCGATCAATCGGCTGGTCACATCAATCCCTAGCACCTATATGATTATCCCAACCCTATTGCCCTTATGGCAAACCCCTAAATCATTTTCATCATATATGTGCTAGAAGGCAGTGGCTGAGGGTCTTTGTGTCCTGGGTATGACGTTAAACTACACCTAGTGGTGAGTTTTCAATTCTAGAGCTTTGGGTAGTGTGCAGTACCCTTTCATTGCCATTACTCCCAGGTCCACTCTGACTCGGAGTGGTTGTACCTGTTAGGATACCATCTATGGGTTAAATAGATTTTGTTTTAAATTAAAAAATGTGTTTAAAAAAAAAATGAGTTTAAAAAAAAAATGTTGAATACCCATCAAGAATGAATAAAACAAAATGTCTTTGGCATAAAATAACCCAACAAGGGTTGACATGCTGTAAAATCCAAACTATCCAAAACATGCTTCCCCCCACACAAATTTATTTGTTACCTTTGTTCACTGTTAACAAATTTGACTTTGTCTAAATGTTCAATCAACTACCCACTTCTTGCACACACACACACACACACACATACGCACGCACACACACACACATATACCCCTCCAGCTTCACAATTATTGGCACCTATGAAATTTCAAGTCATAATGTAGAATATCACCTGTAAAAACTGAAAAAAACCTTTTCACAAAAATAACCCCATCCAGGATTTTACATTTCCTGAAAGAAGTGGGATTGTACTCAAAAACATCGGTAATTAAACAATAGTTCAAATCGTCAGTATTGTAGTTTCAGAAGACCATTCCTCATGCCCGGAAGTTACATTCTAGTGTGGCGCCTTCTGTGACTGTGAAGGCCAATGTTTGGAAAACAGTTTCGACCACAGATGTCACATGTGAAGGCGACTCCTGAAGATGTTAATGGTGTGCTGGGCTCTGTTGCTGTTGCTTTCTTTTGGATCTCTTTGCTAAATGGTGTTGTGCCACGGTGACTTCAGACATGAATAGCTCACTATGGAGAGCCTGCCTCCACCAAAGGCAGTCTTGGGCCAAATTTTCACACCTGGAACTTTAAATATATATATAAATTTGTTTTCTATTAAACTATCGCTATGAATCTATTTTTAAAAGTTTGTCTGCATTAAATGACCCAGCGAGGTTGATATGTCATAAAACAAAACAAAGCAAAACAAACAAACAAAAAAGATACCTGTAAAAAATTTTAAAAACTAAAAGAAAAGAATAATTTGTGAAACAGCTTTGGTCTATTTATGGTTGATAAATAGCAGAAAATGACAAAGCAACCAAGTTTATATAAATTTGGTTTCTTTCCTGTTAGAGAATTTGGAAGATATAAGACACAAAACAGATCCCTAGCGACAGCTCCAGACTTTCAGAAATCTTTTGAGGAAGAGATCTTTATCTCGAAATATTAAGAATAAATCAAAAGGTAAACAAACAACATCATAGTTACCTTATTTTTCTTTACACTTGCATTGTGATAGCCTTCAAAACCAACCAGCAAACCAATATATACACAATGCTTCAAGCAAATTATAAAACATTTTTTTAAAAACAAATTTTTTTTAATTATATTGAAAGGGGTGCCAATAAGGGTGAGCGTTACTGTACATACAGGTGGAATACTTTGTGAATTGTGGGTAATGGATTTCAAATGACCAGTTCTTGCTTTATCTCACTATTAAGTACTCCCGAAAAAAAAAAATAATCTTTTTTTTTTTTAACTATTTTAATATTGCAAGAATAGGTTATAAATGTGAGTAGAGAGACTCTGGGAGATTCTGATAGCTTTTCTTTCTTTTTCTTTCTTTTTTTTTTTTTTTTTTTCCTGTTACCCCTTCCCCCATTGAAATTCTGTTAATGCATGTCTAAAAAAGAAAAAAACAAACACAACAAAAACAACAAAAACAGGTGATTATTAATTGAAACTGAATCACATTGCCGCATGAGATCTCTAAAATGACTATCAAATTCCATATATACAGGAAGATCATACCAATGAGACCGGGTATGAGGTCTTCGAATTAATAAAGATCAGACTGAAAGAGGCAAAGAAATGCCGAAATAAATTTATATCTGCACCAAGGTATCCATTTATTCATTTATTTATAATACTCCGTATATGTAAAAAAAAATTATACACGCAAATCTTTATATGTACGTTTGAGTTCTCAATTTCGGTTGAATCCTATCAAGTAAACACTTGATATCATCCACCTACATATATATATATATATATATGTATTTAAAAAAACAAACAAATAAAAACAAATGTTGACACAAGTCTTTGATATTTGAAAATATAAAACCAATTCTCAAACCAAAACAAAGTCTGTGTTTCTTATTTTACATTTTTTCATACTTTCCGCGTCATTTTTTAAATTTTTTTTTTTTTTTAGGACCAATTTCAAGAAGTCCATGGAGAAATTATTGTATCATGTAGCTGATAAATATTGAATGATAAGCTGGGTTTCTTCAAACACCCACATACATTTTCCCCAAATAATATTTCCACCTTTTTTCAATGACAAAATAAAAAGTGTTGTCTTCTTCTCGTCAATATTTTTCATATCCTAGGATATCTAATATATCCTAAGATATCCTAATTTCCTAAGATATATCTTAAGATATCCTAATATCCTAAGGTATCATAAGATATCCTAATATATCTTAAGATTCTAAGATATCCTAATATATCCTAATATCTTAAAATATCCTAAAATTCTAAGATATCCTAATATCCTAAGATATCCTAATTTCCTATGATATCCTAATATCCTAAGATATCCTAATTTATTTTAAGATATCCTAATTTCCTAAGATATACTAATATTCTAAGATATCCTAATATATCCTAAGATATCCAAAGATATTCTAAGATATCCTAATATATCCTAAGATATATCTAAAGATATCCTAATATCCTAAGGTATCATAAGATATCCTAATATATCCAAGATATCTTAAGATTCTAAGATATCCTAAGATATCCTAAAATTCTAAAATATCCTAATATATCCTAATATCCTAAGATATCCAAAGATATCCTAAGATATCCTAATTTCTTAAGATATCCTAATATATCCTAAGATATATCTTAAGATATCCTAATGTCCTAAGGTATCATAAGATATACTAATATATCCAAGATATCTTAATATATCTTAAGATTCTAAGATATCCAAAGATATCCTATATATTCCTAGATATCCTAAATATCTAAGATATCTAATATATCCTAAGATATATCTTAAGATATCCTAATATCCTAAGGTATCATAAGATATCCTAATATATCCCAAAATATCCTAAGGATATCATTGTTCCTTATTTTGTCATTGCACTTTGTTTCTAGTATCTCTCATAAATAATACATGTGAAACGTATCAAATTCTTTTTATATGTCTGCGATAACAAACATAATGAAGAAAACCATTGATTTATAGATGTATATCTTGTCTTTGAGAGACACATACAAAATTTGTCAATTTCTTTGGCATATCAAAAGTTAAAAAAAAAAACAACAAAAAACCCCCAGTAAACTGTGAATTACTGGACAGATGTTAGTGAAATACAAAATGGCCTCAGTATTGTTATCTTAAAGGAATTGAGGATTATTTCCTATAAGTCCAACATAAACAAAGGGAAACCACTCTTGACTGATAAATTATTTATTCATTTATTGATCTACTAGGAAAAAAGAAGACGGGTTTAGGGTTAATTTAATGGGAAAATAAATAAATAATTTATCAGTCAAGGGTGGTTCCCTTTGTTTATGTTGGAGTTATAGGAAATAATCGAATTGAGATTATAAACTTATCAAGTCTTATACTGAAATAAACTGAAAATTATTATTTTCTGGTAATTTTGCTGAGTATTTAACAATATTTCTATTTCAGAGTAACAATTTAAAGAAAAAAAGAAGAAAAAAACTTAAAACAGTTCACTTTTGCTGTTCTGAAGGGAAAAAAGTGTATAACTGAATGACTATGCAACAACTTTAAATCCATACAACATCAATTAATGCTGCCCGTTAATTATTTTTTAAACTTATAAATTAATTAACTTATAATAATCTTTATAATTAACTTATTTATTTAGGGTTATTATTATTTTTATTTATATTATATATATTATTATTATTTATTTATAATTAACTTATCTTTATAACTAACTTATAATAATATAGATTTAAGTTATGTTTTCCTTAGAGTTTGATTTTTACCAAAAGTATTAATCCAAGTTGAAAAATTAAAAAATATATACATTGGACTTCATTTCATATTCCACTAACATCTGTCCAGTCAACTATGGTAAAGATTTATGCCTTAATTCACTACCAAAAAAAAAAATCCATGTTGCTTATCCAGTTGAAATGGTTTTCCTCTTGCCTTTATTTTATTTTATTTTTTTCACATTTTTCCAAAAATCTTTTTTGATAATCATATGCGGCTATTTCCTATAACTCCAACCTAAAAAAAAAAAAAGGGGAACCACTCTGATTGACTGATAAATTATTTATTCATTGATCTACTAGGAAAAAAGAAGACAGGGTTAGGGTTAGGGTTTAGGGTTAGTTTAATAGGAAAATAATGGGTAGATTAATTAACAGATAAAATTAATTCAGAGTGGTTCCCCTTTTTTTTAGGTTGGAGTTATAGGAAATAACCTTGTATAGTTTATTTTGTCAGCCTAAATATTTTTTAACATATTCTCATAAAAATGATGGGACCATATGACCTTTAGGCACCCTTTTTGATCTCAGTTATGAAAGGACATGTTTTTCATTTACACCGTCAATATCCGGTTGTTTTAACAGATGATATTTAGATTTTTTTTTTAATTATAAAACTAACCCCTAACCCTAACCCCTAACCTCTAACCCTTACCCCTAACAAACAATTGGATATTGACGGTGTAAATGAAAAACATGTCTTTCTTAATCGAGATCAAAAAGGGGTGCCTAAAGGTCATATGGTCCAAATGATGTTTACTGATTCCTCTATTCTTGCTGAGTTTATGGCAAAATGTAATTAATTGTTTATTGCTAAACATTATAATCATTACTATCAGAACCTGTTTATTTAAGAGCTATTGCCAAATAGTTAATATGTAAAAACTATAATAATCTTGATTTAACTCTACTATCAGGACCTGTGAATATACCACAGTATGATAATTCGATTATTACATTTGATATGTTTATTTAAGAGCTATTGCCAAATAGTTTAATATGTAAAAACTATAATAATCTTGCTTTACCTCTCTTTACTAGCAGGACCTGTGGATATACCACAGTATGACAATTTAATTATTACATTTGATATGTTTACTTAAGAGCTATTGCCAAATAGTTCAATATGTAAAACTATAATAATCTTTATTTAACTCTCACTCACTTTTCTTTTCTTTCTTTCCATCTCTTTATCTTTTCATTATGTTCAATTGAAATGAATTAGTGTTATTGCTTCCGCACGCTCACCCTCTCTCTCAATCTTTCCCCGACACTATTTTTTCTTTCTTATTATGTTTTTTCTGTGTAGCATGTTTTTTTCTTCCCTTTCTTTCTTTATAATAGAGACAGAATGGTCCCTTATTTAGCTGAGGTGACGACACCCATGAGAAATAAGAATTTGGTGGATAAGCAACACCAGATAATCAGGATTTACATTTCTGCATTTCATCTTGGAGGATCTCATTTTTAACCAGAGGGTGTTGCAAGATGATAAGGTTGTACAATTAAGGAACATGAGTATTAATATATTGATTAACATATTATTATTATTAACTTATTGGTCACATCTTTTGTAAATTTGTTTTTAGATGTGTGCTCAGCAATTCTTCATGATTTTTTATATATTAAGATCTTTTTGCGAAATGAAACCACAAGGTTCCTAGTTCGATACCTGCCCTCGCCAACTCAGCGTATGAGTAGCACAGGGATCTGTGCGATAAAGTAAGGAGCTGATGGTAGGTGTGGCACTCCACCTCAGACGCTAAAATAATCTCCTTGGTCTAGCGCTAGTGAAAAGGGGATAGACTCCCTCGCTGCATGGCTGATACCAAATTAGGCCGCCCGACTACTTTACTTTTACTTTATTTATTTACAATGAACTATGTTTAATTTTATAATACTCTAGCTGTGCTCTGAAAAATTTATTTTCTTTTTCTCCTACTACATAGTGTAATTCTTTTCTAAGAAACTATTGAAATGTATTTACAGATAGCTTGAAATGGTGAGGGAAGAAAAAAGAAAAACACTGGGATGCATGGATATGTTAAAGAGAGTGAGTCAATATGCTGTTGAAGTGAACAATACCAACCAGCTAAGTCTTAGTGAATTTGAACGTGAAGCAGTTGTTGGTGTTTTTTGACTCGCCGATAACCATATGACCAACCTATTGGCCAACCACTGGCAGTACTCTGCTGCTGATATTGTTACTTATACTGGCTGTTCTTCAAAAAGGAAGTGCGTGGTGTAATGGTTAAAGTCATGGGAAATGGACTCGTTGCCCCGAGTTCAAATCCTGGACGTGGTAATTGCATTTCACTTAGCGCTAATACCCTTGGGAAAGGTATGAATCCTCTCCTCCAGCTATGGGTAAATAGT
Organism: Doryteuthis pealeii; assembly: GCA_023376005.1. Lineage (NCBI taxonomy): Eukaryota > Metazoa > Mollusca > Cephalopoda > Myopsida > Loliginidae > Doryteuthis > Doryteuthis pealeii. Next base: position 45,673,458 of record CM042179.1, read on the forward strand.
AGGGCAGACTGGGTTCTTTAACCATGGCTAGGTAACAGTCTAGGAGAAGGGAAAACTCTGAATTCAAACCTGTTGAACTCCGCTTAAGAAATTGACCTTGTGTCGTATCCTGCTCGTGCGGAGGGGTTGGTAAATATATATACTGGCTGTTCTGGTTATACCTATGCACATTGCTTTGAACCTTCGTGAACGACGGAACATAGGATTATATCACTGGACCTTTGACACTACGTAGGATTCTATAACGCAGGACTTATTCACTTACCAAAGGATTCTATGGCTCGGGACTTACTTACTTTAAGTTCTTTTTCAACTGGCCAAGGATGGCGGTCAGAAACTTAACAGCAGTTGGTATATATGACACTCAGGACTATTCCATATTTGCATCTTGGTGATACCATTCCCTGAGTTCTGATTGGCTGCTGACTTTAGTGTGGTTATGGTGCTTGGATAAATAAACTACCATTCTGTGCTATAATTGTGGCAATGCAGGAACCGTATTGAGTTACAGCTTGCTTGCTACCTTTGTCTGCCAATTTGACGGTAATTGGGCTTCTATACCATCCATTCCATATATGATCTTTAACAGCCATTTGTCATAAAGATCTACATCAAAAAAAAAAGATGAAAAAAAAACCCAGAAGAGACATCTTATTTGTCTTCAATTTTGAGATGTGTAAAAATTTGATTTTTTTTTTTTTTACTGTTTTCCTCATCTTTAGCTTACATATCAAACATTGTAATAATCAAATTATCATACTGTGGTATATTCACAGGTCCTGCTCGTAGAGAGAGTTAAATCAAGATTATTATAGTTTTACATATTAAACTATTTTGCAATAGCTGTTGAGTAAACATATCAAACATTGTAATAATAAAATTATCATACTGTGGTATATTCACAGGTCCTGCTAGTACAGAGAGTTAAATCAAGATTATTATAGTATGTAAAAACACAACATTTCAGCAGTTGTACCCTCCGGTCTTCTTCAGGTGTTCCCTGTGTATCTGAGCATAGTAATGATTCAACTTGGGAAATTATTTTGAATAGTTTGACTGATGAACAAACAAGGCATCATTATCTAGATAAGATCTTCATGAATTCTTTAATTCCCTTTCTTTGTTTATGCGGAATAGTTTTAGAACAGGAACACTGTACATAGCAGTTACTTCACTGATACAAGTTACTTTTTAATAAAGCAGAACCAGTTTTAGTAAGTATCGTTCAGGTATTATTTGTTTATTGGATCCTTTCCGTCCGCTAGGGACGATGGCGTAGTGTGTCCAAATAAAAATAAATTTTTTTATCTGCGCAAGTGACTCTGTAGGCCAATTTTTGAGTGACAGTCTTTGGTGCACTGAATGCACACAAACTGTGACGCTTTCTGTGTCTGCTGGCTTTTCTCTCTCTTTATGGCTCTCTTTGCTGTCAAGGCTACTCTCCTCTCTGCCTCACCCCTCTCTGTACCTTGCTTAACGTTAAGGCACCAGGCCGCTCTATTTTTTGCATCTACCTCTCACGTGTTTGTGTCAATATGGCATATCTTCATAGCTCTCCTGCAGACATCTTTAAATCGCATTTTATTATTTGTTTATTGTATTATGCACCAAAAATCTTTTGAATATTTGTGGGGGTGTAACTAAAGTAAAGTCGTCGGAAAGGCCAAAGGTCGGTATCAGCTGACATCGAGGGAGTATATCCCCTTTTCACTAGTGCTAGACAAGAAGATTGTTTTTGCGTCTGAAGTGACGGATCACACCTATTATTAGTATAAATCCCTGTGCTACTCATGTGCTGAGTTGGCGAGAAACTCGAGTAGCATAATTATTATGTTATACGGGGAATTTGGGATTTAAAAGAAAATGGTAATCAAATTTCTGAAGAAAGAGAAGGAAAGGAAATAAGAACAAAACGAGGTTACCATTGACCGACCAATGACCCCGGAACTAGAGTTAAAAATAAAAACCGAAGTCCCAGTTTTTGCGGAGGAGCAGAAGTGGATGTTTTTATTGTGGGTATATAAAACACAAAATTTCAGCCCTTGTACCCTCCTTGTCTATTTCGGGTATAGCAATGATTCAACTTGGGAAATCATTTCCTAAGTTGAATCATTGCTATGCTCGGATAGACAAAGGAAACCTGGAAAAGTCCAGAGGGTACAACATCCAAACTTAAAAGTATTAATGCACTAGGTGACCCTAATTAATCCCATATTTTATGCCCATCTTAAATTTTTTTTTCATATTTGCTATTCTCCATTATATATGTATATGTATATATATATATTATATATATATATGTATATTATATATATATATATATATATATATATATATGTATATATATATATATATGTATATATATATATATATATATATATATATATATATATATATGTATATATATATATATGTATATATATATATATATATGTATATATATATATATATGTATATGTATATATATATATATATATGTGTATATATATATATATGTATATATATATATATATATGTATATATGTATATATGTATATATATATATATATGTATATATATATATATATATATATATATATATATATATATATATATATATATATAAAATGTACAGAAAACAATTAACTGGCTAACTTGAAATTCTAAATGAAGCTGTTTACATTCACTTTACACTATATGTAAAATATTAGGGTAGATTGGGCTCTCTAGCCTTGGTTGGCAATCAGTCTAGGAGAAGGACAACTCTGAATTCAAACCCCTTGGGCCAACAAAATAGGGTAAGGCCCATTACCCCCATGCCTTACAGGTCATAAGACCTATAATAGACTACAAGAATGGTTGATGAGATAGGTGCGGCCGTATTTATTGGATCATCTCTGTTTAATTCCCTTTGATGAGACATAAATTTCTTTCTACTTCCCTCCACTCCCAACTATAAGTAAAATATTAGGACAGATTGGGTTCTCTAGCCTTGGTTGGCAACCGGTCTAGGAGAAGGACAACTCTGAATTCAAACCCTTGCACACACGTCATGGGCCAACAAAATAGGGTAAGGCCCATTACCCCCATGCCTTACAGGTTGGCAACCGGTCTAGGAGAAGGACAACTCTGAATTCAAACTACCTGTCCACACATAATTTTTTTCTAAATATCAGGATTTTATTATTTCTAGTGGAACATGATACAATTAAAATAAATATTATTAACTATAACAGTTTGTTACAAAAATATTCTTCAAGGTAGGCAACTTTCAGTTAATTACATTAGTTACTTTCCTTAATTTTGTAGAAAATTCAGTGGTTATTGCAGATGGCAGTGGTAGATAAAGAGTTAAGACACCCAGGACTTTGAACCATGTATCATTGAGGCATAACACAGATTCTCAAAGATACGTGGTTCAAAGTTCTAAAAAAATGTAACATTTTTAAAATAAAATAACTGGTACTTAATATCTTTTCAATAATATTTTCCATTTTTGCAATTTTGATTGCTTTTAGGATAGTTCTGTTGAACTGTTCTACCTCTCCATTAGATTGAGGCCAGTATGGTATCCCTTTTATTTGGATAATACCATGAATGGTTAGGTATTCCTGGATTTCTCTGGATACAATGGGTTGTCAATTGTTAATTCTCAGGTATTTTGGGTACCCATGTGTTTTGAACGCTAATTCCAGACCATTTATTATATTTTTAGCATTTATGTTTTGTATATATGCTACCCCTGGCCATCTGGAGTAGTAGTCCATGATGACAAGGAGATGATTTCCTTCCGAGACCGTCAGTAGATTTACTGCAACATAGTTCCAGGGTTTATCTGGTAGCTGTGTGCTTTTTAACTCCTCAGGTGGGGCGTTTTTTTCTCCTACCTGACATGTGTAGCATTTAGGGTCATCCTCTGAAGTTTCTTTCACTTCTCGGAGAGATAGTTATTTTCCTTTAGCTGGATCGGACTCGTTAATTGACTGTAGGCTCAAGGGATCAGCTTTGTTGGTATCCGTTTTGGATTTCTGCACGATGTCGGCATTTATTTCAATATTTAGAATTCCTAGGGCTTTACTTGTTCTACCACTAAGGAGTGATGCCTGTGCAACATACTATTAAATTGGGGATAAGGGATTTGCTGCTTTTTTGAAAATACTTTAAGGAAAAGAGTTATTCATATACAGTTTTACCTTGTATTACTGGTACCCCAACTTACGAATTTCCAAGTTACAGGGTGTCATTCGTAAAGTTTTAGCTTTTTATTGAGAGCTATAATTAAAAACACAAGCGAGCTCCAGACCCACCTAAGTTAATAAGATAAAAAGTATGACAGAAAAAAAACATGGAGCGAAAGAGATAAATTAAGATTATTACCCTTTTTACATATCGAACTATTTTAGCAATAGCTCTTAAGTAAACATATCAAACATTGTAATAATTAGATTATCATACTGTAATATATTCACAGGTCCAAAATGCCAGACTGCATAAAAACGCATCAATAAATAAAAGTATTAAAACATCTTTGTAAATTATCATCCTACCATATTAAAAAAAAAATCTACTTCAAGGGAGGCAACTTTTAATTAATTACATTTGTTACTTCCCTTAATTTTGTAGAAAAGTCAATTTCTATTGCAGATTGAAGTGGTAGATAAAGGGTTAAGATACCAGGACTTTCCTTACTATTCTTGATTCTTTCTTCTTCTTATTATTATTATTATTATTATATTATATACTAATTAAGTTAAGTTTCCTCGAGAACAGCATATATTTGCCTGGCCTTCAGGCTTTTTAAGATAGATACTATTAACATGATCTCAGAAGGCCATCATTCCAGGCAACACCCTCATAAAGGGGAGGGGCTTGGTTCATTGCCCGGTACCTGAGGCACCTTAAAAGAAGAATGCCTAAGGAATACACATAATTTTTTTTTTTTTTTACACTAGCCACTGCATGATCTTCGGTTTGTGCATGGCTCCACAATAATAATCAGACTTTGTGTTGATCAGACATGGGAGGTCAGAAAATACCTAATATTAATGTGAATCCCTGAGGGCCATCCTCCAAGCAACACCTGTCCCCGCGACTAAAATGGACATGGCTGGGTTCATTGCCCAGTACCTGAGGTACCTCTCTCTCGCTCTCTCTCTATCTCTCACTCTTTTTTCTTTCTTTCCTTAATTTCATCTTTTCCTTGTGTTCGATAGAAACTGCTTCCATGCGCTCACCCCCTCTCTGTATCTTTCCCCTACTGTTTTTCTTCCTTTCTATATATTTTCTGTGTAGCATGTCCTTTTTCAACCTTTCTTTCTTTATAATAAAAACTGAATAGTCCATTATCTATCTGAATTGACGACACTCACAAGAAATAAGAATTCGGTGGATAAGCAACAGCAGATAATAAGGATTTACATTTTTTGCATTACAATAATCGGACTTTGTGTTCTTTTGACATTGTGGAGATGTTAGAAAATAATTCCAAATTAAGTTTTATCGGTTAAAAATGAACTTAGCGGATCTAAATTCCACTATCGTATGTCACCCACCGAAAGAAAAAAAAATACCAAAAATCAGGGAATTAACCGAATTTAATGAAATTTTCAGTGTTGATATATTAATGAATAAAATATATAATGCACCAGTTATTTTATTTAAAGACTTTTACATTTATTCAGGTCAGATAACTTTGAACCATGTATCATTGAGGCATAACACAGATTCTCAAAGATACGTGGTTCAAAGTTCTAAAAAATGTAACATTTTTAAAATAAAATAACTGGTACATAATATCTTTTATTCATTAATATATCAACACTGAAAATTTCATTAAATTCGGTTAATTCCCTGATTTTTGGTATTTTTTTTCTTTCGGTGGGGTGACATACGATGGTGGAATTTAGTTCCGTTAAATTCGATTTAACCGTTTTATTTGTATTTTAACTTGTTTTCTTTTTTCTTTTCTTTTCTTTTCTTTTACACAATTCTAATTCATTCCTCATTTACTTTTTATCTAATCTAATCTTGTGGGTCATAACCTTCTTAATCTTGGGGGTCACGACCTATTTTCCTGATATTCTCTATTGACGCCTTAAATACTCTTGGAGAATTTTGGTAAGGGCACCATATGTAGAAACTTCTTTGATTTTCTTTCTTTTTTTTTTTCTTTTTTTTTTTTTTTGTTGTTGCTGCTATAAACTCAGCCTGGAGAAGATGAAGACAAAAAAATGTGTGTGTGTGGGGGGGGGTAGTCATTTCTCCAATGAAGAAGATTAATTAGAAATACCTGAATGAGGCCAGTGTAAGGATAAACGTGAAATAAACTTGAAAATCAATTTAAGTCTCAAGTACTCACCTCAATTTTGATTTTCACAACACCCACCCACCCAAAAAAGGGGGGGGGGTAAAGTAATCTTTTATCTATTTGTCTGTATTTATAAGATGAAACCTGATGTGATTAATTTTGATTTTTCCCACTGTTGTTCTCATCTTTATTGTGTTAGTTATTAACACGTTTCAGCCGCACTATCCTCTGGCCTTCCTCAGGTGTTTTTGGTGTTCTAACCACCTCCATTGTTTGAATCTATCGGGTCCGTACTGATTCGATATTATTTATCTGTATTTATGAGATGAGGCTTAATGTGAATAATTTTGATTTTTCGGATTATTGTCCTCATCTTTATTGTTTACAGTATGTATAAACACAACATTCATCCCACTGTAATCTCAATCTCTGTTTAGGTGTTATTTTAATTACATTAAACTAAAGTCATCTTCAGACGATTAACCATAAATTCAAACAAAGTTTTGGGGATGAAATCATTATCACTAGTTCAAGGTGGCTCCTATCAATATAAATACCACCAGATAGAAATTTGATTAGATATAGAAAAACTAAAAATGGAAGAAAATGACTTATTCTAAAACAGAAGTTTCAAAATATCAGTTTAAAATTGTTAGGTAAGTAATAACATTCTTTACGAAACAAACAAAGCCTGAGGTTACAGTGGCTTGAACATTGTGTTTATACACAATAAAGATGAGGATAACAGTCTGAAGATGACTTATTTTTAAGGTAATTAAAAAAACACCTGAACAAAGCCTGAAGTTACAGTGGCTTGAACATTGTTTTATACACAATAAAGATGAGGACAACAGTCTGAAGATGACTTATTTTTAAGGTAATTAAAAAAAACACCTGAACAAAGCCTGAAGTTACAGTGGCTTGAACATTGTATTTATACACAATAAGATGAGGACAACAGTCTGAAGATGACTTATTTTTAAGGTAATTTAAAAAAACACCTGAACAAAACCTGAAGTTACAGTGCCTTAACATTGTGTTTATACACAATAAAGATGAGGATAACAGTCTGAAGATGACTTATTTTTAAGGTAATTTAAAAAAACACCTGAACAAAGCCTGAAGTTACAGTGGCTTGAACATTGTGTTTATACACAATAAAGATGAGGACAACAGTCTGAAGATGACTTATTTTTAAGGTAATTTAAAAAAAACACCTGAAAAAGCCTAAAGTTACAGTGGCTTGAACATTGTATTTATACACAATAAAGATGAGGACAACAGTCTGAAGATGACTTATTTTTAAGGTAATTTAAAAAAACACCTGAACAAAGCCTGAAGTTACAGTGGCTTGAACATTGTGTTTATACACAATAAAGATGAGGACAACAGTCTGAAGATGACTTATTTTTAAGGTAATTTAAAAAAACACCTGAACAAAGCCTGAAGTTACAGTGGCTTGAACATTGTGTTTATACACAATAAAGATGAGGACAACAGTCTGAAGATGACTTATTTTTAAGGTAATTTTAAAAAAAACACCTGAACAAAGCCTGAGGTTACAGTGGCCTGAACATTGTGTTTATACATACCTACCACAATAAAGAAGAGGACACCCGGATATTGAGGAGAAACTAGTAGAAGTGGGGTGACGACAGGAGTCGAGTCGCAATTTTGAGTTGCTGAATATTTTACGACGACGGATTTTTCAGCTGCTGAAGATTTTTGAGTTGATAAAGATTTTTTGACGGCGACGACATTGTCAACAAGTCGAATATTTTTTTTTTTTCATTCTAGAATAAGCTCTCAACCATTGGAAATATATTTGCTAAATCATCAAAAGTAAGCTGCTTTCTTTTTAAAGTACATTGATGTTTGAGAGATCCAAGAGGGAAGCGAGGTCCCACTGAACTCTGTCGCTGGAAAGGTAGAAATCTTTCATGTGGGGTGACATTGGTTGCCGTACACAGTAAAGATCGTATGGCGTATAGGGCTGCTGGAAGAAGATTTCCCCAATTATTTATTGAGCAATTGTGAGTTGAAGCAGCCAATTGAATAGTTTTCCAAATAAGGCCGTTGTACCGCTCACACTGGCCGTTACCCTGTGGGTTGTACAGGGTCATCCGGCTTATTGCCACCCTCCGTTCCTTTAAGAATTGTCGAAGCTGCTCAGACATGAAGGAAGCCCCTCAATCTGTATGTATATATGCTGGAACCCCAAAGATAGCAAATAGGGAACAGAGACATAGCATGATCGTTGTTGAGGTCATATCCGGACAAAGAAAGGCAAAGGGGTACCGTGAATATTCATCCACAATAGTCAGCATATATCGGTTTCGGGTTTTGGATGATAGTGGGCCTTTAAAATCTAGGTTGAGCCTTTCAAATGGCTGTGTTGCTTTTATTAAGGTTCCAGGTGTAGGTCTATAGAATGTGGGTTTTATCTCAGCACACGTTCGGCAGGAATTTGTCATTTTTCTAACGTCCTCCACTGAAAAGGGTAGGTTCCTACTCTTTACTGCATGAACCATTCATGTTACGCCCGCGTGGCATAGTTCCTTATCTAGTGTCTGGAGTTCTTTCCCGCTTGAAATCATGCTGCATACTCTCGATAGGGCGTCGGCAGTCAAATTTTCTTTACCGGGTCGGTAGGTGATATCGAAAGAAAAACACGATAGTTCAATTCGCCACCTTGCTATTTTTTCGTTTTTGATCTTACTAGTAGACTTTAGATTGAACATAAACGCGACAGATTTTTGGTCTGTGACTAGTCTGAAGTGGCGTCCAATTAAATAATGTCTCCATTTCCTCAAAGCCTCAACTATGGCGTAGGCTTCTTTTTCTATGGCAGTATGCCTTCGTTCTGACCGAGAGAGAGAGAGAGAGAGTTCTTGAAAATAATGCTACGTGGCGGTCAGCTTGCCTTAGTGAAGCGGCGATTGCACACTCGGTTTCATCTACTAGTGGAACAGAATGATTTATTGTAATTACAGATTTTGCAATGTCCGGATTAAGTTTTTCGAAGGCTTCCACTGCTGAATGAGGCAAAGGGGAAAGCGTTTACTTGTGTTAATGGGAGTATCTTTTCCGAAAAAGAGGTGATCCACTGCGAGTAATGGGCGAACATTCCCAGGGTTCGTCGTAGCGCACATATCTTATTTGGGACTGGCAACTCGAGTAAGGGTCTCAATCTCTCTGGATCCGGCGCCATTTAACCATTTCTTATTGTATAGCCCACTAGCTTTATTTTATTTTGTCTGAACGAGCATTTGTCGTTATTTAAGGTGATGTTGTATTTATGGACGGCGTCCATGAACCGTCTGAGGTTTTCGTCGTGGTCTTTTTGGTCGTGGCCACACACGGTCACATTGTCTATATAGGCAAGAGTGTCTTTTAATTTTTCTTCAGTTATACTTTTGTCAATTATTCTTTGAAAACTGGCCACTCCATTCGTTACCCTAAACGGTATTCTACGAAACTGGTATAACCGTCCAGCCGCTTCAAATGCAGTGTAGGGTTTATCCTTTGTTTTAATGGCTACCTGATGATGGGCACTTTTTAAATCTAATGTGCTGAATATACGATATTTAGCTATGTCGCATAACATTTCGTCTATTCGAGGCAAAGGAAACGCGTCCAGCAATGTAGACCGATTTATTGTCTGGGAATAGTCGATAACCATTCTCTTTTTATGGTTTTCTGTAGCTGTTATTAATACTTGAGCCCTCAATGGTGACGTACTTGGTTCAATTACTCCTTCCTGAAGCTTTTTTTTTATTTCGGATTTTATGAATTGTTTATCGTCGTGCGAATAACATCGACTTTTTATCGCTACTGGTTTGCAATCTTTTGTTAAGTTTTCGAAAAGTGAGGGGTACGAAATATTAACAGTAGTCAGTCCACAAATTTTTAATGTTGAATAGTTTCCACCAAACGGAATTTCAATGCTAGAGTGTTGTTGAAAAAAAATCATGGCCTAATATCACCTCACAACAAAGATCTTTCATTAGAGATAACTTAACTGTTTTATATGAGACATTATTATATTGTTGTTTAGCCCAAAAGTAGCCACTTACGTGCGACAACAACGATGCGTTTGCCATAGTGACTTTTCTTGGAGAGAAAATATAGTTCCACCTGTTAATTTTCACTAGACTCTCTCTAATGTAATTTTCAGAACTGCCAATGTCTAATAATGCATTGGTGACGATGCCGTTAATTTTAATTTTTATAATAGTTTTTGATAGGTAGTCAGGCCGAAGTTGCTGAAAACGGCATTGAACTGATAGAGAGGGTGGATTTTAGAGAAGTATTTTTGTACGATTTGCAAACACTCGGAAATGACCATTGAATTTCTCTGACAGGACATGAGTGTCTTGGATGTAATCTTAAACCACAGTAATAACATGTCCGTTTCCTTTGGGCTGCAGCGACATATTGTTCTGGAAAGTTTGAATGTAGTGCATTTTAGTTATAGGAATAAGTTGGACTATCATAGAGAGGGGGGGGCAGTAAGAACAGGTTGTTTCACGGCGGCACCTATAGTGTCAGGTTGAAAATAAGTGCCGGACTGCTTTATTGCAAGTTCGCATGTATAAGCTTGTTTGTAAGCTGTTTTTAAAGTAAGAGTCCTATTTTCAAGAAGTCGTTGTCATGCCTGGACATTGCATAAACCATTTACGAAGACGTCTAAGATGTGTTCCTCTTGTGCCTCAATTGCAGTCATAAGACGAAAATTAAATCCTTGCTTAAGGTTCGAAGGGTTTTTATAAAATGGTCCAATGTTTCGCCCGACTCCTGTCGTCGAGTGGCGAGTACATGCCGAGCAAAGTTTTTGGTTTTACGTAGGTTGAGTGTAGCCTTTCTATAGCTTCTTCATATGACTTACAGTCTGTAATGATGTCGTTGACTGAGTGAGACACGTAGTTAGTCAGAAGAGCGCACTTGTTAATGGGCCGACTTGGGTTTTCAAGAAGTGTGTCGGTGAAGTTGGTAAAAGTTTCTAGCCAGTCAGTCCAGCGTTTGTCGGCTGCTTCACATTCTGAGTTGTAGGTAAATCGTTCCGGCCGCATAAAGTGTTCCATTGTAAAGTAAAATAAATTGTAGTAAAAAGAGAACCTGTGTTTTAGACTTTAGCAAGTTTTATTTTACTTTACTCTGACTACGATCTAACTGATATAGTCAGAGGGTTGCTTTTATACAGACAGATATTCAAGGGGAGGTAATTACGTTAGATTTATTAGTACATATATATTTATTTAAATTCATACATATATTTATTAGAAGTTATATATATATATATATATATATATATATATATATATATATATATATATATATATTTATTCATTAATCTATTTATTTAAATTCATCTATACATATATATTCAAATTCATATATATATATATATATATATATATATATATATATATATATATATATATATATATTTATTTATTTATTAATCTATTTATTTAAATTCATCTATACATATATATTATATATATATATATATATATATATATATATATATATATATATATATATATATATTCATTTATCATTCATTGGCATTTCAGTCTCGAAAGACTATGATAAAGTTTTTGTGCGCCCCTGAAGTTGTGACTGTGAAGTCCAATGTTTGAAATACATTCTCGACCACAGATTTTGCATTTGAAGGTTGTGCTTGTAGATGATCAAGTCCTTTTTGATAAGCAAAGGACTCAGGTTGCTTACAGTACCTGCTGTTGCTTAAGTGGTCACCTAATTAAGTATTGCTCTGGGTACGTGATCAACTAGTCATCCCTTAAGCCAGGCGTCAAGCTCCTGTTCGTATGCGATCCTAACGTTCGCGGATACGGGGTACTCTGCGATGCTATTCCGTAGCTTGGTTGGCGCCTCCTTATCCGTCCATTCCTACGAAGCAGTTATTTATTTATTAATCTATTTATTTAAATTCATCTATACACACACACACACACACACACACACACACACACACACACATATATATGTATATATATATTTATTTATTTAAATTCACCTATACATATATATTCAAATTCATATATATATATATATATATATATATATATATATATATATATATATATATATATATATTCATCATTCATTGCCATTTCAGTCTCGAAAGTCTATGATAAAGTTTTTTTTATGTGCCCCTGAATTTACAGCGCCTCCTGTGACTGTGAAGTCCAATGTTTGAAAAACTGCCTCGACCACAGATTTCGCATTTGAAGGTTATATATATATATATATATATATATATATATATATATATATATATATATAATTTATGCTTTTTAAAACAATTGAGTGCCCATCAAGACCGAATCAAGCAAATCATCTTTGGCATAAAATAACCCAACAAGGGTTGCTATGCCATAAAATCTAACCAACCAACTTACCTTTGTTAGAAGGTTACCAACCTTATCAGTTACCAGTGGTACCATTCTTGCTTACCTGTTGGCGCCTGTAATTTTTTCGTTTTGTTTGTAATTCATTTCTTCACCTACCTCCTGGATATTGGTGTTCATCTTATAGTTAGAGTGTCCCCTATCTTTCTGGTCACCTTACACCCCAATAATCATTCGATGGTTAAATCTTGTCTGTATCCCCACCGCAACAGCTGTCATGGTTACACTGCCTCTTTATTTACCATCTCTCCCACACATACACACAAGTCACTCTAAAAGCATCAGTTCAAACAAGATCATCAAAGTTAAGCAGAAATGTGCCTGTTCAATACTTAGATGGGTACCCATTTAAGCAACCTCGGGTACAAAAAATTATACAACCTGCTAGATCACAGAAGTTAAGTAGTGATGAGCCTGTTGAATACTTAATTAGGTGACCACTTAAGCAACAGCAGGTACTGTAAGCAACCTGAGTCCTTTGCTTATCAAAAAGGACTTGATTCAACATTAAATGACCCAAGACATGTTGATATGCCATAAACAAAACCAACCAACCAACCAACCAACACACTTAACATTAAACTCTATCTGATTAGTGAAGTTTCCTGACTTTAGCAAGTTTTATTTTACTTTACTCTGACTACGATCTAACTGACGTAGTCAGAGGGTTGCTCTTATACAAACAGATATTCAAGGGGAGGTAATTACGTTAGATTTATTAGTACATATATATTTATTTAAATTCATACATATATATATATTTATTTAAATTTATATATATATATATTCTAGAATGAAAAAAAAAAATAGAGGGGAAAAATAGATATTCGACTTGTTGAGGGAGGGGGGCAAAAAGAAGCGAGTCAAACGCCTTCTCAACAATGTCGTCGCCGTCAATCCAGAACTAGTCGCACCTTTGACTTGTTCTGCTGCACTATTGCCATTAAAGGGATCAGACATTTAGGAGGCCCAAGCTTTTGGTCGGGGTACGGGATCAACCAGCCATCTTTGATCCAGGCGTCAAGCTCCTGTTCGTATGCGATCCTAACGTTCGCGGATACGGGGTACTCTGCGATGCTATTCCGTAGCTTGGTTGGCGCCTCCTTATCCGTCCATTTCCACGAAGCAGTCCAGATCTTCTGGCGTCGATCGAACTCTACCCTGAAGTCGGATAGATCGATGTGAAGCGCGGAACACACCGGGGCCTCCAGGAATTGCACAGTTTCACCTCGTGTGATGAGGACACCGCCCAGTGCATTGATAGCGTCATATCCGAGCAGTAGGTCGAAGCCCAGTAAATCTTTTCGCGTCACCGACACATCGACCTTAGCAGATGCACCAGAGTCAGTACGATTCCTCACTGACCCTACTCCACAACACGCCCGGATGTCACCATTTATGGTCGTTACTTTAATGCTTCTCTTCCTCCATAGTCTTGCGCTCACTATGGTGCGAGAGCAGCCTGAATCGAGAAGCGCCGAGCTAGGCGTTTGGTCGACGAGGACTCGGATGATTGGTTGCGCCTTGTTCACCTCTTGTCCGGGGAGCAGAGCGGCGCTGACATCTTGTCCCTGGCTCGTTTCCCGGACAGCCTTTTCGTCGTCTTTTAGCTGCTGGTAAACGTCCAGAGCGCCTCCCGTCAGTCGCAGGGGATGACTAGATCGACCTGCTTGACCCCACATAAGCGACACGTCAGCTCCACTCTCTCGACCCAGTCCACCACAGACGTGGAGCCGTCGAATTCAGGAATGAGTTTCAGGTCGAACTTGGCGTCCGCCATTATGTGATGATATTATACAACCTCAAAGCCGAAATAGCTTGTAGAATGAAATTGAGCCCCCCCCTGCCCTCAACAAGTCGAATATTTAAGAAGCGAGTCAAACGCCTTCTCAACAATATCGTCGCCATCAAAAAATCTTTAGCAGCTGAAAATCCGTCGTCGTCGTAAAATTTTTAGCAACTCAAAAATCGCAACTTAACTCCTGCCGTCACCCCACTTCTACTTATACTAGTTTCCCCTTAACATCCGGGTGTCCTGCGCCCCACACACGAGATTGTCGAGCCAATCCAGGCCGCCGGAATCCTCACAGCTATCATCCGGGCACCTGGCGCTTACATACGGGACTGTGGCATCTCGACTTCGGTGCCAATATGTCGCCCGTTCGCATTCTGAAGGACGCGGGTTCGAGGGGCCGGGTTAGCTCAGTCGATAAAGCGTTCGGCTAGAAACCACAAGATTCCTAGTTCGATACCGGTCCTCGCCAACTCAGCGTATGAGTTGCACAGGGATCAGTGCGGTAAAGTAAGGAGCTGGTGATAGGTGTGGCGCTCCACCTCAGATGCTAAAACAATCTCCTTGGTTTAGCGCTATTGAAAAGGGGATAGACTCCCTCGCTGACTGGCTGATACCGACTTTAGGTCGCCCCGTTGACTTTACTTACTTACATGCCAAGCAAAGCCTAGCCCGCTTCCTTTGAGAATACGACAGGCCTTGACGTTCGCCACTCACCTCGTGTCACACACACACACACACACACACACACACACACACACACACATATATATATATATATATTTATATATAATATACCAAGCGTGTTGGTAGATCCTTGCGGAGAGAAAAAACCCGGCAGAGAGTTTGATTGTAAAAATATACTACCAAACATCAACCAGGAAGAAAAAATTTTTGAAAAAAAGAAAAGACCAAGATATTCGTACCAACAAAAAATAATCTATTGGTATAGTATTTGGCCAAAAGAAAAAACAATTTATATGTATAATATATATGTATATAAGATATATATATATTCATATAACCGCTAGGAGA
>CM042179.1:45691507-45700220 GCA_023376005.1 Doryteuthis pealeii
CCTCACCCCCAGTGACAATGTTCTCTAACCTCACCCTGCCCCATTCATGGCAAAGTTCTCTGTTCCAGCAATGTAACTGATGCTGTAGTGTCAATAACGGTACCCCTAGTTTTGCGGAGAACTATAAAAACCTCATGAAATACAGTGTATGATGTACAGTTCATCGATTGATGGGTTACATGGTACCAGAAATTGGGTTTGCAAAGTGATTTGATGCAATCTTTTCCTTTGTCAGAAACTGTCCTTAGGGAAATCCCCCTTTTTATCATATATATGCTAGAAGGCAGTGGATGAGGGTCTTCATATCCTAGTTATGACATTAAACTCTATCTGATTGGTGAAGTTCCAATTCTAGAGCTCTGGAGAAGTGTGGAGTATCCCTTCATCAACGTTACTGCAAGGTCCATGAAGGTCCACCCGGATTGGTAGTACCTGCTAGGGTTCCATCTATAGGTTAAATAGAAACAATGAATTTTAAAAAATGTGTTTAAAAAAAGTTATGACCACTTAAGCAACAGCAGGTATTGTAATCAACCTGAGTCCTTTGTTTATCAAAATGACTTGATTCAGCATTAAATGACCCACTAGATCAAAAAAGTTAAGCAGTGATTATCCTGTTTAATACTTAATTGGTTGACCACTTAAACAACAGCAGGTACTGTAATCCACCTGGGTCCTTTGTTTATCAAAATGACTTGATTCAGCATTAAATGACCCACTAGATCAAAAAAGTTAAGCAGTGATGATCCTGTTCAATACTTAATTGGGTGACCACTTAAACAACAGCATGTACTGTAATCAACCTGGGTCCTTTGTTTATCAAAATGACTTGATTCAGCATTAAATGACCCACTAGATCAAAAAAGTTAAGCAGTGATGATCCTGTTCAATACTTAATTGGGTGACCACTTAAACAACAGCATGTACTGTAATCAACCTGGGTCCTTTGTTTATCAAAATGACTTGATTCAGCATTAAATAACCCACTAGATCAACAAAGTTAAGCAGTGATGATCCTGTTGAATACTTAATTGGGTGACCACTTAAACAACAGCATGTACTGTAATCAACCTGGGTCCTTTGTTTATCAAAATGACTTGATTCAGCATTAAATAACCCACTAGATCAACAAAGTTAAGCAGTGATGATCCTGTTGAATACTTAATTGGGTGACCACTTAAACAACAGCATGTACTGTAATCAACCTGGGTCCTTTGTTTATCAAAAATGACTTGATTCAGCATTAAATAACCCACTAGATCAACAAAGTTAAGCAGTGATGATCCTGTTCAATACTTAATTGGTTGACCACTTAAACAACAGCAGGTACTGTAAGCCACCTGGGTCCTTTGTTTATCAAAATGACTTGATTCAGCATTAAATGACCCACTAGATCAAAAAAGTTAAGCAGTGATGATCCTGTTCAATACTTAATTGGGTGACCACTTAAACAACAGCAGGTACTGTAAGCCACCTGGGTCCTTTGTTTATCAAAATGACTTGATTCAGCATTAAATGACCCACTAGATCAACAAAGTTAAGCAGTGATGATCCTGTTTAATACTTAATTGGTTGACCACTTAAACAACAGCAGGTACTGTAATCCACCTGGGTCCTTTGTTTATCAAAATGACTTGATTCAGCATTAAATGACCCACTAGATCAAAAAAGTTAAGCAGTGATGATCCTGTTCAATACTTAATTGGGTGACCACTTAAACAACAGCATGTACTGTAATCAACCTGGGTCCTTTGTTTATCAAAATGACTTGATTCAGGATTAAATGACCCACTAGATCAAAAAAGTTAAGCAGTGATGATCCTGTTCAATACTTAATTGGGTGACCACTTAAACAACAGCATGTACTGTAATCAACCTGGGTCCTTTGTTTATCAAAATGACTTGATTCAGCATTAAATGACCCACTAGATCAAAAAAGTTAAGCAGTGATGATCCTGTTCAATACTTAATTGGGTGACCACTTAAACAACAGCATGTACTGTAATCAACCTGGGTCCTTTGTTTATCAAAATGACTTGATTCAGCATTAAATAACCCACTAGATCAACAAAGTTAAGCAGTGATGATCCTGTTGAATACTTAATTGGGTGACCACTTAAACAACAGCATGTACTGTAATCAACCTGGGTCCTTTGTTTATCAAAATGACTTGATTCAGCATTAAATAACCACTAGATCAACAAAGTTAAGCAGTGATGATCCTGTTGAATACTTAATTGGGTGACCACTTAAACAACAGCATGTACTGTAATCAACCTGGGTCCTTTGTTTATCAAAATGACTTGATTCAGCATTAAATAACCCACTAGATCAACAAAGTTAAGCAGTGATGATCCTGTTCAATACTTAATTGGTGACCACTTAAACAACAGCAGGTACTGTAAGCCACCTGGGTCCTTTGTTTATCAAATGACTTGATTCAGCATTAAATGACCCACTAGATCAACAAAGTTAAGCAGTGATGATCCTGTTTAATACTTAATTGGGTGCCACTTAAACAACAGCATGTACTGTAATCCACCTGGGTCCTTTGTTTATCAAAATGACTTGATTCAGCATTAAATGACCACTAGATCAAAAAAGTTAAGCAGTGATGATCCTGTTTAATACTTAATTGGGTGACCACTTAAACAACAGCAGGTACTGTAAGCCACCTGGGTCCTTTGTTTATCAAAATGACTTGATTCAGCATTAAATGACCCACTAGATCAAAAAAGTTAAGCAGTGATGATCCTGTTTAATACTTAATTGGGTGACCACTTAAACAACAGCATGTACTGTAATCCACCTGGGTCCTTTGTTTATCAAAATGACTTGATTCAGCATTAAATGACCCACTAGATCAAAAAAGTTAAGCAGTGATGATCCTGTTTAATACTTAATTGGGTGACCACTTAAACAACAGCATGTACTGTAATCAACCTGGGTCCTTTGTTTATCAAAATGACTTGATTCAGCATTAAATAACCCACTAGATCAACAAAGTTAAGCAGTGATGATCCTGTTTAATACTTAATTAGGTGGCCACTTAAACAAAAGCATGTACTGTAATCCACCTGGGTCCTTTGTTTATCAAAATGACTTGATTCAGCATTAAATGACCCACTAGATCAAAAAAGTTAAGCAGTGATGATCCTGTTTAATACTTAATTGGGTGACCACTTAAACAACAGCATGTACTGTAATCAACCTGGGTCCTTTGTTTATCAAAATGACTTGATTCAGCATTAAATAACCCACTAGATCAACAAAGTTAAGCAGTGATGATCCTGTTTAATACTTAATTGGGTGGCCACTTAAACAACAGCATGTACTGTAATCCACCTGGGTCCTTTGTTTATCAAAATGACTTGATTCAGCATTAAATGACCCACTAGATCAATAAAGTTAAGCAGTGATTATCCTGTTTAATACTTAATTGGGTGGCCACTTAAACAACAGCATGTACTGTAATCCACCTGGGTCCTTTGTTTATCAAAATGACTTGATTCAGCATTAAATGACCCACTAGATCAAAAAAGTTAAGCAGTGATGATCCTGTTTAATACTTAATTGGGTGACCACTTAAACAACAGCAGGTACTGTAATCAACCTGGGTCCTTTGTTTATCAAAATGACTTGATTCAGCATTAAATAACCCACTAGATCAACAAAGTTAAGCAGTGATGATCCTGTTTAATACTTAATTGGGTGACCACTTAAACAACAGCAGGTACTGTAAGCACCTGGGTCCTTTGTTTATCAAAATGACTTGATTCAGCATTAAATAACCCACTAGATCAACAAAGTTAAGCAGTGATGATCCTGTTTAATACTTAATTGGGTGACCACTTAAACAACAGCAGGTACTGTAAGCAACCTGGGTCCTTTGTTTATCAAAATGACTTGATTCAGCATTAAATGACCCACTAGATCAAAAAAGTTAAGCAGTGATGAGCCTGTTCAATACTTAATTGGTTGACCACTTAAACAACAGCAGGTACTGTAATCAACCTGAGTCCTTTGTTTATCAAAATGACTTGATTCAGCATTAAATGACCCACTAGATCAACAAAGTTAAGCAGTGATTATCCTGTTTAATACTTAATTGGGTGACCACTTAAACAACAGCAGGTACTGTAAGCCACCTGGGTCCTTTGTTTATCAAAAATGACTTGATTCAGCATTAAATGACCCACTAGATCAACAAAGTTAAGCAGTGATTATCCTGTTTAATACTTAATTGGGTGACCACTTAAACAACAGCAGGTACTGTAAGCCACCTGGGTCCTTTGTTTATCAAAATGACTTGATTCAGCATTAAATGACCACTAGATCAACAAAGTTAAGCAGTGATTATCCTGTTTAATACTTAATTGGGTGACCACTTAAACAACAGCAGGTACTGTAAGCCACCTGGGTCCTTTGTTTATCAAAATGACTTGATTCAGCATTAAATGACCCACTAGATCAACAAAGTTAAGCAGTGATTATCCTGTTTAATACTTAATTGGGTGACCACTTAAACAACAGCAGGTACTGTAAGCCACCTGGGTCCTTTGTTTATCAAAAATGACTTGATTCAGCATTAAATGACCCACTAGATCAACAAAGTTAAGCAGTGATTATCCTGTTTAATACTTAATTGGGTGACCACTTAAACAACAGCAGGTACTGTAAGCCACCTGGGTCCTTTGTTTATCAAAATGACTTGATTCAGCATTAAATGACCCACTAGATCAACAAAGTTAAGCAGTGATTATTCTGTTTAATACTTAATTGGGTGACCACTTAAACAACAGCAGGTACTGTAAGCCACCTGGGTCCTTTGTTTATCAAAATGACTTGATTCAGCATTAAATGACCCACTAGATCAACAAAGTTAAGCAGTGATTATCCTGTTTAATACTTAATTGGGTGACCACTTAAACAACAGCAGGTACTGTAAGCCACCTGGGTCCTTTGTTTATCAAAATGACTTGATTCAGCATTAAATGACCCACTAGATCAACAAAGTTAAGCAGTGATTATCCTGTTTAATACTTAATTGGGTGACCACTTAAACAACAGCAGGTACTGTAAGCCACCTGGGTCCTTTGTTTATCAAAAATGACTTGATTCAGCATTAAATGACCACTAGATCAACAAAGTTAAGCAGTGATTATCCTGTTTAATACTTAATTGGGTGACCACTTAAACAACAGCAGGTACTGTAAGCCACCTGGGTCCTTTGTTTATCAAAATGACTTGATTCAGCATTAAATGACCCACTAGATCAACAAAGTTAAGCAGTGATTATCCTGTTTAATACTTAATTGGGTGACCACTTAAACAACAGCAGGTACTGTAAGCCACCTGGGTCCTTTGTTTATCAAAAATGACTTGATTCAGCATTAAATGACCCACTAGATCAACAAAGTTAAGCAGTGATTATCCTGTTTAATACTTAATTGGGTGACCACTTAAACAACAGCAGGTACTGTAAGCCACCTGGGTCCTTTGTTTATCAAAAATGACTTGATTCAGCATTAAATGACCCACTAGATCAACAAGTTAAGCAGTGATTATCCTGTTTAATACTTAATTGGGTGACACTTAAACAACAGCAGGTACTGTAAGCCACCTGGGTCCTTTGTTTATCAAAAATGACTTGATTCAGCATTAAATAACCCACTAGATCAACAAAGTTAAGCAGTGATTATCCTGTTTAATACTTAATTGGGTGACCACTTAAACAGCAGGTACTGTAAGCCACCTGGGTCCTTTGTTTATCAAAATGACTTGATTCAGCATTAAATGACCCACTAGATCAACAAAGTTAAGCAGTGATTATCCTGTTTAATACTTAATTGGGTGACCACTTAAACAACAGCAGGTACTGTAAGCCACCTGGGTCCTTTGTTTATCAAAAATGACTTGATTCAGCATTAAATGACCCACTAGATCAACAAAGTTAAGC
Organism: Doryteuthis pealeii; assembly: GCA_023376005.1. Classification (NCBI taxonomy): domain Eukaryota; kingdom Metazoa; phylum Mollusca; class Cephalopoda; order Myopsida; family Loliginidae; genus Doryteuthis; species Doryteuthis pealeii. Next base: position 45,697,467 of record CM042179.1, read on the forward strand.
AGTGATTATCCTGTTTAATACTTAATTGGGTGACCACTTAAACAACAGCAGGTACTGTAAGCCACCTGGGTCCTTTGTTTATCAAAATGACTTGATTCAGCATTAAATGACCCACTAGATCAACAAAGTTAAGCAGTGATTATCCTGTTTAATACTTAATTGGGTGACCACTTAAACAACAGCAGGTACTGTAAGCCACCTGGGTCCTTTGTTTATCAAAAATGACTTGATTCAGCATTAAATGACCCACTAGATCAACAAAGTTAAGCAGTGATTATCCTGTTTAATACTTAATTGGGTGACCACTTAAACAACAGCAGGTACTGTAAGCCACCTGGGTCCTTTGTTTATCAAAATGACTTGATTCAGCATTAAATGACCCACTAGATCAACAAAGTTAAGCAGTGATTATCCTGTTTAATACTTAATTGGGTGACCACTTAAACAACAGCAGGTACTGTAAGCCACCTGGGTCCTTTGTTTATCAAAATGACTTGATTCAGCATTAAATGACCCACTAGATCAACAAAGTTAAGCAGTGATTATCCTGTTTAATACTTAATTGGGTGACCACTTAAACAACAGCAGGTACTGTAAGCCACCTGGGTCCTTTGTTTATCAAAAATGACTTGATTCAGCATTAAATGACCCACTAGATCAACAAAGTTAAGCAGTGATTATCCTGTTTAATACTTAATTGGGTGACCACTTAAACAACAGCAGGTACTGTAAGCCACCTGGGTCCTTTGTTTATCAAAATGACTTGATTCAGCATTAAATGACCCACTAGATCAACAAAGTTAAGCAGTGATTATCCTGTTTAATACTTAATTGGGTGACCACTTAAACAACAGCAGGTACTGTAATCCACCTGGTCCTTTGTTTATCAAAATGACTTGATTCAGCATTAAATGACCCACTAGATCAACAAAGTTAAGCAGTGATTATCCTGTTCAATACTTAATTGGGTGACCACTTAAACAACAGCAGGTACTGTAACACCTGGTCCTTGTTTATCAAAATGACTTGATTCAGCATTAATGACCACTAGCAAAGTTAAGCAGTGATGATCCTGTTAATACTTAATTGGGTGCCACTTAAACAACAGCAGGTACTGTAAGCACCTGGGTCCTTTGTTTATCAAAAATGACTTGATTCAGCATTAAATGACCCACTAGATCAACAAAGTTAAGCAGTGATTATCCTGTTTAATACTTAATTGGGTGACCACTTAAACAACAGCAGGTACTGTAAGCCACCTGGGTCCTTTGTTTATCAAAATGACTTGATTCAGCATTAAATAACCCACTAGATCAACAAAGTTAAGCAGTGATGAGCCTGTTCAATACTTAATTGGGTGACCACTTAAACAGGTACTGTAAGCCAACTGGGTCCTTTGTTTATCAAAATGACTTGATTCAGCATTAAATAACCCACTAGATCAACAAAGTTAAGCAGTGATTATCCTGTTTAATACTTAATTGGGTGGCCACTTAAACAACAGCATGTACTGTAATCCACCTGGGTCCTTTGTTTATCAAAAATGACTTGATTCAGCATTAAATGACCCACTAGATCAACAAAGTTAAGCAGTGATTATCCTGTTTAATACTTAATTGGGTGACCACTTAAACAACAGCAGGTACTGTAAGCCACCTGGGTCCTTTGTTTATCAAAATGACTTGATTCAGCATTAAATGACCCACTAGATCAACAAAGTTAAGCAGTGATTATCCTGTTTAATACTTAATTGGGTGACCACTTAAACAACAGCAGGTACTGTAAGCCACCTGGGTCCTTTGTTTATCAAAATGACTTGATTCAGCATTAAATGACCCACTAGATCAACAAAGTTAAGCAGTGATTATCCTGTTTAATACTTAATTGGGTGACCACTTAAACAACAGCAGGTACTGTAAGCCACCTGGGTCTTTGTTTATCAAAATGACTTGATTCAGCATTAAATGACCCACTAGATCAACAAAGTTAAGCAGTGATTATCCTGTTTAATACTTAATTGGGTGACCACTTAAACAACAGCAGGTACTGTAAGCCACCTGGGTCTTTGTTTATCAAAATGACTTGATTCAGCATTAAATGACCCACTAGATCAACAAAGTTAAGCAGTGATTATCCTGTTTAATACTTAATTGGGTGACCACTTAAACAACAGCAGGTACTGTAAGCCACCTGGGTCCTTTGTTTATCAAAAATGACTTGATTCAGCATTAAATGACCCACTAGATCAACAAAGTTAAGCAGTGATTATCCTGTTTAATACTTAATTGGGTGACCACTTAAACAACAGCAGGTACTGTAAGCCACCTGGGTCCTTTGTTTATCAAAATGACTTGATTCAGCATTAAATGACCCACTAGATCAACAAAGTTAAGCAGTGATGATCCTGTTCAATACTTAATTGGGTGGCCACTTAACAACAGCATGTACTGTAATCCACCTGGGTCCTTTGTTTATAAAAAATGACTTGATTCAGCATTAAATGACCCACTAGATCAACAAAGTTAAGCAGTGATGATCCTGTTCAATACTTAATTGGGTGACCACTTAAACAACAGCAGGTACTGTAATCAACCTGAGTCCTTTGTTTATCAAAATGACTTGATTCAGCATTAAATGACCCACTAGATCACAAAGTTAAGCAGTGATGATCCTGTTCAATACTTAATTGGGTGGCCACTTAAACAACAGCAGGTACTGTAGCAACCTGGGTCCTTTGTTTATCATATATCTCTC
>CM042179.1:45700320-45715320 GCA_023376005.1 Doryteuthis pealeii
GATCTCTGAGTTTCAAATACTGTATATTATTGTGAGTGTAACCATCATTATAAAATACGTATTTATATATTATTATATATATATATTTCTTTCTATTACCATAGCTGTATCATGAAACTTTCTCAAGACAATTAACAGAAAATTAAATCATAACCTGGATCTACGTAATGTGGTGAGGAAGCTTATCATATAAATGAATAAACACACAAAAAGTTAAACCTCCCTGTCGATGTCAGTTTTTATCACCAACACACAACACATATAATAATAATATATAAATGCATTAAGAAAGATAAAGGAAAAAACAGCAGGTACTGTAAGCCTGGGTCCTTTGTTTATCAAAATGACTTGATTCAGCATTAAATGACCCACTAGATCAAGAAAGTTAAGCAGTGATGATCCTGTTCAATACTTAATTGGGTGACCACTTAAACAACAGCAGGTACTGTAAGCAACCTGAGTCCTTTGTTTATCAAAATGACTTGATTCAGCATTAAATGACCCACTAGATCAAGAAAGTTAAGCAGTGATGATCCTGTTCAATACTTAATTGGGTGACCACTTAAACAACAGCAGGTACTGTAAGCCACCTGGGTCCTTTGTTTATCAAAATGACTTGATTCAGCATTAAATGACCCACTAGATCAAGAAAGTTAAGCAGTGATGATCCTGTTCAATACTTAATTGGGTGACCACTTAAACAACAGCAGGTACTGTAAGCAACCTGTCCTTTGTTTATCAAAATGACTTGATTCAGCATTAAATGACCCACTAGATCAAGAAAGTTAAGCAGTGATGATCCTGTTCAATACTTAATTGGGTGACCACTTAAACAACAGCAGGTACTGTAAGCAACCTGGTCCTTTGTTTATCAAAATGACTTGATTCAGCATTAAATGACCCACTAGATCAAGAAAGTTAAGCAGTGATGATCCTGTTCAATACTTAATTGGGTGACCACTTAAAACAACAGCAGGTACTGTAAGCCACCTGGGTCCTTTGTTTATCAAAAATGACTTGATTCAGCATTAAATGACCCACTAGATCAAGAAAGTTAAGCAGTGATGATCCTGTTCAATACTTAATTGGGTGACCACTTAAACAACAGCAGGTACTGTAAGCAACCTGAGTCCTTTGTTTATCAAAATGACTTGATTCAGCATTAAATGACCCACTAGATCAAGAAAGTTAAGCAGTGATGATCCTGTTCAATACTTAATTGGGTGACCACTTAAACAACAGCAGGTACTGTAAGCCACCTGGGTCCTTTGTTTATCAAAATGACTTGATTCAGCATTAAATGACCCACTAGATCATTGAAGTTAAGCAGTGATGATCCTGTTCAATACTTAATTGGGTGACCACTTAAACAACAGCAGGTACTGTAAGCAACCTAAGTCCTTTGTTTATCAAAAATGACTTGATTCAGCATTAAATGACCCACTAGATCAAGAAAGTTAAGCAGTGATGATCCTGTTCAATACTTAATTGGGTGACCACTTAAACAACAGCAGGTACTGTAAGCAACCTGAGTCCTTTGTTTATCAAAATGACTTGATTCAGCATTAAATGACCCACTAGATCATTGAAGTTAAGCAGTGATGATCCTGTTCAATACTTAATTGGGTGACCACTTAAACAACAGCAGGTACTGTAATCAACCTGAGTCCTTTGTTTATCAAAATGACTTGATTCAGCATTAAATGACCCACTAGATCAAGAAAGTTAAGCAGTGATGATCCTGTTCAATACTTAATTGGGTGACCACTTAAACAACAGCAGGTACTGTAAGCCACCTGGGTCCTTTGTTTATCAAAAATGACTTGATTCGGCATTAAATAACTCAAAAAGGGTTGATATGTCATAAAACAAAACCAATACACACACACTTATCATTTACCAATTCCATTCCTACAATCATCCTGAGTGATGTTGTTTCTTATTTCCTGGCACTTTCTAATGGAAAAACTTTAGGAAAATTCCAGATTATAGAATTACTTATGGTTCCAAGGATTAAAAAAAAAAAAGAATATTTTCCTGACTGTAAAATATAAAACCGAAATTTTTTTTAGATCTTATTGTTTTTTTAGCAAATTAAAAAAATATTTTGAAAAAATTTGTATGAGGAATTTTTTTTCTTATTTTTTTAAATTTATGTTAAGCATTGTAAAAACAATTTTACAATTGACATAAATTTTATTGTGAATAAATCTTTAAAAAAATACAATGATATTTATTTTTCTGATTATTATTATTATTATTATCATTATTATTATTATTATTATTATTATTATTATATTATATTATTCACTCCTTTTGAGTTTTCACATCAGCATTAGCTGATGGTCTTTCACTGGAGTCTGAGTGACAGCAAGTCTCCTCAGGTCTCCAGGACTCTTCTAAGTATTCTAGCAGATTGCAGCAGTGCAGTATTCTGGATGGTCTCAATCTTTCCTCTGATGTCCAGATTTTCCAAACCCTTTTCCAATGCCTTTGGGACTGTTCCAAGAGCACCAACTACAATTGGTATCACTTTGACTTTCATATTCCATAACTTTTTCAGTTCTCTGGCAAGGTCCAGGTATTTGTCCATTTTTTTCATTTTCCTTCAGCTTCACCCTGTGATCTGCTGGAACTGCAAAATCCACCAGTTGACAAGTTCTTTCTTTTTTGTTAATCAGCATTAGGTCTGGTCTTCTTGCTGGGATAAGGTGATCCGTTTTTATTTCATAGCCAGAGAATTTTATGCGTTTTGTTCTCAAGAACAGATTCTGGTTTATGCATATACCATTTTGTTGTATGGTCAAATTTTAATTTTTTGCATAATTCCCAGTGGATCACCTTTCCAACCCAGTTGTGCCTAGTTTTGTACTCTCGTTATGCTAGTTTGCTACATTCGCATAGTACAGTCTCATCTCTGTCACCGCATAGTCTACATTTACTATTTTGTTGGGTCTTATCAATTTTCGCTTTGATATAATTTGTCCTTATGGCATTATTTTGTGCAGCAATTATTAAGTTTTTTCATGTGCAACCTCTTCGATTTGTTGTTTGAAGTGTCCATATAATTGTTTTTCTTCCCATTTTTGTTTTCTAGTCTTTGTTGTTTTTCTGTTTGTCCATATGTCACATCTACTATTATTGGCCACCATAAGTAATCTGTCTTTGCTCTTTCTTGTGTAGTCTTCAAGTTGTTGGATTGTGGTTTCTACGCAGTCCTTTATGTTGGCAATACCTCTTCCCCCTTCCTTTCTTGACACATATAATCTATCTCTATCGTCTCTAGGTGAAGAGCCTTGTGCATGGTCATTAATTTTATTGCCCTTTGGTCAATCTGTCTGAGTTCTTCTTTTGTCCATTTTAAGAATGGTTATGAGTATCTTATAATGGGGACAGCCCAGGTATTGATTCCTTTGATCAAATTTCTGCTGTTAAGTTTTGTTTCTAGAAGTTTTCTAGTTATCCTAAGATATTCTTTTTTAAACTTTTCCTTTCATTTCTGCTTGCTTGATATTATCTGCTTCTAAAATTCCTAAGTATTTGTAACTTTCATTTTCCTCAAATGATTTTATAGTGTCCTGATCTGGCAGTTGTATTCCATCCATTAATTTTCTTTCACCCTGTTTCATTACTAGCATAGCACATTTTTCAATTCCAAATTCCATTCCTATATCTTGGCTATATATTCTAATAGTTTGTACTAGGGTTTCTAATTCTTTTTCATTTTTTGCAAAAATTTTTATGTCATAAACTCCCGACCGAAACACATGTAAGTAAAATTGATTGAAATATCCTACACACACACACACACACACACACACACACATATATATATATATATATATATATATATATATATATATATATATATATATATTACCTCATGAAATACAGTATGTTATATGGTACCAGAAATGGGGTTGTGAAGTGTTTTGATGCAATCTTTTCCTTTGTTAGAAGGTGGTGTCTGAGGGTCTTAATGTCCTGGGTATGACGTTAAACTCTATCTGATTGATGAAGTTCCAATTCTGGAGCTCTCGGGAATGTGGAGTACCCCTTTATCTCCATTACTCCCAGGTCCACTCTGACCAGGGCTGTTAGTACCTGTTAAGGTCCCATCAAGATTGAATCAAACAAAACATCTTCAGCATAAAATAACCCAACAATAATCCAACCAACCAACAAACCTTTGTTAGAAGGTTACCAGCCTTTTTAGTTACCAGTGGTTATCATTCTTGCATTACCTGTTGGTTCCTGTAATTTCATCGTTTTGACTGCAATTCATAAGATTCCTTTAAATATTATTACTAAAAATTATTACTAATATTAAAAAATACAAAGATGTCTATTTTTCTGATTTTTATTATCATGACTCTATTCAAAATAAATATTTTCTGTTTTTACTTATCTTAGTAAAAAAGAAAAAAGAAAAAAAACAAAAATACTGATTTTTAATATAATGACTCAATTCAAAATAAATATTTTCTGTTTTTATTTATTTTAGTAAAAAGAAAAAAGAAAAAAAACAAAAATACTGATTTTTATTATCATGACTCAATTCAAAATAAATATTTTCTGTTTTTACTTATTTTAGTAAAAAATAAAAAAAAAATTTAAAAATACTGATTTTTAATATAATGACGCTATTCAAAATAAATATTTTCTTTTTTTACTTATTTTAGTAAAAGAAAAAAAAAAAAAAAAATACTGATTTTTATTATCATGACTCAATTCAAAATAAATATTTTCTGTTTTACTTATTTTAGTAAAAATAAAAAAAAAATTTAAAAATACTGATTTTTAATATAATGACGCTATTCAAAATAAATATTTTCTTTTTTTACTTATTTTAGTAAAAAGAAAAAAGAAAAAACAAAAATACTGATTTTTATTATCATGACTCAATTCAAAATAAATATTTTCTGTTTTTACTTATTTTAGTAAAAATAAAAAAAAATTTTTAAATACTGATTTTTAATATAATGACGCTATTCAAAATAAATATTTCTTTTTTTACTTATTTTAGTAAAAAGAAAAAGAAAAAAAGCAAAAATACTGATTTTTATTATCATGACTCAATTCAAAATAATATTTTCTGTTTTTATTTATTTTAGTAAAAATTTAAAAAATTTAAAAAATACTGATTTTTAATATAATGACGCTATTCAAAATAAATATTTTCTTTTTTTACTTATTTTAGTAAAAAGAAAAAAGAAAAAAAAACAAAAATACTGATTTTTATTATCATGACTCAATTCAAAATAAATATTTTCTGTTTTTACTTATCTTAGTAAAAATAAAAAAATACTGATTTTTAATATAATGACTATTCAAAATAAATATTTTGTTTTTACTTATTTTAGTAAAAAGAAAAAAGAAAAAAAAAAAAATACTGATTTTTAATATCAATTCAAAATATATATTTTCTGTTTTTACTTATTTTAGTAAAAATTTAAAAAAATAAATGAGTCTTCCTCAAATTAAAAAAAAAAATAATATCATGAATTATCAGGTGAATGATATATTAAAATAAACATATGAATTTATGATATTGGCAAATAATAAAATGATAATTAACATAATATGGATATTAATCTAAAACTGTTTCATTAGTGTATACAAAATTGTATGTAGAGAAAATTTAGAAAAATAAACAGAGAATGTTACGATGGATGGAAAATTTATCGTTGATACTCGAGTATTTCGGTTTATATTGATTAATTTTTTTATTAAGACAAAAAAAAATTTTTTTATTAAGAAAAAAAAAATTTTTTTATTAAGACAAAAAATTTTTTTTTTAAGACAAAATTTTTTTATTAAGACAAAAAAAATTTTTTTATTTAGACAAAAAATTTTTTTATTAAGACAAAAAAATTTTTTTTACGGAGACAAAAAATTTTTTTTTATTAAGGCAAAAAAAAATTGATAATTCAAAAATTTAAAAATGCATCCTGGTGAATATATATATATATATATATATATATATATATATATATATATATATATATATCTTATATTGATATCTTCTTCAGGCATTGATTAATCATAGGCCTGAAGAAAATATCAGAAGATCTGAAATATGTGTCACAAATGTAAGATAAAAAAAAAATTTTTCTTCTAAAAAATTATCCATTTTGCGGACCTTCTTTTTTATAAAATATTTAATTTTCTCCCGTTGGACCCATAACAACACTTATATATATATATATATATATATATATATATATGAAGAAATTTGAAAAACGAAGTGTTCCAAAAATAAGATGTATTTATTTATCGACATTTAAACGTTTCAGTTTATTTAAACCTTCATCAGGATAGATTATCGGGTGAAGAAATTGATGGATGTTTTATAAATGACAGAAGTTAGAAAAATATTTATAAAAAGTGTGTATCTATATTTGTTCAGCGTTATATTTTTTGAAAGACGAGCCGCGATCTGCACACGCGAAAAGAGAAGAGAAAAAAAAGAGATGAAAATAAATGAATAAAGAGAAGGGATAAAATAAAGAGCCAAAAAGAAAGAGAAAAAGAAAGAGACAAAAAAATATATAGAAAAAAAGAAAAGAAGAAGTAAAAAAATAAAGAAAAAAAAGAAGAAGGAAAAAATAAAGAGAAAGGGAGAAAGGGAAAGAAAAAAAAAAAAGAAAGAGAAATGAACAATACAAAGGTATCTGTAATTATTTGAAAACGAGGCTTATTATATTTTAAAATTGTATGTTTTATGCTGATGTGATTTGTTTTATTTCTCTGTAACAAAAGAATTAAATAAAATATTGTAAAAAAAATAATAAATTATTTGTCTGAATATTTTAGATGTTGTTTGATGTGAATAATTTTAATTTTTCAGATAATTGTCCTCATCTTTTACTGCGGTATGTATAAACACAACATTTTGGCTGCTGTATCCTCCAGCCTTCATCAGCTTCTTCTCTGCATATCTGAGTATTGTAATGATCCAACTTGGGAAATCATTTTTAATAGTTTGACTGTTGATCAAACAACTTTTGCAAATCTCATTCAAATAATGATGCCATTGTTTTTGAATGAATACGAATCTTCAAAAGTTCTTTGACGCCTTGTTTGGTCAACTGTCAAACTATTAAAAATGATTTCCCAGGTTGGATCATTACTAATTTAGTAGAGATACCTAATTTTGTCGGCTGCTAGCTTTTTAAAAACTAATTAAAATTAATTAAATCTATTATTTAAGGTCAAACTTTTGTCTAAAACGATAAGTAGTAACATAATGACCATCATTAAAAAAAAGAAAAATATCATTACATATACAGTTTATTTTTAATAGATTTAAAACAATTTGTTTTGGTCAATTTCGACGCGATCCGCCATTCTGCCTCTTTTTCAATGGTTTTAGGCGCTTGTTTACAATTTTAAAATAACATTTGGGATGGAAAAAAAAATTACCAAAAATCAGTTAATTATCCAATTTTAATGAAATTTTCAGTATTGATTTATCAATTAATGAATTTTAGAATGCATCAGTTATTTTATTTCAAAACTTTAATTTAGTATTTTTGCTATGAAAAATTAATATATAAAATTCATTTAGAATATGAAAAGCCTGATTCATTACTATACTCAGGAAGGCCAGAGGATACAGCAGGCAAACATTGTATTTATACATAGCACAATAAAAATGAGGACAACAGTAAAAAAAAAAAATTTTAATCAAAATTATTCACAAAAAAAAATGTTATGTGAATATTTCTTTTGGTTTCTTTTCTTTTTTTTTCTTTTATTAAATCACCTTTGATAACTTAAAAAAAAATTATAGTAAAGACGTCAGGGTGGCCTAAAGTTGGTATCAGCCAATCAGAGAGGGAGTCTATCCCCCTTTTCACTAGCACTAGACCAAAGAGATTATTTTAGTGTCTGAGGTGGAGTGCCACACCTACCACAAGCTCCTTAGTTTATCGCACAGATCCCTGTGCTACTCATATGCTCAGTTGGCGAGGGCCGGTATCGAGCTAGGAACCTTGTGGTTTCTAGTAATCACTATATTTCCAGATTTTTCAGCCCAAAAGTTAGCCATGTGTATTATACACAAAAACTATATAATTTACTTTTATCTCTCTGGCCATATGCTTCACCAAATTCAGGATAAGATGACTGAAAGTATCTAATGTGGTTGCAGGACAGACTGGTCTCTGGATAATTCCATGTCAAATCATCCATGGACTTTCAGCAGGAGTACCACAATGTTGAGGTTTTGTGACATGTCCCTAAATGACTGGTTATTAAACTCTCCGCCATTGTCAGTGAGAATGAATCCCAGAGTTCCAAAATATGCAACCCAATGTTGCTTCATGGACTTTCAATAATAGAAAGAATGTGCATCTTCAGAATATTCTAGGGTAATTTATGAAGAAGACCATCCCGGTCTCCTGCCTCAAAACTTGCTAACGGTGAGTGGTGAAAAACCAACCCCAGCTACGATTAAAGTCCGTAGCCGAAGCAATAGATAGATATGAAGACGACTAGATAGATTGATAGTTTTTTTAAATTTTATTAAAATATAAAAGAATATCTAAATACTCAGATTTTCTTTTATTCATGTTTGTTTAATGTCTTGTTTTTAGTTTAAATAAACAAGAATATCTAAACATTTTGATTTTTTTTTTTACTTGTAATTGATTGTTGGAAAAAAATATATTAAGATAAAATGAAAATACCGAAAAAAATAGACGTTTTGGATTTTTTTATATGTAAGTGAATGTCGAAAAAAAAAAAACGCCCCAAGTTGGTTGTTTACTTTTTAGTGACACTGTTTCGGCTACGGACTTCAATCGTAGCAGGGTTGGTTTTTCAGCAATCACCGGTAGAAAGTTTTGAGGCAGGAGACCGGGACGGTCTTCCTCATAAATTACCTATTCTAGAATGAAATTCTGGAATGAAACAACATTTATTCTTTCCTATTATCATGTAAACCCCTCGTGGCGGGTCGAGGTTATTGCAGTTCTTACTGCACTTTGACTTTTAAAATCCTGGGCAACGCGAGGTAGCTCTGCTAGTAGTAGTAAAATCGGCGGTTTGGCCTAATGTCGATATCATCCAAACAATAATTGAGTCTATATATATTTACCAACCCCTCCGCACGAGCAGGATGTGACACAAGGTCAATTTCTTAAGTGGAGTTCAACAGGTTTGAATTCAGAGTTTTCCTTCTCCTAGACCGGTTGCCTAACCAAGGTTAAAGAGCCCAGTCTGCCCTACTATTTACCCATAGCTGGAAGGAGAGTAGGATTCATACCTTTCCCAAGGGTATTAGCGCTAAGTGAAATGCAATTGCCACATCCAGGATTTGAACTCGGGGCGACGTGTCCATTTCCCATGACTTTAACCATTACACCACGCGCTTCCTACAATTATAATTGAGTCTATACCCTTATCGTTAGCGCTAGACTATGAAGATTGGTTTTGCTTAGGTGGAGCGCCACACCTATTGTCAGCTCCTAGCTGCTTTATCTACAGATCAGATTACCCAGGTTACTTTAATCCTGCGCTGAGTTGACGAGGACTGGTTTCGAACCCGAACCCTTTTGATTGCCTTGGTAGATGCTATACCAACTGAGCTAAACCCGCCTCATAATGTCTCCCATATAAAAGCGAGAAATGACCCCCTTTTTTTTTTTTCAAAACTTTCTCCCTGGCAGTGATTGTCTGAGTCATCTGCTATCCGAACCTCCATTGTTGCTGTGTCCATAATACAGACTCTTTGCTGCACATCTTTCTGCAATTAGCGCTAGACTAGGAAGATTGGTTTTGCTCAGGTGGAGCGCCACACATATTGTCAGCTCCTAGATGCAACTTCTCATCTTTCATTTTCTCTGGCCGTGATTGTCTGTGTTTTCTGCTAGCTGGATCTCCATTGTTGCTGTGTCCGTAATACTCCCTCGGGGACCCCCCTCCAAGAGGTATACAATCAACCAACAATAGAAAGGAACAAACAAAGACAAAAACGACAGAGAGAGTAGAGGGTTCGCATCCAAAAATGGACAGACGTTGTAAAACTCATATTAATTCTTCTCTTACAGTTATTTTCCTATCTGCTACTATGCTCTGTACTGTCAGCCGAGAGGAGGGGGACCCACCCCTCTGTCCAGTCAGGACCTCTGTTAAAAGTTGATTTCAGTCTCCAAGTCCTGGGTTCCAACTGAGCTGGTCAACTGCTGGATTAAAACTCCTGACTGACTTTCAAATTTTCACTACTTCCCAAATTCCGTTTTTAACTCTCATTTGTTCTCGTTTCACACAAGATTTTCAAAACCCTTTGTCTAAAAGCTGGTCAAATTTTATTGCTGTCTTGACCCCAAACTAACTTCTCAACTTTGCCTAAAGCCAGACATTTTGTCTGCTAATGATCTTATCACACCTTTTTTTTTTTTTATCTATTCTACCTTAATTTAATGGTTCTTCTGACCTACCATTGACACTTATAGACACATACACTTATTTATACATACATATATATATTTATATATACTAGCAAATATATGCACCCTCCGGGTGCAAGTATTCAAGTTTTAATGTAATAAAATATTGTATTAAATTAGAAAGGCTAATGAAACTAAATAAGAATACAGATAAAAAGATTTGAAACAGAGGGGGGTATAATAAAAGATTTGAAACAGAGGGAGTATAATAAAAAATAGAACAACTGAAACTTACTCTTCCATCACTCTCGTCTTTCATTGTTATTTTTTCTAATTTAAGTATTTAGTTAAAATAGGAAGTAAAGAATAACATGACAGTTATTTTATCTTGTTAATGGGTTTTCATTTAGATTCATTAAAGAGATTTTTGCTTATATTCATTAAAAATAAAACCAAACAGTTAGAAATCAATAATACTAAGCACATATTTATTAAATTCGATTTTTAATATTAATATGCAAATTAGCCTTCCGTTCACATTGTAAACCGCTATTTTGTTGTATATATAAATATAATTGCATGTTGTCAGTATGTAGACATAGTTAACAGTATTAATAATGTAAGACAATTTTATTAATAATTGAAGTTTAGATAAAAATAAAATCATGGAGAATGTGATGTCAATAACTAAGAGAATTGTGACTTGAGTAGGAATATAGTTTCGGTTACAGACAGAAAAATACACAATCTCCATTATAATAAGATACACATATACGCACACATATATGATCCACCATCACCAATCTACACACACCTACATATATACACATACATGTAACTATATGGGGCCTTAATCTTATTTGTATAACTCATACACTTTTATATATACACACACAGTGGGAAGCGCGTGGTGTAATGGCTGAAGTCATGGGAAATGGACTCGTCGCCCCGAGTTCAAATCCTGGACGTGGTAATTGCATTTCATTTAGCGCTGATAATTTGGTCCCTCGTGAACCCAAATTAACTCAGGGGTAAATATAAATACTACCACTAAATTCCTCATAAAATTCTATCTTAGGGAAGAATAATAAAAGTTCCAATTACCATCGAACTGGGAAGACAAGGCAACAAACAGTTGTAACTTAAATACAAACCCGAATGTCACTGCAGAATGACAGGATATATCTAAGACTCCACAATGTCATTCAAATCAAGCAGTCAATCAGAACTCAAGGAATAGAATGACCCAAATCACCCAAATTCATGAATGGGTCATTCTTGATTTCTATATATACCAACTGTCTTGGACACTGCTTAGGTTGTACTTAGTTAGCTGATGTTGTTCAAACCAACAGTAGACTTACTGACTTCAATACTTAGAAAAGTTTTGTTTGATCTTGATAAAAGGTTTTGTTTTCAATTGCATTATTAGACAGAGACACTATAAATATGGTATAAGATTTTATGACCTTAAATCAAAAGTTAACTAAGTATATACTGCATGTCTGAAAAAGTCATCTGGTATTAGAGAATAATCAAGACAAATTACTTTTTATCTTGCTGTTAAAGTTGAAATTTAAAAAATGAATTTTATAGGATTATAATAAAAGTATTTTCTTAAATATTTAATAGGATTATAATAAATGTATTTTCTTCAAATGTTCAGGTTTTGTGACATGTCCCAAAATGGTTATTAAACTCTCTGTCATTGTCAGTGAGAACAAATCCCCAGAGTTCCAAAATACGCAACCCAATATTTGAAGAGGGCACTAATGATGTCAGAACATTCCTTACTAGGAATTCTGACTGACACTGTATCAGGTGTAACAGCAAATGAAATCTAAAGTGAAAGTTTCAGTAAGGTAAGAGAAAGGAGAAAATCTCAGTTGGACAGAATTTTATTGGAAAGGGATTACTTTGAAAAAGTGTAAAGCAAAGATCATCATAATTCAACTAGCAAAAGTACCCGGTCCAAGACCGGACTAACATTTTTTTAAGTACACCAAAAGAGTATAAGAGGAAAATAATTTATAGAATTAAAAACATTACCGAGAATTTGTACATTACAATATTTTTTTTTTGAATTATTATTTTTTACATTTAAAATATTATTTTAAAAATATAATCCTTAACTTTTGCATTTTTTGGAACATAAATCTATTTTTCTAAAAATTGTTTTGTACATATGACAAAAACTCAAATTCATTTCTTAATTGCTTATTGCGTTCAAGTGATAAAGTTTTTGCTAAAATCATATATTAAAATGATATGCTTAGAATAAGAGCCCCATCAAATGCTTACTGTATAAATATGAATGACCTCTCGTTTGTGAGTTAGAAGTCGACATGTACATACCAAACTTCCTTTTATATATATAGATATCAAACACACCTTGTGTGGTGTAAGGATTTAGTAAACTAGGCTAGTATAAGATTGCTATTGAGTTTGATTCTCACTGAGTGCCCCATACTTTTAGACCTTGTATGGTGTAAGGGCTAGTGAACAAGGCTTATCACACCATTGCTATTGGGTTCCATTACTCACTGAGTGCCCCATACCTTTGTCCTCATGCTTAACTGAGCTAAAAATAACTAAGTGCTTTCTGTGATGTAAGGGTTAGTGATCTAGGTTAGCACATCCTTGCTATTGAGTTTGATTCTCACTGGGTGCCCCATACTTCTGACGTTGTGCTCAACTAAGCTAACCTGGTTCAATTACTAACTGTGCACCTTGTGTGGTGTAAAGGCGTGAAAAAGGCTAGCACATCATTACTAATGAGTTTGATTCTCACTGGGTGACATTTTTGGCCTTGTTCCAAATTTCAACTAAGCTTAGTAAATGACTACATGGGGACCTTGATTCTCACTGGGTGTCCCATTCTTCTGACCTTGTGTGGTATAATGGTTTAGTGAACTAGGTTAACACACCATTTCTATTGAGTTTGATTCTCACTGGGTGCCTCACACTTCAAAACTTTAAAAAGAGAATAATAATAATTCAATATCAACACAATGAAATAAAACAAGGAAGATAACAATATATTCTACTATTTATTGGTATTTCACAATGGTAAGTTACAAAAATTGTATTTTTTTAATTTTATTTTAAATTTTAAATTTTATTCACTCAATAGAAATTCAGACATTTTGTGCAAGTCATCTTTTTTTTTTTTTTTAAACACCGAAAAATACCCAAAGTAAATGAAGCTTGATTCTTGCCTTTAAAAATATTTGTTTATTTTTTTTTTTGTTTTTACAAACATGAGAATTAAAAATCTCAATTTTTTTATTGTACACATTTTTTTTTTTTTACAGATTAAAAAAAAAAATAAAAAAATGAATCATTAATAAAAAACAAAGATAGCCTAAGAAGGTGTATGTGTGTGTGTGTGTGTGTGTGTGTATGTAGAGGGGGGGGAAGAGAATTTGGGATAACGTAATCATCAAAGATTTCTTTTTCATTTAAACATTAATTCTAAATGAAAGATTTAAATCTGAGATGTGCAAAATAAGTTTTGAAAAAAAAAAAAAAAAAAAAAAAAAAAAAAAAAAAGATGGAAGTTACTTCTTCATTTTAAATTTTATGATATTTTAACCATTCAAAGAATTTTGTATATACACATACAAGCAAAGGATTGGTTGTGTGTGTGTGTGTGTGTGTATATAATTTATACACACACACACACACACATATATATATATAAATAAACCAACTAAAGGATTTTGTATATGTATGTATGTATGTATATATATATATATATACACACACCAACCAAAGGATTTGATATATATATAGATATATATAACAAATTTAAAAAAGCAGCAATAGGGGATTAAAAAAAAAACAAAGAAAGAAAAGCAATAATAGTAATAATAAAAGAAATTTGATTTTTTTTTTCATAATAAAAATATCTATATCTTCAAATTAAAAAAAATTAAAATCTATCAAAAAAAAAAAAAAAAAAAAAAAAAAGAAAAGAAAAAAAGAGAAAGAAAAAAAAGAAAAAACGAAAAAGAAAAAACGCAAAAGAAAACAGAAAAAGTTTTGCAGTAGCTACAAAATTTCTGTTAATGGGTGTGGGGGTGAGGCGTGGTATAATTCATCCAAGTGGTAAGATCCAAGAGAACATATTACACACACACCTATAGACATATATATATATATAATATACACACATATACACACACACAGAACTGGAGTATTTACTTGATTGTAATACTCACTAAAAGCTAGCAAAATATTTTCAATATACATAATAAATTGATAGATTATATATATATATATATATATATATATATATATATATATATATATATATATAGGGTTATCAATGTGTTGTATATTTTACACTCAATAAATGAAAAAGTATTTTTTCATAAGTCATTAAAATAGTTTTAGAATATTGTCTTTGACACATACAGGGTGTTCATGAAGTTTTGCAGGAATTTTTGTTTGTTTTAGATTCATCAACAATGTTGGTAATGAATTTTGAAAAACAAATAATTAAAAAGTTAATCAAGAATAAAACTTCAAGAGTTAAACATTTTTTTTTTACCGAATGAGTCTATCATTAATACAATACTAGAAGCAGTTTCCTGGTGTTACC